>JAWNNH010000119.1:2720000-3171572 GCA_035043045.1 Hirtodrosophila alboralis | reverse complement strand
TGTATATAAAATATATATGTATATAAAATATATATGTATATAAAATATATATGTATATAAAATGTACAAATCACTTATAATATAATTTTTAACACCCAAAAACCTTGCTATTAAGGTTTTTACAAATATTTTAATTTTATAACAAAAAGTAAGCAAAAAAAAAAATAAAATTTCATTAAAAAAATTTTTTAACAAAATTTATTGTGGCAAAATCCTTTTTATTTTTTAGAAATCTTAATTAAAAAAACCCAACATTTGCAATTAAAATATTAGTATAAAAATCGGTAAGCTAATATTAAATTTATACCATAAAAAAAAATTGAGAAAATATTTTTTTTATATAAAAAAAACTTCCTTTAGGGTATTTCCATTTTCGGTACTTGAAAGACAGTTGCACTCTGTGGTTTTTTTTTTGGCTTTATTTTTTTTTGGTTGCTACTTGTAAGAGTTCCAACTTACAGCTTGCAAATGCGGCGCATAACTGTAAATAAGTCGACGCCGACTGCCGGCTGAGGCTTTTGTTGCAAGTAGCAATGCCAGGGACAGCCAAAGGCAACCATGGCAACAACAACTACAAGGACAACGAAGGTGCTCACAGGACGAGCAAGTGACTTTGTCTTTTGTGGTTTGGCTGCTGTCGTCTGCGTCTGTTTCTACTCTATACTCTATACTCTGTCTGTTCCTGTATCCTGTGTATCCTGTGTCCTTACTTAGCATGTAAATAATGTGCACGAAAAATTATGAATGCAACTAATTAGCAGTGGCAACTGAAGCAACTAAAGCCACTTCTTTGCCAACTTGTCTGGCCATTGCATATTCATTATGTCATTGAACCATTAAATTGCGCTTAAATGTTCACTTGCCTCTCCCTTTCTCTATTTTTTTGTGGTTTATGTTGCCTCGGGGAGTGTTTAACTTAAAGCGTCAACAAATTGTACAAAGATCAGCCCAGACACCTCTTGAGGAGGGCCAAAATCCAACCAAAAAAACAAAAACTCACCCAACAATATTAAGCTAAAACTTGTGCGCCATTTGCTGCGATTTATTGCCCTGGCTGAGGCATACTTGAGACACAGTTTAAACATCACTTGACTTACCTGTAAAAAGACAGAAGATATAAATAATATTAATATATATAAAGAGTGAGATTTATAAATAAACTGCGCTTTTTTTTAGCAAATGCATTTATATATTAAAAGGGCACTTAGTATGACATTAAATTGATATATTAAAATATATTGCATTAAGTTGCTTAAAATGTAGTTTTCCTTTTTTTGTAAACTTAAATTAACTATATTTTAAAGAAATACGTGAGTTTTATAAATATATAATAGTCTTGCAAAGGAATATCATTATCAATATTATTTTTAACCAGCTATTAAAGCTTAAACTTATATTTTAAAAATATATAATTAATTTTGTAACAATTATATATTTTTAAAAAGAAATAAATAACTTTTAAATATTAAAAAACTGACATTAAATACGTATAATTAAATACATTAAATTCAAAATAAATATGTGTAAGAAAACTTAATAAACTACTTTTTGGGAATACCCCGTTGCAGTGAGGAATCCCCCCAAGTATAGTATTAGTTAAGCAATATGTTGTCATCGATTTTTGTTAGAATCAATTGCCAAAATGTATATAATTCTAGAAAATAAAATAGATTTGCATATCACAGAATAGAAAATAATTTATAATATATTAAAATAAAATAGAATCAATTTATTTTATAATTGATTCTATTTAAATTTAATATAATATAATAAAATAAATATAATATAATAAAATAAATATAATATAATAAAATAAATATAATATAATAAAATAAATATAATATAATAAAATAAATATAATATAATAAAATAAATATAATATAATAAAATAAATATAATATAATAAAATAAATATAATATAATAAAATAAAATAGAATCAATTTGTTTTATTTTATTTTATTAAATTATTTTTTTTTTTATTCTGTCTTATGCAAATCTATTTTATTTTGCTAGATTTTACTTTTCAATCTTCATTTTATTTTATTATATTATATTTTATTCTGTTCTGTGTTATTCAAATTTATTTTATTTTATTTTATACAAATCTATTTTATTTTATTTTATTTTATCCAATTTTTTTTTCATATTTTTCTTTTCTATCATATTTTATTACTTGCTATTCAATTCATTGGATTCAATTTTATTCTTTCTTTTGAAAATATACCTCTAATTATATAAACGACAAAAAAATTAAACAATTGTCTAAACTACAACAAAATTAAACATAGTTAAAGACAAGAGTGGGAATAAAATTTAAAAATAAGACTTAAGATTTAATCCGCCTCAAGATTTAAATAGCCTTTTATTCAATTTAATTTTTTGTCATAAAAAATCAAATATATCAAATATAAATATAAATAAATAAATAAATAAATAAATAAATAAATAAATAAATACATATAAATAAATAAATAAATAAATAAAAATATAAACAAAATAAAAAATATATAAAAAATATATAAAAAATATATAAAAAATATATAAAAAATATATAAAAAACATATTAAAAAAAAATTTAAATAAATACAAAAAAAATAAAAAAAAATTATAAAAAAAAAAAATAAAAAAATATATAAAAAAAAAATAAAGAAAAAATGAAAAAAATATAAAAAAAATATAAAAAAAAAATAAATAAATATAAATTTAATATATTTATTTATGGATGACAAAAAATAGATATAACAAATAAAATATTAAACATAGCAAAAATAATTTTTATAAATTGTAAATAATTTTTATAAATTGTAAATAATTTTTATAAATTGTAAATAATTTTTATAAATTGTAAATAATTTTTATAGAATGTAAAAAAAACTAAACTCAAGCTATGCATAAAAAAAAAACAAGAAACTTTCAGCTGAAAGTGAAAACAAATTATGACCTATTTCCACTTGTATATTAAATAATTAAAATTACTTTTGTTTTTTTTTTTTTTGTGACCCCATAAAAATTATAACCTTTATAAATGCCTTTCATAAGATTCTTTTTGCTTGCAATATTTATGGCCTAGGCTTTATTTTTTTGTATTTTTTTTGCTACTTTATAAGCTGATAAGACCAAGATGGGCAAAGTTCCTGCTCAGTGTACAAGATGCACAATGAAATGCCATTGAAGAGTAAAAAAAAAAAATAAATAATAGTGTATAAGTAGAAGCTAAAAATAAAATAGCAGCAGACGTCAGCAGATGCTACCTTAAGATTAAGGCCCAGTTACAATGCCACAGCAACGTGGCACCAAACACAACGGCTTTTCAGGATTTTTTTTACATTTTCGTTGTTGTTTTTATTTTTTTTTTTATTATTTTAACAGCAATTTTATCGCGTGCATAAACAAGTTGCAGACTGAGGACAGCAAAAGAAGAAAAAAAAAATATATATATATAACAGACTTTTAACAAACAAACATGTTCGAAACTGCAAACTGACTTTCAAGTTTACAAAGTCATGCAACATGGCCATGTGCAGAGCATCATATTGTTTTTTTTTTTATTTTATTTATTTATTTTTTCGAACTCTTGATTGTCATTGTTGTTGCTGTTGCTGTTGCTGTTGCCTGTCAGCGTCTGTTTAAAAATTATTGCAGGACATTTGTGGCCAAGAGGCTCAACATTTACGTATTTATGCAAAGTTCAAGTTGTTTTTTCAATTTGATTTCGGGTCACAAACAAAAGTTAATAAATGTTTATTTATAGGCTCAACAAGCCATATATAAATATAAAATTTTATACATTTTTATTATTACTTTCTTTTGACTTTTCCCGAATTTATGTTTCATTGATTTAAATCTCAGGCAAATGCAATTTTTATGCGCTAAATAAAATTTTATTCGACAGTCAAAAAAACGAAAGTGTAGCTGCCCAAAAAAAAATTTTAAAAAAACTGAATGCAATAAATGTTGCATTTTTATTATCAGTTTTTTGTATTTTTTTTCGACGTTGTCAACAGCGGGACGAGTCTCCCAAGGCACTGGAAAGCCTCCCCGAAAGTGAAAGTTGTTCGTTTTATTTTTTTATAGTTTTTATTATTTTTTGCAGGCTTTTAAGTGCAACTAAGTATATAGCGCGACATGTGTGTGTAGTATTATACGATCGACAGTTTGTTAAAGATCTCTCATATCTTACATTAACTTTGTCGCTTTTTTTGTAGTTTGTAGTTTATTTTTTAATTGAATCAACTGACAACTTGGCGAGGGGCATCGTTTCGTTGCTTCAATTTTTCGAACATAAAACATTTATTTTTAATTGTTGCTGGCGCCAAAAAGTTCAATAAACTGTTTGTTTTTGTTGCTGCTACAAGTTGCAATAGATACGTTGCAACAAGCCCAGACGCCTTTCAACAAAAGCCGCCGCCAAGCCAAACCCCATCAACTCGATCATCGGATTCAACATTCAACATTCAACAGACCAGCAACACGATCATTGCCAGAGCTCATTGGCCTGACTCTTGATATGATACTTGTATTTTTTATTATTATTGCTGTTGTTGTTGTTGTTATAGTTATTATTATTAATTATATCGGTGATTGGGTTGCCAACATTGCCAGCAAAATTATGGCGTGAGAAAGTTTTGTGGGAGTTTTATTTATAGTAGCTTTAACTTGAGTTTGCTTCATGATGTTAGTCCATGTCCAACTCCATAGGTCGGTTTAAATTGACACTTGAACTTCACTGTGCACAGTAATCAAATATAAATAGATATATAGTAATTCATTTATATTTAATCTTCATTTTAATGATATTGCTTTGTAGGTGAAACAGGTTTCATGCAAAATCATTTACTATTATTAATTTGACTTCATTTTTATGATGCATTACATTGTGCAGACAATTTAAATGTTTCATTTTTAATGTGTGGCAATTTTTTTTTGTTAATAGATTTAATGTAAAATATTTATTATTAGGTAAAAACTTGTTTTTAATAATATTTAATACAGCTTAAATCAATTGAATGATAACTTATCAAAATTATGAAAAATAAATGGGCAAATTTATTCATTAATAAGAAGACATTATCGTACCTTTCTATCAGATGAGATATACCTTCTATATCACGTATTAAAATTGAAATAAAGATGGTTTATAGAGAAAAAATTTTTAAGTTGTTTTGCAAATAAATAAAATACTAAATAAAATAAATAAAATAGTAAAAAAAATAGTTAATAAAATAGTAGAAAAAAAAGTAAAATAAATAGTAAAATAAATTGTTAATAAATTTAATAAAATAAGTAAAATACTAAATTAATTAATTAATTAATTATTAAATAAAATAAATAAGTCAATTAAATCAAAAAAAAATCAATAAAATAAATAAAGTAGTGAATAAAAATATAAAAATTTAATTTAAATATTTATTACATTAACTTAAATTTCATTTAAAAATGCAGGTTAATTAAAGTTTTAATTTTTGGATGCGTTATAAACGCCTATTCTACAAAAAAATATATATATATAAATATTTATTTTCCTTTATATCCATACATGTTTCGAGGTATTTAATTCACAATACATTCCGCCTAATATTTCACTCCCAGTTTTTTAATAATTTGGGGACAATTTCGAAATAGAAAAATCTATCTTTTTTAAGTAATCCTGCAAAAGTCTTTGAAAATTAAGCTGGTTACGTTTAAAATTTTTTTTCAAAACCTTTTAACCGTTTTGCGCAGAAATTCCTCTATTTTAATTGATTTTTTATTATTAATTATACATGTTTCTTGATTTAAGAATATTTTTTTATATATAACTGCGCCTAATATATCAATTCCAGTTTTTTTAATAATTCGAGAACAATTTCGAAATAGAAGTCTATTTTTTTTTTTTTTTTTTTTTTTGTATCATGAAAAATTCTTTAAAATTAAGCTGATTACATTTAAGATTTTTTCAAAATCTTTCAACCGTTTGACGCATAAATTGCTCTCTCATTTTTAATTAAACATCTTTTCTGATTTAAGATCATAATTATATATATATAGCTGCACTTTTGCACTGTCATAGTAACGCCCAAATAAAATTCAATTAATTCTTAGCTCAATTCTGTATTATAAACGCATTTTGCTGCGCTGACAAAAGGCTCAATAAATAGTTAAAGTGAAACCCACTGAACGATATTATTGACACCTACTCAATCACAGCTACTTGTCAACCAGTCAGCCAGTCAAGCAGTCAGTCATTCAGTCATTGAATCAATGAAGCATATTGCCACACCTCTCCAACTCCGTTGCCCTCACTATTTACACGCCCCGCAAAACAGCGCAACAAAGCGCAAATGAAGCTTAAATTTTAATCGACACTCTGACACCATGATGATAATGTTGATGATATTTTTTTTTTTGACTGCTCTTGACTGCTCTGTTCTGCTTCAGCTTCTTCTGCATCTGCTTCTATCTCGTCCTGTGAGTTGTCCTGGGGACAGAACAGAACGTTTCGTCGTTCAAAGTCATTTGGTTTTATGATTATTAGCTTGTTTAGTTCACTCTCAAGTAGCTTTAGTAGGGGTGCTCACTCTTCAATTTTGTCCTCTATTTTTTCTAGCTGCTGGCAAACATATTCTTTATGCTTATATAATATCTATTTAGTTGCTTAGATTGCTGTTTGCTGCTTGTTTGTAGCTTATTTGTTTGTTTGTTTGTTTCTCTGTTACAACTGAATGCGTTTCTAGTGCCATTTGTAGCTTAAATATCTTTTCTATTTTTTTTTTGGCTATAACAATTTGACGCTTCATGATTTTGATCAGGACACGAAACATATGCTAAAACAGTTTGTCTACAATTTTGTCTATTATGTTAACAATTTTTGTTTAATTGAATAAAAATGTCCGAGGAGGGACCACTTGTACCCATTGCAATATATACTGCAAATCACATGCCTCAGGCATGAGTTAAAGTATTTTTTTTTTTTTATTTATTTTTTTTTTATTTATTTTTTTTTATTTATTTTTTTTATTTATTTTTTTTTATTTATTTTTTTTTTATTTATTTTTTTTTTATTTATTTTTTTTTATTTATTTTTTTTTATTTATTTTTTTTTATTTATTTTTTTAATTTATTTATTTAATGATTTAGCCAAAAATCCAGCCTGCATGTGGCGTTGATTTGCGAATTTTGCAGCGGAACCCAAATTAAAGTCAGACGAAGACATAAAACGCGTTACGATTGGCATTTTTTTGTATTTTTTTATTTTTCTCCATTTTTGGTTGCATGCAACATTAGCAGGCCAACTTGAAAGGGGTCTCTGCTTTTTTTTTTTGGCAATAAAAGCAAATTATTTTTACGATGAAGCTGCATATAAATAAATACACATATATATTTCCGTTGCACTTTAATGTCTGCCCCCCACCATAAAACTGGCAACAAGGGCGTGTCAAGAGTTGATCATCAACAAAATGATGTAGTGCATCCGCATAAAGTAAGGGTATAGGCAGAAACCGAACAGCTACCAAATTTGTTAATCACCCAAAAAAAAATAATAAACGCAAGCTGCAGAAGAAATGTTGCAAAGTATAATTAAAATTGTAAAATATAAGCTAAATTGCAGCCAGAAAAAAAAGTGAACAAAATACGGTTTGAAAATTTACAAAAATTTCCAAAAAAAATTAACAAAAAAAAATAAACTTTATAAATAAATAATTCCATAATGGCTTTAACAATTTTCAAATGATTTCATAAAATTAATGCAAGCATTTATTTAATGAAATATATTTAATGAAATACATATATTTATTTGATTAAATAGCTAAAAAAAAAAAAAATAATTTTTTGGTAATCAATTATAATTATTTGAATGACAAAAAATAATTTATCAGAATGCAATAAAACTCTTCCTTATTAAATTTTTCTTTATTTTAAAATTATTAATTTTTTGGATTTTTTAGTATACATTAAAAAGACAATTAAAACTCTTAAAAAATTGCAATTAAAATTTTATTGGAAAAAAAATTCAAATTTATATTGTTAAAGTTAGAGTTAAATATTTCATTGAATTATATTTATTTTTAGCATAAAAAATTAAGCCTATTAAAAAAACAAGTAAGAATAAATGGAACTCTTTTTTAATAATAATAAATATAATTAAAAATTTAATTTATCATAGATAAAAAATTTATTGACAAAATTAAATAAAAAGAATAATAATAATTATATTAATAACGTAATTAAAAATATATTTTTTTCTAGAATAAATTTATTGACAAAAAAAATATAAAGAGTAATAATAAATAATAATAAATTGAATTAAAAAAGTAATTTTTCATAGAAAAAGTGTATTGACAAAATTAAATAAAAAGAATAATAATAAATATATTGCAAATGCAATTTTTCATAAAAAAAAATTTATTGACAAAATTAAATTAAAAAAATATATTGTAATAAAATTAATTTTTATAAAAATAAATAAATAGATCTCTTTCGATTTGTTTGTCAAAAAAAAACCATTTACAATCAGTGTATTTTTCCAAAGCAAAAATAAATTATTTAACACACTATTTATTTACTATTTTATACTATACCCTACTATTTATTAACTACACTATAATATTTATATATTTATTTATATTTTTGTTCATAATTTATCTAACTTTCGCTTGGTTTCAGTTTGATCTTAATTAAGCAAACATGCAACTAACCAAATAAACCAATGAATGGGAACAAAACAAATTGATTTATGAGTGCAACATTTGAGTGTGAGTGTAGAGGTCAAACATTTTTAAATTGCAACTAACTGGAATTCTCCATTAGAGACCCCTTCCCCCCTCCATCTACTGAGCTGCCATTTGGCAAATGAAAATTGCAACTCCAAACTAATAAACAAATAATGGTGGACATTGCAAAATGCAGGCAAAAAGGATGCAAGCGACACAAATTGCAAATCAAATGCACTGCAATAGAGTCGAGAGTTAGAGATACAAAATACACAGATACACACACACACACACACACATGCAGACAGACAGACATTGCATTGAGATTGCATTCGAAGGATCTGGGGGGAAAAGTGGCAACTGAATCGTTTTAATGGATATCAAATAGGGCACAAACAAACAAGCAAACAACAGTGAGTACTGCCTATGATAGACTGAGGGTGTGTGAGTTATGAAGCGATGCGCTTAGGCAACAGTGTTGCCAAGTTAGCTTTATTAGTGATTTTTCATTTTATTTTGTATTTTTCTAAATATTTATTATTACGGCAAAATAAGAAATTCAAATAAAAATAAATAAATAAATAAAAATATAAATATAAACGATAGTTAAAATAATCTATAAACTTTAATGATTTTGACTTTGGCAACGCTTTTATTTATTAAAAAAAAAATTTCAAAAATAAATACTAATAATAAATAAAAATTTAATTGACAAATATCGATTGCTTGTAATAATGCTGTAAAATTTGAATTTTTCATTTTCAAGATATTTAATATTAACACAAAGTAGAAAATTCTTAAAAAAAAAAATAAATAAATAAATAAAAAATAAATTAATAAAATTATAAATAAGTAAATAAAAAAAATAAATAAATAAAAAAATAAATAATCAAAATAATAAATAAATAAATATAAATATCAAATATTAATGATAGTCAAAATAATCGATATTATTCATTGCTTCATTGTGCAACTGAATATAAAAATATCTAGACTTTAGCAGCGCCTTTATTTAATGAAAAAAAATTTTAGATTAATATTAATAGAGATTTAATTATGCCTGATACTGTAACAAATTTAATCGACAATTGTCGAAAGTTTTCAATATTTTTTTTTTTGATTATTTAAGTAAACATTGTTGTCATACTCAAAATTCGACATTTAACTATGAATTTAAAATCAGGTAAATTAATCGGCATTTAACTATTCATTTCAATACACCGATAAATACATTGCCATTTAAAATCTAAATGCAAAAACTATCGATAATTTATGCAATACATAAAATTAAACGTATAGCATTTTTAAATATGAGTATATTCAATTTAAAAACTTTTATTTTTATAGATGCCACAATTAAAGTATACATAAATCTATTTTAAAAAAAAATATGTCTTTTAATAATATTTAAAAAAATTTATAATATTTAAAATATTATTTAAAAAATAAAACATATTATTATTTAATATTAAATTTATTTTAATTTAATTTTTTTTAAATTTTCTGCTTCAAAAAAATGCGTATTTTCAAAACTCTGCTTGCTTCAATAGTTCTGGCAACTCTACGTTGCATTTTTTGGAGTTGGGAGTTTCCCCTTTGGGAGGAACACGCAGTTGCCGCAAACATTTTTTTCGTTTCATTTACGAATGTGAATGAATATGTATGAGTACTATATATATATATAAGTATATATGTAGAGTATACTATATGTGTGTGGTATATGGAATATTTCATTCTTTTTGCAGAACGCGCCGTGCGCCTGCTTTCATTTACGAGCCTCGTTTTTACTGTTGCCAGTTTTTTATTTTTTTATTTTTGTGTTGCAAGTTGCGTTTTTGTGTCTGGCAGCTGCTCAACAGCAACAACAACAAGAATGGAGCCGCAATATTGATTGCAATTTTCAGCTTGCAACGGCGGCAACTGCGTCAACAGACTACAGAAGAGGTCGCGTCGACAACGAGCCTGGTTCTGGTTCTGGTCCTGGGTCTCGGTCTGGGTCTGGGTCTGGGCCTCGCCTCGTTTGGCTTGAACAAAAGCCTAAAAGCATACACACACACATACAGCAGACAGATAAACACAACACACACACACACACACACAGTCAAGGAAGGCGCTGGCTTATAGCCAACAACATGCTGGGGCAGGAAACAAAAGCAGCAGCAGCAACAACAACAAAATGCTGAGCCAACTGAAGCCTTTCAAGTTGCCCCAAAGCCTCAAAGAGCCGCAATATATATATATGCACACACAACAAACACACACACAACATGTGTGTGTGTCTGATATTGCAGCTGGCTTGATGGGTGTAGGTGTGTAGGTGTAGGCTCTTCTGTACAGTGAAGTTGCCCTGGCATTGTCTGTTGGCAATGAAACTTTCGACTAGTAAACTAGGGATTGGGAATTTTCCAAAGATTGGGAGTTTTGGGAGTGAGACTGACAGCGTCAGACATGCGCCGTTTGGTTGGTGTAGTGTGTGTGCGTGTGTGTGAGTGTGTGTGCGTGTGTGGCGTAGGCGCAGGCAACAGACAAACAACACACACATGTGCATATATAAAAAATAAAAATAAAAAAATAATATTATATACTTATGCAAGCCAGTTGTTACCCTGTTTAAAGTCACTTGAAAATTTCACACGTTCTTTTGCTGCACTTTTGTAAGGCAAAATTTCACCAAGTCATGCTTAGTTCCCTTCGCTGGGTAGTGCTTTTTGCATGCCTTAAGAATTTTGGTATTTTAAAAAAAATGCTAAATATACTAAAATATTATCATCTAAATAATTAAAATATATACATGTGTATAATTTTTTTATTTATTTTTTTAGTATTTTTATTATTACAAGATATTAAAAACAACTTTTTTGAACGCTTTGCGGAATTCAGAACACCTAGAAATACATAAATTCAAATTAGATATCCAAATTTACATCGGTAATGGATATACTCCTAAATAAAACCATACATTGCTACTAATTTTTTTTTAATTTTAATGAACGCATAAAAAAAATGTTTTTGAGAATTTTAGAATTTTTTATTAATTTTTTTTGCGAGTGAATAAATTCGTACAATTTTTAATATTTTTAATTAAATTAATATATATAAAAAAATATATTAAAAAAAATCTTTAAGAAAAATATAAAAAAAAAATGTATAAAAAAAAATATATAAAAAAAAAATATAAAAAAAAATATATAAAGAAATATATAAAAAAAAATATATATAAAAAAAATATATAAAAAAATGTATTAAAAAAAATATATAAAAAAAAAAATTATAAAAAGTTTTAAAAAAAACAAATATATAAAAAAAATATTTAAAAAACAAAGTATATAAAAAAAATATTTTAAATAAAAAAAATTTATTAGAACAAATATATGAAAAATAAATATATAAAAATTAAATATATAAAAAAAAAATATATATAAAATAATTAATATTTATAAAAAATAAATATATAAAAAATAAATATATAAAAAATAAATATATAAAAAATAAATATATAAAAAATAAATATATAAAAAATAAATATATAAAAAATAAATATATAAAAAATAAATATATAAAAAATAAATATATAAAAAATAAATATATAAAAAATAATTATATCAAGAATAAATATATCAAAAATAAATATATAAAAAAAATATATATATTTAAAAGAAAATTCTTAAACCTATATTCTATAACCTATACAGTCGTTCTACTAATTCCAAAATGCAGTGAAAAACTACATAATTTTTGCTGCCTAATAGTCCTACTGGGTAACATTTTGCATAATTTTGTGTAGGCTTTAGTTCATTTGCTGTTTTATGGTGTACGGATGCGTTTTTGGCAAAGATTTCATTAATAGCTTTTGCGGTCAGGTGGTGTGGGTGTAGAGTGCCAGGGTGTATAGATGGAGGCTTTTGGGTGGAAGGAGAACTCTACAATGCATACTTGATTTGATTTAAAACAAAAGGTTACTCCAACAACCCACACACACACAATGCACACTCAAGAATTCTTATTTTTTTTTTTACACACACTTTGGAGATGCTCTCGTGAGTACTTTAATTTGTAAATGGGTTTTTGAGGTTTTTAACAGAGATTTATATTATAAAATTATAAAAAGATTTATTTTTTTTTAACTTTAGCAAGCTTTGAAATTTAGCATAAGAATTATTTGTGAAACATTTTCATTTTAAGACAAAATACATAATTTTTATAACTGAATAATATCGAAATTTTTAAGTTTTAAAATGGACGAGCTTACCAATACTTTAATGCCCTATATCTTGGATATGCTGAGTCGCGAAGAAGATTCGTGTAAGTAATAAAACCTAATATATTTTGAGTTTTTAAATATTTGAAAATTCTATAATAGATATTTTATTCTATAAATACATATATCTTTTATTTCTTTCTATATAGGCTTAACAGTTGATGCATTAATGAAACAGTTGCAGGGTGAAGTTTCGGATAGTGTTATCGAATCCTTTGGCTGTCTTGAGAACGCTATGGGATACGCTTTAGATATTGGTGTAAAACTTGGAATACTTACGATAAGCAATTATCGCGTTAATTCACCATTTCAATTTGCTAATAAATCTACAAAGAAGAAGCCAACAAAATCAAAAGCAAAACCAAAAAATAAAACAGTTAAAAAATGCGCTAAAAAAAATAAATAACAATATGACGTCTGAATCGATGAAAACATTGATAGAAATGTTAGTTGTTTTTTATTTCTAGCCTTTATTTATTTCGCTTTTATGAGCAATTTTTTTTTAATTTTTTAGATTAAAGAAAAATCGAAAATCAACCCTAAAAACAAGCCAAAAGATCGTCGTTTAAAGAAAATGAACAAAAGCCGAGAAATATCGCGTTCTGCAAAAAATCGAAAAACTTTTACAGCTCGCCGTTTTTTGAGATATATGTAAATTCCAAAATTAAATAGGATTATGCAGTTTTTGTTATCTAAAAATTTCGCTTATATTTTATTACCTGACTTAAAATAAATTTTAAATTCGATAACAATAATGTTTGTAAGTGAATAATATTGCAGCAGAATCCTTTAAAAAAAATAAAAAAATATATTTCTAAATTAAAAAAATTAAAGAAAGAATTCGGAAAGAGATTCAAATCGCTTTCAATTAAATTCAATAATTTAGTATTCAATAGAAGTGGAAAAAAATTATCCTAAAATATTTCGAAAAATAAATATGAATTATTATATATTATTTTACGCTTTGAATAGTCTACTATAAATCTAAACACAGTGCGACTGCTCTATAAAGAAATAGGGAACCTCGAATATAATATTAGAAATTTTCAGGAAACTCCGTTCAATTAAAATATTATTTTTATAAAAATCATTTCTTCTGCTGCAATGAAATTTTATTAAATTTTACATAAACAAAACCTCAATATAATTTGATCTTGAATCAACAAAGTGCAGTATAATATAAAAACCGAAAACAATATTAAAATACTAAGATATACTGCTAGCAAATATATTATAGTAGATATATGTATATAACCTATTCCAATTCTGTACAAAACGCCATTAACAAAAACAACAAATTGATGTAATGTTTATTTTGCTTCCGCCATAATAAAAATATTATATTTAAGATATTATGCCTCAAGTCTAGACGACAGTTTTGGATGGAACGTGCTCAATTAGTGTTACAATGTATAACACAATCCCTCCCTAATGTGTAACTTAAGAATAATTTTTAGAAAAAATAAAAATACAAAAAAAAAAACAATTTGTTTTCAAATAACATCTGGCGTTTGCTCGTAATTAAAATATTTCATAATTTTTACTACTCATAAGCTTATACAACTTGGCATATTTATATATATTTTATATAGTATATATATGGTTTATATATGGATTGGCAAAAAGTCATACGAAAGCTGTTAATTTTTGGCGTAATACCACAATATACATATAAAGATTTTTATAGGATATATAAAAGATACAAGTGTGAAAAGAAAACTTTTAATCTTTCTAACAGATTGTTTTAGTACACAAAATTATTTAATCTGAAAATTGTGTAAATATTAATTGTATAAATTTAAATTTATATTCTATCAAAAATGTCGCATTTTTTTTTTTTTTTTAAATATATTAAACGATTAACAACTCTTCAAATTCGATTAAATACTTATACATATATGCACTGAAGTTCTATCGATAGTATATAATATTTTTTATCGATTTAATTTTCTATCGGTAAAATAAATTTTAACTCAGTATCTAAAAATATTTTAAACAAATTTTCAATATTAATAAAATAAAAATAAGTACAAAAAAAAATTTAATTTTTTATCGGCAAAAAAATACTAACTCCATTTCAAAAAATTTTTAAAAACAAATTTTAATTACAAGAAAAATAAAAATAAATGCAAATTAAATATATAAATAAGTACAAATTTAAAAAAAATTAATTTTTTATGGGTTAAAAAAACGAACTCAATATCAAAAAAAAATTTTAAAACATATTTTGATTGCAAAAGAAATAAAAATAAATACAAATTAAAATTATAAATAAGTACAAATTAAAAACATAAAATATAATTTTTTATCGGTAAAAAAAAACTATCAAAATATATTTCAAAACAAAGTTTGGTATATCAAATATTTAAATAGGCAATTAAAAATAAAAATAAAATAATAAAAAAAATATTTAATATATCAAATATTAAAATAAAGAATTAAAAAAAAAAATAAATATTTGAATAATTATAAAATGAACTTTCAGAGCGCTTTAATGCTTCTAAAATGCCGTTTCTTTTTACTGAACAGTTCTAATATGGAGTGTTCTACTTAACGAATGTGCACTGTATTATTTTTTATGATATTTGCAGCTCTTAAAATAAACGAAAATATCGTTATAAAAATATTGACAAGTCTTTACAATAAACCCTAAAATGGCATAAATAAAACAATTTTATTTTATTTTAAATTTACATGGTATGTCATAGGTCGATCCCACTGTTGTCAGAATCAAACACACACACACACACACACACTTGTTTATTTGAATTTTCACACCAAAGACGGGAACACTTCCTCGGCATAAATGGAGGTTGGAGGGGGGCAAAAAAAAACTTGTGGCTGTTAGTGTCGATAAAAACAAAAACGTAGACAGTTTGTAATTGTTGTTTTTATATATTCCTTTATTTTTTTGCTCTTTAGTTTTTTTTGTATTATTATTTTTGCTAAATGCAGCGAGTATTCTCAGTTGTGCCTTTCGCAATTTGTTTGCTATTGTGCGCGCAAAAATATTTTTATTTTTTGCTTTTCTGTTTTGTTTTAGATTTTCGCTTCAAGAAAGTTTTGAAATTAAATGCGCAATGGAATAATATTTTAAGCAAAGGAACAAAAATCGAAATGAAGAGAAATATGTAAAATAAATAAAAGTGTACAAAGCGTGGGTGGAGAAAAAAAAACAGTAGACACTAGGTGGGAGTAGGAAACACATAGACCATGACTAATAACAAGCGGAAGGGCAGGGGGGGAGGCAGAGCATAAATCATTTGCAGACAAAAAAAAAAAACAAAAACAGAGAACGAAAGAGAGAGAGAAATCTTTAAGCTGCTTCAAACAGGAAGAGCTTTCTGCACAAAACAAAAAAAAAAAAAAGTTTGCCTTAGGCAGCGAAAGAGAAGCGTAAAATAAAAATCATAAAAACAAACGCCCAAACAAAAAAAATGAATACATACAATGAAACTTAACCTTGACATTGAACGATGTCGAATATATGTATATAAAGAAAATGCCGGCAAACACATTACATGCGTGTGTGTGTGCGTGTGTAAGAGGGAGAGAGCAGGCTAGCCTAAATATGTGAGTGTGTGTGTTTGTGTGTTTGCATAGGGAAGCTTAGGCGCAACAAATATTAAAAAAGAAGCAGAGGCAAAAAGTTAGCTTAAATGCTTTAAAAAGTTTTGTTTATCAGCAAAACAAAACAAAAAATGCAAGAATATTACTATAGCAGCCGACTGCTGCATACTCTGTACGCAGTTTGCTAATAAAAAATATAAATAATCTATTTTATATTATATTATATTTTTTATTTAATTTTTTTTTATGCATACTAGCAAAAAACTGAGCCTCGAATTCATTTAGCAATTTCTCAATTTTTCTTACACACATTCAATATACTCTATTATACCCTATAAAAAAACAAACGAAGCACATAAATTTTTGACGCGTGTGTCGCTAAAAATAACTTTCAAAATAAATTGAACAAAACATAAAAAAAAGCCAAAAAAAATAAGTGATAAAAGCTGCTTTTTTTTATGAATTAAAGCGCACACCAAAAATAACGCAAATCAGCCGGTTTATTTTCTTTCTATGTATTAGTGTGATAAGAGCGACAATGCAAAATGCACAAACAACATTGCACGCTGAACAGACGGCAGGGCGCAGAGCAGAGCCGTGAGCAGAGGCTGTGTGAAGAGAGAGCAAAGAAAAATAGGCGCAGTAATTTGTGCGCTCTCAAAAGCAAAAACAGATCAGAATCAAATCAGAAAAAAAAAAATGAGCGAGAGAGAGCGCGCTAGAGATGACAGCAAAGCGAGCAAAAGAAGAAAAACAACAACAGCAAAGGCGAGCGAAAAACGAAAACAAAATATCACGGCCTTGAAAACTGGACAAAAAAGGCACAAGCATAACAGAACAAAAACAACAACAACAATAAAGAATTAGAAGTTCTTGTTATTGTTGTTGTTTGGGTCGAGGGTTGAGACACTTGAAAGAGAGCACAACACATAAAGAAAGAAAGAAAGAAGTAATCTCGGCTAAATATTTCGGCACAGGCTTATTGCTCTCTTCTCAAGTTCAAACCAAGTGCGCTGCATATGGAATATCAAATAGAAAGGGTTGAGTGCAGTCGGTGGGACGGGTGAAGATCTGGCTGTGAAAACCCAAAAGACAAACAATTTATCCATGACCAGAACACATACACACACGCAAACAAACTCGTACCGAACAAGCAGAAGCAATCGAAATCAACAAGAAATAAAAGCAAAGAGGGCCACAACCAAAAAAAACAGAAGAAAAAAAAAACAAATACAAATACAAATACAAAAACAAAAACACGATCTAATTCTTTTTTCTACTACACTTTCGAAAGGGTAGTCTAAATCTCTTGCCTAATGTGTAACAGATATGCACAGAGGAGTTAAAAATAAGATATCAAAGCGTTGATAGTAATTTTTATCAAAAGTATTTAAAAAAAAAAATAATAAGTAATATATATACATTTATATAAAAGAGCATCTTTAAAAGGGTTTTTAATTGCCGGCGCACTGAAAAAATTTTTCTTAAACGGTTTTGCAATCAATTGATAAGCAAATATTTTAAAATAAATAAAATATTTCTGCTTATATTGAAAATCTAGCTGGCTTGACGTCACTATATAAAGGAGCATCTTTAGCAGGGTATTTAATCGTCGACGATCTGATACAATTTTTCTTACACGCTTTTTTTTTGTTCTTTTTGTATTATTGCCTCTTCTTGTTGTTGTTCGGCATTTGCTGCTTCTTTTGGTTTTTTTTTTTTGGACACACACATACACATACATGTACGTATGTTTATGTATTTTTATCAAGCTGGAATAAATTTTTAATGTGCTCGACGACGCGTTTTTGCTTTGAAAACGGAAATATTAAAATTGGGCATAACGAAAATAAAACAATATTTGTATGTAAATTTTATATACATACATATATGTACATACATATGTACAGTGCAAACAAATGTAGTTCTATATAAATTTTATGACAGCAAATAAATTTTAATAATTTCTTGTTGATTTCTTATGATTTTTTTTGTATGTAGCAATATATATACAAATATATACATATGTGTATATCAATGCGTCAGAGCCTGCACTCCACATGTGTCAGGCCAAATCTTCAATCTACGCCAGCAAAAAAAAAATATATATATGTATAAGAAAGCGAAAGAAAGAAAGAGAGCGTTGCTACTACAAACCTTGACCCAAAGTCGTGGATAAAAACACATACAGCCAGATAAAGCAAATGGCAAACAAGAAAACGAAAAAAAAAACTGAATTCGATAAAAGTGAAACTCTGTATACAAGTACACACATACATACACATATGAATATAATAAATGTGCGCCCAAAAAGGAAATAACAAGCAGAATGCCAAACGCAACAACAAATTCGCAAAAAAAAAAAAAACAAAAACAACAGAATGCGTTGAAAGATCAGCCAATAAAAAAACGCGAGCGCACAAGAGAGCAAGACTGCAGAGAGAGCGCAAGTGAGAGCGAGAGCGCGCGTGGTGTCAATAAGTCTGGTTTATTTGCATAATGCAAGTTGAACTTCCTTGAAATTTCATTTAAAATTCCAAAAAAAAAGTATAAAAGATACAAATGTATATACAAAGTACATACATTTACAAATATTGAATTAATATATACATTTTAAATTTTACTTAATTTTTTGCAGCTGTTCAGCAAACGGGAGAATCGTCGTTTTTAGGCAAAAGGAAATATCAAGGTTATATAACATAAGCGCAGTTGCGATGGCGTTAAAAGTCAACAACAAACAAAAAAAAAAAAAATAAACAAAAAAATAATAGTTTAATAACAGCAAATAACAAAAAATTTGGAAATTTAAATTACGCTTAAACATAAGTTAAAATATATATGAATTTTAGCAGACATTATAAATTCAATTGTAAAAGTGAGTGGAATTAGAAATATATATATTTTTTCCAGCCTGGCAACCATTTATTAATATATAATAATTTTAATTTTAATATTTTTCAAAAATAAAAAACTTGATTGTTTTGTATTATTGAAGATTCTTCTATTTCATTAATATTTATTATATAAAAAAAAAACCTAACTTTTGACTGCCTTAGAATAATTCTGTCCTAAAATTCCTAGTGTATTGTTTTAATAAAAATTAAAAAAAAAAATTAGGAAATTAAATTAAAAAAAATTCAACTTCATAGAAAAATTCTATTCCTAAGAAAAGTTCATAAAATTCTAGATTTTATCACTGATAATATGATTTATTTTTCAGATTAAAAATTAAATATTATCCATTTCAGATAAAAATTTGATTGAAGGGTTGAGCTTAGGTTTTCCCTTACAAGTAGTGAAATATTTTTCAAAAATTTTAAGTTTTTCAAGTTTATATTTATGTAACTCACTTGAAATTATTCATAAAATCCTTAAACTTTTAGAATAATTTTAAATATAACAAAAGTATTTTCGATTTTTTTCGTAACCCATTTAAAATTATTTAATTTGATTGACGTAATATAAAGTTCTCGAAAAACTAAGAAGAAATATTATTAATTCGACAAAAATAAAAATATCAAGATATTTGGATTTTTAAATTTTTGTACAGCACGAAATTTTGCTGTTAAAAATTGTGATCAGTAATATTTTTTTGTCAATATAAAAAAAGGGAATTCTAGATAAATTTAAACCAAATTTTATACCAAATTCAGTCATTTACGAGCTTTGGTTTACAAATAGCTATATCTATATATGTATATATCGTAATTTATTGAATTTGGTAAAAAAAAAAGTATTTTTTAAAAAAAATTTTGCCTGCCTATCTTTATTTTTAAGTTTTCATATTTTTTATATATATTAATTTTGTTTTGTTAAACTTTATTTATAATAAAATAGAAATACATATTTTTATTATATTTTTCTTGGAATTTATTATTTGATCTTGTGTTTTAACAAAAACTAGGTTAAAATATATTATTAAAAATAATATAAAATATAAATATATATTTCTATTATTTCTTTCTGGGAATTTAGTATTTTATCTTGTTATTTCATTGTTGAACTTTATTAAAAATAAAATATAAATATTTTTATATTATTTCTTTCATGAAATTTATTAGATTTTGTTGTGGAGTGTAATTGAAAGTTTCTTTATATATAAAAAATGACATATTTTGTCTTAAATTATATAAATATATATATTTTCATAGGCCACATGTGGGGAAATTATATATTTTTTTTTTGTTTAAATCTAGTTTTATAGAAGAGTGTAGAGAGAGGGAGGGGACTATAAAGGGGGCTTTACTTACCGCACACGCTCCGAATAAAGTTCAACTTCTTTATTTTTTTGCTGCTGCACAATTTGTTGTTGATCGTAGCTGGCCAAAGGCTTAAAATTATTAATGTTGGCCAAAGCGGGCAGCTGAAGGGCTTGTTGCTGTTGTTGTTGTTGTTGCAATTGTTGCTGCTGTTGTTGTTGCAACTGTTGAGCTGGCAGCAGCGTTTTGGCCAGGCTTAGACTATTGTGCTGCAACAGCAAGCTGCCTGTATTATAATTGTTGCCATTTAGCTGCAACTGTTGCTGCTGTTGCTGCAAGTGCAACTGTTGCTGCTGCTGTTGTTGTTGTTGCTGCTGTTGCACGGGCGATAGCGATATGTCGCCGCTGGATGATTGTGAGGCTGAGGGGGAACTGGAGCCGCTGCTGGAGGAGAGGCTGCCGGCGCGAGCGCGCAAATCCAAGCCCAAAATATTGTTGTTGTTGTTGTTGTTGCTCTGCATTAAAATGTTGCTCAAGGTGGCAACAACGCTGGGTTGCAAGCCATTGCTCATGTTGTTGCTGTTGTTGTTCGAGTTATTGTTGTTGTTGTTGTTGTGTGGCAAGCCCGAGCCAATGACGCCGACATTTGGATTGGGCGTCAAGTTGCCCGAATTATTTGTATTTAATGGGCTTAAAGCGGCAACAACAACCGTTTGCTTCGCGTTGCGATTGCGCTTCTTCTTGGCCTTCTTTTTGTCCTCATCCTCAGTGTTAATAAGCGTCGCTGTTGCTGCCACACTGTTGTTGTAGCATACCGCATTTGGCGGCCATTCCAAATCCTTGCGCAACTGGCCACGCCCACACTTGCAACTGCAATTCTTATAGATTAAATCGTAGCCCTTCTTTTGCCACAGCTGTTGCACACGCTGCCGCTCCGACCAGCTGCGTCCACGGGCGCTGCATTTCAATTGTTGCAACATGCCCGCCTCCCACTGATCGAAGCAATCGCGATGCATATATTGCCCCACATTGCAGTTCTCATTGTTGCACAGGACACGCACACATTCCAAGGATGTCGAATATCCTTGGGCGTCGAGCGCAATCAGCGCGTCAAGCTTGCCGCATTCACCGTTAGGATAGCAGCAGCGCGTCAGCTGAACGCCGACGCCAACGGCGACGTTGTTCAGCGTTTGCTGCATGGGCGCCATGTTTGTTGTTGTTGTAACAGAGAGAGCCGCTGCAAAATTGTTGCTGTTGTTGTAAAACTCTTGTTGTTGTTGCTGCTGCTGCTGCGACGGCGGCTGCTGTGCGTTGACGCTATTATTATTGTTGTTGTTGTTGCTATTGCGACGCGGCGCCATCAAAAAAATTTGTCAAAATTTTTTGAATTTTTATTTTAAGAAATTTTAATTTTTATTTTTGTTTATTAAAGACGGCAGCGCAGCCGGCAGCGCTTAAGCGTCGTCGCTAAATAACATTTTTTTTTTATATTAAAATTTTCGTGTTAAAAATTTAAATTTAATTTTTCTTTGTTGCTGTACAAAATTTTATTTTTTTTTTATTTTTTGCGTAGAAAATTTAAACTTTATTATTCTTTATTTTATTTTTTGTCAATTTTTGCCGCACAAAATTAAATATTTTTTATTTTTTAAATTTGTTCATTTTGGCTGCACAAAATGTAAACTTTTTAGAAATTTTATATTTTTATTATAATTTTTGCCGTAGTAAATAATTATTTTTGTCAATTTTTTGCTGTACAAAATTTGATTTTTTTTTACGTAGAAAATTATTTTTATTTTATTTTTATTTTTTTTGTCAATTTTTGCCGCACAAAATGTAAATTTTATTTATTTTTTAAATTTGTTCATTTTGGCTGTACAAAATTTAAACTTTATTTAATTTTTGCCGCATTAAATAATTATTTTTGTCAAAATTTTTATTTGTTGTCAATTTTTATGTATTTTATTTTATATTTTGGCTTTTGTAAAATGTAGCACAAAAATTTTGCAGTCTATTTAAACATTGTTTTGTTTTTTATTATTTATTATTTATACCCTGAGCTGAGTTTACAACGCACACGTTTTTTTTTTAGTAGCAAAAAAAAATTGTTTTTCTTTTTTACATGTTTTAAATTTTTTTGTTTTTGTTTTTTGTCTTAGGCAGCGCGCTGCGGCGCCGGTTTTATTTATTAATTTTTACACTACACACTTTTTTGATTTTATGTATATTTTATTTGTTGAGCAGGAATTTTATTTGAATTATATAAAACTTATGCGAATGCGTTTTATTTTTATTTTATTTTTTTATGTTCTTCGCTTCTTTTGCATGTTTTCGCTTTGCCTTATGCCCACTTGCAAAAATTGAGTTTTTCTTTGCGGCGTGCGGCAAACTAGGGAGCGATGCAAAAAACACAACCAGCCAGATCAAAAGCGAAATTCCAACTAAACGTAACGAACCGGTGCACGAGCGAACAGCGAACCGCCGCGAGCAAACGAACGACGAACAACTGAAACTGAAATTCAAAACACACAAGCACACACACACGCACGTATGCATATACACACGTTGTTGTTGGTGGGTGGTTTGTTTGTTGCTGTCATTAAGACAAGTTCGTTGTTGCACATCGAGCCAAGCGAGCGTCAATGTTCGACAGCGACAGCGACGCAGACGCGTTTGTTTGGCAGCGAAATTGGAGTTTCTTGTTGATTTTTTTCTCATTTATTAAGGGTGGGTGGGTGTTGGGGTGGTTTGGTTGGTTGATTTTCACTTTCCACCACCACCGAAAACAACGCCGCCACCTAGCCGAGGAAAATGCTTGTTTTTCATTTGAGGAAAATTTTGCACAACTTTTGGCGCTAAAAAAAACTGTTATGAAGAGGTAAGGGTTGGAATTTGGAAATTTTCCTTTTTGGGGGTTGGTTGATGGTGGTGCTGGAGCTCAAAGCGGGCGAGAAAATGTTTGAGCGAGATAGAAAGAAATAATGAAAATCGTTCAAATAAAATAAATTCACTTTCAATGCGGTTCGAACAGAAACCTCAAACGCAAACGCAATTTCCCCTACAACGTGTTGTGCTGAGATGTTCGACAGCGCTTTGTTGGCAACGTGTATGATGCTGTTTGTGCTGTGTGTGTGTGTGTGTGTGTGACGCAAAAAAAGCCGGCAAAATAAACAAAATATAAAACAGGGTTGTCAGGCGGCAGTGCAATAGAAAAAATAATAAATTAATTACTATATATAGATTATATTTTGATTTTTGACTGAATTTAAATGTATGTACATATGTGTATATAGTATTTCAAAGTCATTTAATGTCTAGGCAGTTTATTGGTAAAGACTTTTTGGCTATTTACACACATACAAATGCACATTTGCGCTACCTGTGTCACTAAACGATGCCATTTTCCAAAATGACTATTCAGTACATATACATACATATATATATATATACAAACAAACATATGTATGTAGATACCCATTGATTCCGCTCTGTTTCGGTTTTGGCTGGAATTGAATCCCCTCCCTCCGCACAGCCAGCATGTCGTCTTGTGATGCCTTTGCTTCAAATTGGTATATAATCCCAAAATACAAACACACACACACATGCATTCATACATACATTTATATATATGCATACATACATATGCATGCGAATACAATGGCACACGAACAACAACAACAACAACAAATGAAAGAGGCACTAAAAAACGCAGGCATAGAAGAATCGCAAAACAGCAAAAGCAAAAGCAAAATGGAAACATGCGAATGGAGTCGAATATTTAAATACGCTGCAATGAATTATACATGTACATAACATACATATGTAAATGCATACAGCAGTACATAGTTATATGTATATGAATATGTATGCTCATTTATAAATTAAACTACACAGATATATGACTAGGTGATTTAACATTTTTTTGCAAATTATAATTTAAACATTAGCACAAAAGTTTACAATCACATACATATTAATTTTCTAAGTTTATTTACTATTGCGCATAGATTTTGTCATAAATATGTATGAAGTACAATAACTTTTGTCATTTTTATTCATAAAGGCATTAAACATTGAATTATAATTTATATTTTTATAATTTTGTTAATTATATTATAGTTATTAAACTTTCCATGAAGCGTGGTTGTTATTTATTGTTTAAAATGGCATTTTAAAGTCCATTAAGAAAGCTGATTCTTGACAATAATGTAATTTAAAAATAAAATTATATAGATATCTGTACTTACAAACTGACCAATACATTGAGTTTATGTATAATTTGACCTATTTGCTGATTATGTTAACAATAACAAGAAATTTGCAATTTTCTCTACTTCATATGTAACTTTATAATCAAATATAAAAAATAACTTTTATTTAATTACATATATAAATATTTATTTAAAGAGTTTTTATATATTCAAATATAATATTAAATAAGTTTTATTTAATTACATTTATTAACATTTATTTTAAGATATTTTATACTCAAACTTAATTTTAAAGGATTTTGCAAATAAAGGGTATACAGGATGTCACAAAATCAACATCACTTTTTGTACGGTGCTTTTTCGCTGCTTTTTTCGTTGTTGTTTTTGGTGGCAATATCGCAGTTCTCTCTGTTTTGCTCTTCGCATCATCGACTGCTCTTATATACTATGTATGCATGTATGTTTATGTATTCATAAATACATACATATATGTATATAAGTATTTATGTATGCGTGCTTTTATGACTGCTGCTTCTTCCCTTTTTGGAGTCCTGTATTTAAGCGCTGCGCGTGTTGCGAAAAAAAGGTAAGAAAAAAAATCAAAACAAGGGCACGTGTAGGATGGTGTACCTATAAATACATAGCATGTACACATAAATACATATATGTATGTAAATATACATACGATTATATGTACATACATATGTATTTATAATCATATTATTTTCAATCATAGTTGAAAAAAATAGCAATGTCAATAATCATGCAATAATGCAATTTTTATATTTATTATATAATAAAATTTATAATTTAATATTTACATATTGAAAAATAAATCGATTTACTTATAATTCATAGCAAAAAGTGAAAACTTTTAATTAAAACAATATGTTAACAATATTTATAAGATTTGTTGGCAACGTAAGTCCCTGCTTAACTACGCCCTGATACATATGTACATATTATGTATGTTTGTTTGTATGTATGCACATCATTCTAACATACATCAAGCGCGTGTTGAGAATATTATGATCAAAAAGGAGCAAAAATATATTGTAGACTTTGTTTTTGTTATTCTACGTTCTCTTTTGAGCTGATCAGCAGCAGCAGCAACAACAACAGATATTATAACATTTCTTATAGGACTCGGGCGACGAAGGATTCGGCAGAAAGTCAAGGCCTTCGGCTCGGTTCGGTTCCAACTGGCAAACTGGGCAAAGTCAAACTGCGTAGTTTTATTGTGCATGTGTGTGTGTGTGTTGTCTACCTGTGCCAGGGGCGGGATAGAGGTATGCTGAAGTGCTAGGGGAAGGCTGCTGCTCTGATATAATAATTAAGTCAGGTAGGCAGATCGCAGCCATTGCGTAATAAGTTCAACAGTGTGAATGGGCGAATGTGTGTGTGTGTGTTGTTATGCTAGTTAAAAGGATCGAGAGCGGAAAGAGGAGAAAAAACAAAGAACAGGGAGCAGGGCAAAAAGCAGTTGGACTTGGACTAGTTTGTGCTGTCAAGGCGTTTCTTTTATTTCTGCTCAAGCCGTTTTATTGTGTACTTTGCACTGACCTAATTTTAATGACCAAAGAAATGAAACTGAAAGATCGCAACACAGAAAAAAAAAGAGGAAGAGAAAACGAGAGAAGACGTAATGAAGAGGGAGAGGAAGAGGGAGAGGGCCTTTTTAAGGGCCCTTAGGCTAAAAAACATAATTCAGCTTTTAGCTTTGCGACGAACGACACGCATCAACTTTAATTTTTATAATTAATGGCAACTAAACGGTGGCCTGGTACAGCGTAGGGCCCGGGGGGCAAACGGCGGCAAGAGTTGCCATAAATAAACGTCGTGGTGAATTTCTTATTTTCTTTTTAGCTTTTTTTTGGGACTAAACATGTGCCAGAATCTTTGACACGTCATATGGACCCCATAACCAAAGTAATGCCCAAGACTTCCTGTTATTTCTTTTGCGTGTGAAAGCGTGTCGATATTTGTTTGTCCTGCCAAGGAAACTTTTTATAAGATTTACACTCACACTATGCAGATACTCTAACTGTTCGAAAAATATGTACATATTTAATAAAGGTAGTCCTGATAAATACTAACTATTATAATTATAATTATATATTCTTTAATTTATTGTCATCTTAAAAAAACCACAATTTCTGATGTTTTTTAGATTTTGTAAAATATCGAATTATTTTGAGCTGTTCGATACAATTAATTGATTGAAGATATTTTTCCCGAAACATCCAAAAATTTCCTTTAGAAGAAACCATTTTTATTATCATTTTTACTACCTTTATTACAATACATGATAATAAAATATATTCATAATGCTATAGTTAAAAAAATCATTGTAAAATATTATTAGAGAATGCATTTTAATTGGAAATACTATCATATTTATTTAAATATTTATTTTTATTTTTAATTATATTATTGCCAAGAAGGCTGATGCTGAATTGATTATAACATGACATTTTAAACATTTAACGCTTCATTGGAAGCTTAATAAATTTTTTTTTTAATATAATATAAAAATATACAAAAATAACAATATTTAACTTTTGTCCTTGAAACATAGCTTAAAAAGTTTTTATTAACCAAATAACTGATTGTGTTTTCTTTATTCAATAAATTATATATGATATTAAAGCTTGTAGTAGCTTAATTTTAATTGAATATATTTCAGTTTTAATGTACCAAAATAGCCGAAAATCGATTGATTTTATTTTTTCTTTTAAAAAAAACTATTTAAAAAAAATATATTATAGCTTTTAGTAGTTAAACCCTAATTTAACATATTTTTGTTAATTTAAAATGATCGATTACTCGTTTATTTCAAACGGATTAATCGAAAATATCCTTTGAATACATAGTTTAATCAGCTTTTATGTACTAAATAGCCCAAAATCCATAAATTGTGTTTCTTCTGTCAAGAAATTTATTTAAAATTATATTTATTCTTAATTTAATATAACTCTATTAAATATCGATTAATAATTTATTTTGAAACCGATAAATCTTAATTTAACCTATTTCTATTAGGTTAAAAATACAAAATTCTTAGAAACATCGATTAATCGTTGATTTCAAACTGATTAATCGATATTATACTTTGAATAAGCACATAAATTTCCGAATTATTTAAATTCCCATTCTAAAACTTTTTCTATTGCTTTTGTAAAGAAAGTTATTTAGAATTGTATTATAGTTAACATGAGGAATCCCTTTAATATTTACGCTCGAGATATTAAGTCAATGTTAAGCGGGGGTGATAGTAGCCGCAACTCTCCCTCTCCCCCTTCCAGACTTACACACACAAAATATACACTACGCTCCTGAGGGTGTGTCAGTGGTACACACAGCAGATGCACAGCCACCCTACCCCTACCCCTACCCATACCCATACCCTACCCGCTCAACCCGCTCTAACAAAAAATACATATATATATATATGCATGTTCGTATATAAAAGTCGAGCCGGCAGCAGTATTATTTGTAATTACCCATACTCCCACATTTATCCAATCGGAAGCAACTTTGAAACCCAAAATAGGGTTTGAAATTTTCATGTTGGCCTGGCAACGGTACAAGTCTAGTACATAACGGTAAATATATATGTATTTATATACATATTTAGATATACATATATGTACTTATATATGCGGGTCTTCTGAAGGGTGTCGTAATTTCGTTGCCAAAAATAACTCATACTCCATTTTGTTCAGTTTGGTATTTAAATATGTATTTTTTTTTTTGGTCTGGCTTAAGTTTTTTGGTCAGGGACGTGGGCAGTACTGGGTGTTTCCCCCTTAGGCCGGAGGATTTTGATGACGACGACGACGGCGGCTTTGGCGTCTCATTTTCTGTCTCCCAATGTTGTTCTACATACTTACATCTTTATATATATATAATATGGTTTTACATAAGAGAAATGAAGTCAGCATTCGCAGGGAAAATGCCCTATATACTAACATATGGAGTAGATTCAATTGAAGTTGTCACTTTAGAGACTTGAGCTCAGAAGAAGTAGAAAGTTGTAAATGTAAAGTCTGAAATTGGAATAAAACGAATAAAAAATAGAGAAAATGATTTTTCTAGATTTATAACTCTCAAAGCTTCGTTGAAACGTCTATGGTATTTTTGGTATAATTCTTAATAATAAAAAGTTGATTTTATTTTTGAAAATAAATTTGTTTTGATATATTTTTGAGTAATTGAAAATCAAGGAAGGGCACAACTATAATTTTTTAACTTTTAATATTATTAACATAAATTAAATGCTTTTTAAATGCCAAATTAATATAATACCAAAATATACCCAAAAAAAAATCAGAATGTATTTTTTAGTATTAAAAAATTAGCCAATTCCCCCCGAAAGGGATGAAAAGTTGCAATAATATTTTTTTCCCATCCTTGCAATAAATTAATCAGATTCAAATAATGGAATAGAGTTAAATACGAATAGATTGTTATAGTATTTAATTCAATATTTCTGTAGTTGCAAGTATTTAAATTTTAAATAAAATTCTAACAATTTTTAATTAAATATTGTGCATTTAAAACATTTTAATTTAATAATCAGAAAAGTTAAATGTGCACTACTTTTATAAGCATAATTAGTTGCAAATATAATATTTATATTTTTTCAATAAGCACTCTCTGTTTTTAAACAGAAATATTCAACACTACAATAAAATGTAAAACCCTTTAATATGTGATTTACTTTTCAAACTTTTCAAGAATATTCATTTGTTTTATGCATGTTATTAAAGAAAATCCAAATTTGACCATCTTGAAAGAGTAAACATTAGATTACTATAAAATATTTAAACCATATCAAGATCTTACTTGTATATTTGTCGTCAAACGTATGGGAAAAAATCCTCCACCATGAAATTTAATGGGTTGCTGTAATTTATGCATAAAATATATAAGCGCCGATTTATAGGAACGATTAGCATCAATCCAATTGGAATGAAATAAGGTTACGGCCAAGTTATCGCAGTCCTCAATAATTAATTCACAGGTGTACGAAAATGGAAATGATTGGCAAACACAGGCTACCAGGTAAACAACAGTAGGAATACTCGAAAATCGATCCGCAAAGAAAAATAGATGAATCAGGGAACAGGCCAAGGCCAAGGCGATAGTACAGAATTGAACAAATATTGTGCGTGAGATAAGAGGTCGCATATTATCGCAGTAACTGAATAAAAAAATTAAAGAACATATTTTATAAATATTAATAATATGAATTAAAAACATAAATTAATCTGCACAGTAATCATTGCAGTTTCGGAACAATTATGAGACCTGGAAATCTCGGAGGATTATTTTCTATGGAATAATCTTCCTAGATTTTCAAAAGATTTACTCACTCAAGAATTAGCTTATGATCATCGATGCATAAGACAAGCTCCTCGTAGTTCTCCTGTTCATTCTTATTTGGATCTTTTCGCAGTCTCTCAATTCGTTCGCTTAGAAATTTTAAATGCTGCCGTACAGTCAACCCAAAAATAAGTGGTAAACAATCTATTACCATCGTTAGATGGACTGCGATTGTTGCTACAACATGCTCTATAAAAGATGCGATCCATAGTTTGCAAGTACTTTCGTGCCAATCAATAAATGGATTATAAATAATATATGGTGGAACTCCCCTTGGCACAGAATTGAAAAACATCAAAATAGGCGACATCATATACAATCCCTCATAGAGCAAATAGATGATATTTCCGCGATTGCCCAGGCCGTGAACTTCAACCCGATCCTTATATGTCACACAACGTTTGTCCATAATGTCCAAGATTTCCATAGCTTTATCGATGCGCCAAATATTTAGTATCATGAGTGTATTTTTAATTACGGCACCAGGAGCATTAAAAAAAAATTGTAAGGAGCAAAAGAGTTCATCCGGGGTGATGTTATCAAAGTAAATCACATAATTCGTTAACACTCCAACCGGTAAATACATAACAGCAATTGAAAACACAATTGCAGTCCAAATATAGTATAACCTTTGGTAAAATCGGCTAAGTCCTGGGGGTGATCGAAACCCTTCAATTGTTAATCCAAACTCCAAGAATCGATAACTGTATCGAGAGCCCAGGAGATTCCCTTCATATGACTTTCTTAGACAATCAAACATTATTTTTCTCAGTTTTTCACGATATTTAACGTTGAAGTGCAGAAATGGAACTACACATAAAGTTCCTTCCAAAAATCTTTTCTACACGATTTGTTACGTGGCCTTATTGCACAAGTCGAGCAATTATTTTTATTGAAATCAACTTAATATATAATTATTTGTATTACCTTACTGAAGGTCACATATAAATGTCTCGAAATGTAAAACTGAAGCACACTTGGTTAAAATGAAGCACTTGGAAACACATCAGGTATATAAATTCCTGATTAGGTTAACAAAATAATCCGATATATTCCTGCTTTTCTGTTTCTAATGAAAATAGTCTCTTAGTTTAAAGCTAGAAACTTCTCACAGATTAATTTTTTTTGTCAAATAAATTCTTTTATTTATTATTGTTAAAAGGGTATTAAAACTTTGTTAATCCAAAGATAGCATAATTTTGTTGTTACTATTGTCACTAATTAAAAAAATGTGTTGTGACAGACGCAGGTTCTCACAGGCATGAATCAATATTGAACTTAAGACACGGTTGATGCAATGCACTCTATTATTGTAGATACGTAATAGTGAGGAATTCCAAAATGATAAATAACTAATGAACCCGGCGTGTGCTGCTACGCCCTCCCTCAAAAAAATATAAACGTTATTCTGCCACATAAATTATTTCTAGTGGCGGTACCGGCGCTACCTTCAACATTGTTCTATTTCTATTGTATTTAAAAAATACTGCCTTATGTGATTGTTGAAACAATGCTGTGGGGGTTAACAGTGCTGCATACGTTAACAGTTGTGTAGGGGTTTACAGAATAAACGTTATTCTGCCACATAAATTATTTCTAGTGGCGGTACCGGCGCTACCTTCAACATTTTTCTATTTCTATTGTATTTCAAAAATACTGCCTTATGTGATTGTTGTAACAGTGCTGTGGGGGTCAACAGTGCTGCATACGTTAACAGTTGTGTAGAGGTTTACAGTGCTGTATACGTTAACAGTGGGCATTAACACATTGAGGCAGTAGCGACTTTTCCGGAAAGTTTTCGAAAAATTTCCTTTTCTAAGCCTCTTCTCCTTTAAGTAAAATGGAATTTCATTTTCTCAACATTAATTACTTAACTAGTTGACCCGGCGCGCGTTGCTACGCCATCTCTCCAAAAATAAAAAAAATTCATTCTATCCAATGCGGTTTTGAACAGTCTGACCAATTGAATATATTCATGAAGAAGATTTTTCAAATGTTTGATAATTTCCCGTTTGATCGCAGTAAAATTTGCACAACGCTGATCTAGTTAAATTATCGAATCAGCAATAAAATAGATCTAAAGGAACTTATGATCTTCGTTAAATGGAGAAAAACCTCATGAATAAATATATTTTGAGTTTTAAAGCTTTGGAAACGTTTTAATTTATTGATCTCAAAAAGTGTTGTACATCTACATATAATAAAAATAATCAAATTTATTACTACTACTACCATATTATTGTGATGTAATTCATATTAATTTATGACTGTTTATTTTATTTTAAAAGGAACATTTTAAAAAAATGTTCTTTATTTTTCAAATATATTCATTTTTTTTATGAATGTTATTAAAGAAAATCCAAGCTTGGCCATCTGTTAAAAATAAAACATTTAATCAATAGAATAGAAAATTATAAAATATCTTACTTTTATGTTTGTATGCAAACGTAATGGAAAAAAACCTCCACCATAAAATTCAATAGGTTGCTGTAGCTTATGCATAAAATGTATAAGCGTCGATTTATATTGACGATTAACACCAATCCAATTGGTATGAAATAATGTTACGGCCAAGTTATCACAATCTCCAATTATCAACTCACAGGTGTACGAAAATAGAAATGATTGAAGAATGCAGATTTTCAGGTACACAACTGTAGAGATACTCGAAAATAGATCCGCAAAGAAAAATAGATGGATCAGGGAACAGGCCAACGCCAAGGCGATAGTACAGAATTGAACAAATATTGTGCGTGAGATAAGAGGTCGCATATTATCGCAGTAGCTAAATAAAAAGATAAAAAATATATTATTATATATTATTATTATATTTAAAAGCCAATTTAATCAATTAAGTTGTAAAAGTAATAGTGACTTACTCAAGAATTAACTTATGATCTTTAATAGCTAAGACAAGCTCCTTGTAGTTCTCCTGTTCATTCTTTTTTGGATCTTTTCGCATTCTCTCAATTCGTTCGCTTAGAAATTTTAAATGCTGACGTACAGTCAACCCAAAAATAAGTGGTAAACAATCTATTACCGCCATTTGATGAGCTGAGATTGTTACTACGACATATTCTATAAGAGATGCGATCCATAATTTGCAAGTACTTTCACGCCAATCAATAAATGGATTATACACAAGATACGGTGAACTTCCATTTGGAACCGAAATTAAAAATATTAATAGAGGTGACAATAAAAAGAATCCCTCATAGATCAGATACGTGATATTGCAGCGATTGACCAAGCCGTGAACTTCAACCCGATCTTTATATGTCACACAACGTTTGTCCATAATGTCCAATATTTCCATAGCTTTATCAATGCGCCAAATATTTAGTATCATGAGTGTATTTTTAATTATGAAAGCAGGAGCATTACAATAATATTGTAAGTTGCTAAAGAGGTTATCCGGGGTGATGTTATCAAAGTATATCACATAGTTCGTAAATATTCCTATCGGTAAAAGGATAACAACGATTGAAAACACAATTGCAGTCCAAATATAATATAGTCTTTGGTAAAATCGGCTCAGTCCTGGGGGTGATCTAAACCCTTCAATTGTTAAGCCATATTCCAAGAGTCGATAGCTGTAACGAGAGCCCAGAAGATATCCCTCATTTGAATTTCTTAGACAATCAAACATTATTTTTCTCTGTTTTTTCACGGTTTATTTAGCTTAAGTGCAGAAATGGAACTACACATAAAGTTCCTTCCGAAAATCTTTTCTGTACGATTTGTGACGTGGCCTTATTACACAAGTCGAGCAATTATTTTTATTGAAATCAACTTAATGTGTAATTATTTGTATTACCTTACTGAGGGTATATATAAATCTCCCGAAGTGTGTAACGTATTGAATGAAGCGCTTTGAAACCCATCAAGAGTATAAATTCTTAATCAGGCTTACAAAATGATCCAATATTGCCTCGTTTCTTTGTTTCTATTGAAAATTTTGTCTCAGTTTTAAATCAAAGATGATTTTTTTAACTGTCTTAAGCATGTTATGTGTTATTTATATCTTAGTCAACAAGTAAATATCAATATTGTTGTAAAATAAATAATATTATTTAATATTGTTAAAGAGTATTAAGTCTTTGTTTATCCAAAGATAGCATAATTTTATTTTTGCTATTGTCACTAATTAAAAAAATGTGTTGTGACAGACGCAGGTTCTCACAGGCATGAATCAATATTGAACGTAGGACACGGTTGATGCAATGTATTTTTATAGATATGCAATAGTGAGGAATTCAAACATTATAAATAACTATGTACCCAGCGGGTGTTGCTATACCCTCCCCCAAAAAAAATGTCTAGTGGCGGTACCGCTGCTACCTTCATTTATTCAAAAAATACTGCGTACTGCGATTTTCGGTTAACAGTGCTGCATACTTTAACAGTGCTGCATACGTTAACAGTTCTGTAGGGGTTAGCAGTGCTGCATACGTTAACAGTTCTTTATGGGTTAACAGTGCTGCATACTTTAACAGTGCTGCATACGTTAACAGTTCTGTATGGGTTAACAGTGCTGCATACGTTAACAGTTCTTTATGGGTTAACAGTGCTGCATACTTTAACAGTGCTGCATACTTTAACAGTTCTTTATGGGTTAACAGTGCTGCATACGTTAACAGTGCTGTAGGGGTTAGCAGTGCTGCATATGTTAACAGTGTTATTTTCTAATCCCCTTTTTCTGGCAATTAAGAACAAATTAAAATAAATTTGAGCCAAATCGGCCCAGCCGCTCTTAATTGAAGAATACCTATATATATTTTTTCTATATATCGATTAGTTCAGTTGAAAGGGCTTATCAAGTCATACAATTCAAACTATCAGGTTTATATACATATAAGTTAGCTAAATTATTGTTTTTTAATCTATATAAAATCTGATTAATCTAAAAAATTCTGGACAGTCTCAGGTAAATAGACATCAATAGAAGCATTAGGGAAAATTCAAGTAAAACTTCCAGGAGCTTTAATTACTATACTAATATAATTATACAAGTCATTAAATCATAACAAATAATCTTAAATAAATTGATATTTTTACATGTTTTAAAGTAATAGGCACATTATAATTTATTGATCCCAAAAATTGTTATACATAAACATATAATAAAATTAATTACTACTACTAATAGTGTGATATAAGTTGACATAATTCAAATGTATTGATGACTTTACTTTTCAAAAATATTCATTTGTTTAATGTATGTTATTAAAGAAAATGCAATCTTGGCCACCTTTAAAGAATAAAATATTTAATTATTACAATAGAATATTTAATGTTACAATATCTTACATGTATATTTGTATTCAAACGTAAGGGGAAGAATCCTCCTCCGAAAAATGTAATGGGTTGCTGTAATTTATGCATAAAATATATAAGCACCGATTTATAGGAACGATTAGCACCAATCCAATTGGAATGAAATAATGTAACGGCCAACTTATCACAGTCCTCAATTATCAATTCACAGGTATAGGTAAACGGAAAGGATTGAAAAATGCAGGTTCCCACGTACACAATTGTAGGGATACTCGAAAATAGATCCGCAAAGAAAAATAGATGGATCAGGGAACAGGCCAACACCAAGGCGATGGTAAAGAATTGAGCAAAAATTGTTCGTGAAATGAGAGGTCGCATATTATCACAGTAACTAAATAAAAAAATAGTATTTAAAAGCCAATTTAATCAATTAAGTTGTAAAAGTAATAAAGACTTACTCAAGAATTAACTTATGATCTTTAATGGCTAAGACAAGCTCCTCGTAGTTCTCCTGTTCATTCATATTTGGATCTTTTCGCATTCTCTCAATTCGTTCGCTTAGAAATTTTAAATGCTGACGTACAGTCAACCCAAAAATAAGTGGTAAACAATCTATTACCATCGTTAGATGGACTGCGATTGTAGCTATGACATACTCTATAAGAGATGCGATCCATAATTTGCAAGTACTTTCACGCCAATCAATAAAAGGATTATACACAAGATACGGTGGACTTCCGCTTGGAACCGAATTTAAAAAGGTTAATAAAGGTGACAATAAATACAATGTCACATAGATCAGATATATAATATTGCTGCGATTGACCAAGCCGTGAACTTCAACCCGATCTTTATATGTCACACAGTGTTTGTCCAGTATGTCCAATATTTCCATAGCTTTATCAATGCGCCAAATATTTAATATCATGAGTGTATTCTTAATTACGGCACCAGGACCATTAAAAAAAAATTGTAAGGATCTGAAGAGCTGATCCAGGGTGATGTTATCAAAGTTCATTACAAAGTTCGTAACTAATCCGGTCGGTAATAAAAGAACTGCGATTGAAAACACAATTGCAGTATAAATGTTATATATCCTTTGGTAAAATCGGTTAAGTCCGGGAGGTGGTCTAAACCCTTCAATTGTTAAGCCATATTCCAAGAATCGATAGCTGTATGGAGAGCCCAAAAGATTTCCCTTATTTGACTTTCTTAGACAATCAAAGGTCATTTTCCTTGGATTTTAGCGGTATTTATAGCTTAAGTGCAAAAATGGAACTACACATAAAGTTCCTTCCGAAAATCTTTTCTATACGATTTGCGACGTGGCCTTATTGCAACAGTCGAGCAATTATATTTTATTGAAGTCAACTTAATGTGAAATTATTTGTATTCCCTTACTGAGGGTATATATATAGCCTTATTCGTCTGTTTCTATTAAAAATCGCGTCAGTTTTGAATTTAGAAACTAATCATAGATGTTTCTTTTGAATAAACATAATATTATAAGGTTTATTTTTATAAAGGATTCTCTAAGTATTTGTATCCTATAAACAAATAAAAATTCTAGGTAATTTTAATTATCTTTTTTGTTAGGGTATTTAAGATTTGTTGTTACTAATGTCAGTAATTAAAAATGTGTTGTGACAGACGCAGGTTCTCACAGACCTGAATTAATATTGAATCGGGTTAATGGTATTTTTTAAGCTTATACTTACATATAGTATAATCAAGAACGCATGAATTTACATATTTATAATATAAACTTTATATTATAAAGGGTGATATAGAAGATTTTGAACAACATTACTTATATATATATCTATTTATATATCTATTTTAATTCATTTCCATGACAATTGTTTTGAACTAGTTCCGCCCACAATCAACACTCTGCCGTATAGGAATATGCAAGGATGAAAATTTAAATATTCCTCCGGAAATTTTGGACGAAAATTCAAGTAAAATGGAACTTCAATTTCTCAACTTCGAGTTGCTTGAATTACTATACTAAATTAATACATAAAAGTCATTATATCGGAACATATTATAATTGATATCTACATTGCCATAATTTAACTTTTTTTTTTATTGATGATGCGGACTACTTTATAAATAAATATTTTTGTTTGTTTTAATGCATTAGAAACATTATAATTTATTGATTAAAAAAAAATGTTGTACTTATAAATATATATATTAAGAATATTTTAACTAATTACTACTACTACCATATTATTGTGATATAATTCAAATGTTAATTTTTTAACAGGAACATTTTGAATTGTTTCTTTACTTTTCAAAAATATTCATTTGTTTTATACATGTAATTAGAGAAAATCCAAGCTTGGCCATCTGTAAAAAATAAAACATTTAATTTTCCACTAGAATAGAAAATTATACAATATCTTACTTGTATATTTGTATTCAAACGTAAAGGAAAAAATCCTCCACCATAAAATTCAATAGGTTGCTGTAGTTTATGCATAAAATATATAAGAGCCGATTTATAGGAACGATTAGCATCAATCCAATCGGTATGAAATAATGTTACGGCCAAGTTATCACAGTCCTCAATAATCAATTCACAGGTATAGGTAAACGGAAAGGATTGAAATGCGCATCCTGCAAAATACACGACAGTCGGAATACCGGACCAAAAATCCGCAAAGAAAAATAGATGGATCAGGGAACAGGCCAATACCAAGGCGATGGTACAGAATTGAATAAACATCGATCGGGAAATGAGAGGTCTCATATTTTCACAGTAGCTATGTAGGATTAAAGTATTTTAAATTTGATTAATCAGTTATAGTTATTCATATTATGATATTGTTTCTGGAAATATAACTAACTTTAGTATTAACTTGTGATTCTTGATGCATAAGATAAGTTCTTCGTAGTTCTCCAGTTCATTCATATTTGGATCATTTCGCAATTTTTCAATTTTCTTACTGAGAAATTTCAGGTGCTGACGTACAGTCATACTAAAGATTAACGGCAAACAATCAGTTAATAACTCAAAATGTATTCCTGATGATGCTACGGCATACTCTATAAGAGATGCGATCCATAATTTGCTTGTACTCTTACGCCAATCAATCAAAGGATTATATATGATATATGGTGGAGTTCCCCTTGGAACCGAACAGAAAACCATCAATATAGGTGACAATAAATATATTCCCTCAAAGAGCAGATACGTTATATTGCAGCGATTGACCAATCCGTGAACTTCAACCCGATCTTCATAACCCACACTAGATTTATCCATTTCGTCCAACATTTCCATAGCTTTATTGATTCGCCAAATATTTCGTATATACATTGTACCCTTAACTAAGGCCCCGGGAGTGTTGAAAAATAGTTGCAAAGAGTTAAACAGATCAGCCAGGCTTATCTCATTGAAGTTAACGATATAAGTCGCAAACAATCCAATGGGTAGATATATAACTGAGATGAAAAACACAATTGTAGCCCAGATATTATATGTTCTTTGGTAAACATGGTTAATTCCTAGAGGTGGTCTATAGCCTGCATACGTCATGCCGTATTCCAAGAACTTATAGCTGTACCGAGAACCCAAAAGATTTCCCTCATTTGACTTTCTTAGATATTTCAAGCCCATTTTTCTACTTTTTCTTTATTTTTCACGGTACTTGCAGATTAAATGTGAATATTGAACTGTAAGGTTTCTTTCGTTTGTTTCCCTTTTATACGATTGGCGATATATAATTACTTTTTTACTCTTACTAAGAGTACTACATTTTTATCGTCAAGTTTGCCACATATTGCTTTAAATCATTTATATGCAAGAGAATATTTTAGCTTCTAATCTAAAATGATAAAACCAGATACAAATTGTCTAAAATATAAATTTAGTCAAAATCGATTAACTGAGTCTGTCAATAGTTAATTTTTTATATAAAAAAAATTATATATAATAAATTTGTAATATTTAAAAAAAAGGTTTTTAGTAATGGTTTTTTTTTCCTTCTTGGAGATTTGGCAAATAATCTATAATATTTTCCTAATATATTTTCCATAATATTTTCTTAATATTTATTTTACTTAACACGTTTATATATTGTTTTTACCGATTTTCAAAGAGTAATTTAATTTTATTTTTATTTTTTTTATAAGGGTATTAAATATTTGTTACACAAAAGACAGCATAATGTTGCTATTGCTAGTAATGTCACCAATTAAAAATGTGTTGTGACAGACGCAGGTTCTCATGGAATATTTAATCTGGGACACGATAGATGTAATGCAATTTATTATTGTAGATATGTAATAAAAAAAAAAAAAAAATTGTCTTACTACTTCCTTGAAAAAACCTCAACACAAGTTTCTATGGTTGAATTTGAAGGGATAATAAATCGATTGTTTACAATCGATAATTATAATTAGGTAGAAAATTTATCTGTTGACAAGTTGAACTGAACTTATGAAAGCCACTGTACAACTATGAATATTTTTTTTTAAGGAAAATATAATTTAATATAATTTAAAACATTAAACAGAAATTATTCAATAATTTTCCAGGAAACAAAGTTGTTTTGTAAAAAATAAAATGCTCGGTTCAAATGAACTAGATTCTGTAATGTGATAGGACGGTTCATTCGATAATATAATTCCATAATATTACAAGTACCTACACCCAGTAAGAGCATATCGGACTGAAGAACACCCTATACCTATAAACTTGTTTCATATATGATTGTATGTACGTACTACATTTAATTGTAATCTCTTTTTTGTCTATTTTTTATCTACATATTTTGGGGTTACATTGCAAATCTGTGACAGGGTAGCCAAAGTGTTGGTGGTTACACTTACATACAAACATACCTATGTACATATATACATACATACATATGTGCATTTACAGAATTAATGAAATTTTCACTAACACGCTGACCTTCAACTTCATTTTGACGGCAGAGGTAGAAACAGGCGAAGCAAAAAAAGAGGCAAACGTCAAAAAGGAAGTGTGGCAAAAGCTAAAAATATATACATACATACATACACATGCATATTTGAGTACATACACATGTGCATACATTTTAATGCTGCATTATCAATATGCATACATACATATATGTATGTATGTACGTAAAAAATATGTTTGTGTGCGTGTGATTTTATAACATGAAATTGAAATTTGCTGCATGAAAACGAAACTTGCAGCATGCTGCAAAATTGAACGAACGGTTTGCGCTGCGTTGGTGGATGCGGCGGCGCGGCGTGCGGTGTTGCCGTTGTTGCAGTTGGGTTTGAGGCATGCGCGCGCATTGCAAATGTGAGTTAGACAGCCGGCATGCATGCAACACAATTCCAACTCCAACGTTGACGTTGACGCTAGCAACGCTGTTGCAGTCGCTGTCACTGTCGCCGTCGCAGTCGCTGCCGTCGCTGTCGTTTTCAAGTGCAAGTCCAAGGGCAACTTTGAGCAACTGCAACAGGAATGGAATGCGAATGGAGTGCTGCTGCCGCTGCTACTGCTACTGGCTGCGTTGGCGTCGTCGCCGGCGTCGGCGTTGCTGCTTTCCAGAACCTGCTGGCTGCTGCTGCTCTCCAGACCTTGAAAGCATGCTTCGTGTGTTGGGTTCGTGTGTTGTTGTAGTATATACTCTCACTACTACCACAGTATATACTCAATCACATACACGCTCGCATACTTGCACTCTCTATTGCGCGCTGCATTTGTATTAGTGTACACAATTTCTGTTTTATCGCCATTTCTATGGCTCTTTTTCGCAACCCATGGAGTGCAGGAGGTGGTGGCGGTGGTGTTGAAGAAGAAGAAATAGGTGGAGAGAAGGAGTGCAAATAATGCTGCCTTTTTTTTCGTTTTCTTTTTTGTGTGTGGGCAGCAGCATAGAACTGGCTTGCCTGCTGCTGCTGCTGCTTGATGTCTTTCTTCTTTTACACTCTCTTCGCTCTCTTGTCCACTTTTTGACATTTCGCCCACTTTTTCCTGTTCTTCCGGTTTTTGTTTTGTCTGCTTTCCTGTTTTCGACCCATAATCCTGTCCCGTGCCGCAGCGCTCTTATGTAATGCCAAAAACGTGTTCTCCGCTTTGGGCTTTGTGACAAACATTTCTAGCTACGAATCGAAAATTAAAAGAAAATTATCATTTATACCCTTTTATTTTTATGGGGGGTTATATAACTAAATACGTGATTTAATAGTTATACTAGGAAATACTTAGGTATAAGTACATAAATACACACTATACATATACATACATATGTACATATTTATATCATTAAAATAGTTCCATTTGTAAGAGGTATAGTTATACCCTGTACACATTCAATAGTTGCAAACAAAACTCTAGATATTTATCTATATAAATACTATCGTTACCATTTTGACAATCCGTCTGTTCAATTGTATAAAATTGTCAATCTTGGCTATTATTTATAGAATTTATATCTATAAATTTAATTTTCAATTTTTTTAATTTCAATTTTTTACTATATGACTTGGAACCTCCTTAATATTATCTATTGTAAAAGATTTATTTTGATGTTTTAAAACTCACAAAATTTCGACTAAAATCAAAAAGAAAAATAATATAAATAGATTTTATTCAAATCTATTCAGAATTGAGTCCTAGATATGGCTGTAAAATATTTTTTTTGTAGAATATGTATAGGCAATATTGATATATATATATATTTATTTATATTTTATTTTAGCTTTTTATATATGTAATTTTAAGTTTGATTTTATTTTCGCCATTTTTGTTAGAAATATTGAAAATTTTAAATATTGTCTTTGTGTCTTACAGAATTTTATAAATTTTTCCCTATTTTATATATTTGTGTATGTATGTATACCGATCTTATTTTAGCCATTTTTGGTAATTTTGGTAGAAATTTAAATATTGTCTTTTAGTCCTAAATAATTACAGAATTTTATAAATTTTTTTCCCTATTTTAACGAGTTTAATTTAAAATCTTTATTTCTTAAATGTTAAGTAATAAACGCATTCTTCGAAAATAATTTTTTACTTATTAAAAGCTGAAAATATTAAAAAAGAATGGCTTAAATATAGTGTAGCTTCAATATCTCTAGAAATATCTCTAGAATATCGTCAATATAATTTTGACATCGCTATAGCTAATATCGCTATCATTATATAAAATATTATAATTTATTAGGTAGATCTTACTGTACAACTGTCCTAAATCGAAGCTATATCTTTATTTCTTTCTTGTTTTAGCCCTCAACAATTAAAAATTGTATATACTTGACTTAGAAATAATTCAAATGACTTTGAAATAATATAAAAATATTATTGTAAATTAAATTTAAAATTTTTTTAAACAATATGAGTAATATTCGAGGCATTAAAAGAAAGTTAACTTATATTTTATACTAGCACTCTCGGCGTGCATTGCTACGCTCTCGCGGTCTAACAGATTTTTATACATTTTTCAAATGCATTTTCCATTCACTTTTCGATATTTTTTTTGACAGCATTTTTTCAGAGTGCCAACCTACGATATATAATAGGAGTTTACAGTCTATAAAAGTGTTTAGCCTGACTAACAGATTGGTAATTTATAGATTATATTATTAGATTATGTTTAAGGAATATTATTTCATATTTTATAGCATCTTTAATAGCCCAAAGTTTTGTCATTTCCAGGACAACATATAACGCTTGCATGTTAATTTAATTTTATTTCAGTTGCCAATGCAAGGATATCTTTATTGTTCTCTTCTCATCCTTTCCCGCCACCCATACCGATCCCCTTTATATGCCATTATCTATGCCAATGCTTTCCGTTGCCCAAACTCCAAAAAAAAAAACAAAAACTTTAGAGCCAACAAACACGTAATATCAAAATTGTGCCCAAAAATGCCGTGGGCCATAAATAAACCTCAATCGGAACGGTCGCCGGCAACACCCTGTGCCACACACACACACACACACACACACACACACTTGGCGACAGGAACTGTGGCTATTCATGTTGTTGCAGCAGGAGGCAGAAACCAAAACTCCAAAACAATAAACCCAAAGCCGAATCCCAATCCGAATCCGAGCCCATGCTAAAGGCCAAGTTGAACCTCAAACCAAAAAAAGTTGAACGTTGTTGTGCGCATAAAACATAAAACATGCTTGCCACAAAAAGGGGCAGCCCTGCTCCCAACTACTGCTTGCCCCTCACTCCAGGGAGGTGCTGAACTCTCGCAGCGCAGACGCAGTTACATTTTGTGGCATCCACCACCGAATGGCGCGGCGACTGGCAACTCCGCCTAGTACAAGTACATGCCCCAACATTCTGCCACCCGCCCGCCCACAAGAAATCATAAAACGCGTGTCGCTCTCTTGACTCAAGTTGCCCCAGGGAGTTGCCACATGCAACAACAACTTTCCACATTCATGATCGTGAATTTTCTATGCTACTGGGCCTTGAAACCTTGAAAAGAGCTGGAAAAAAAGAAAAAAAAAGGGAAAAAATTGTTGTACACGCCACAACAAAGCACAGGGAAAAGGGGGGAGGGGTGGTAGGAGGGGCTTAGGGGAGGCAGACAATCAACGTTGTCGCTTGGCGTTGAAGTTGAAGTTTGGCGCAGAAGTTGCCGCATTACGTCAGTGCCACAAAACTCCAAGTAAAAGGGAAACTCATCGACGTTGTCAACATTGTATTTGTGCAAAAACTCTCAGTTACAGATACAGATACACAGGCACATAGATACATAGATACAAAGATACTTTTGCCTGCTTTGGAAAATGAATTCTCGCTATCGTTGTTTTTCTTTGGCAGTTCTTTTTTTTTCCTTTATGTTTTTTTTTTTCTTTTTGTTGCAACTGCCTCTTGTTATTTTCCGCCGCTTTGAATTTCCTAGCCTGCCATTTATTTGGCTTCGTCGTCGCGAAGTTGCCACACGGCCAAGACTTTGACTCTGACTTGGCCGAGGTCGCGTCTGTGGGTGTGTGTGTGTGTGTGTGTGTGTGTGTGTGTGTTTGTATATGTGTGTATGTGTGTATATGTGTATTTGTGTGGGACAAGGTGTTTCATGTTGTTAATGGCTATATGCTGTTAAGATGCCAGCTTTTTATACTTCTTACTTTAAGGCAATAGAGAGTATATTGGGTTTGAGTTTCTTTTTAGAAATTATGCAAAATAGTGTTAAAATATCTATATTATATCTTTAAAAATTCCAATGCTTAATTCAACAAATTTGCTGTAAGACCTGTGAATAGTTTCTTTATAAGATTATATCATAAATATTTTTAATAATATCAAAAATATGTTTTGCAAATTAAGAGTTAGAGTTATTAAATTGAATATAAGGACTTGGAATAAATGTGTATATATTAATATAGATTTCAAAGTTGGCAGACAAAAATTATCAAGTGTGTTGTAAGGACAATTGAAAACCTTCCTAGCTTTCCTTACCTTCCTAAGCCTTTCAAAGCCTTCCCGCTTAACATCTATAAAATCTTTAACTTTATAAATAATATAATCCAAGCTTAAAGATTTAAATTTCTTGTAACAATTTTTTAAATACTTTATAAAAATTAATTTTAAATATATATAAATATATATGTATCTTCTACAAGTTCAAAAACTAAACCTAAAAATATAACACTCAAAATTTTCTGTCAAATTTATTCTGAACTTTATATATATTAATAAATTTCTAAATTCTAAAAATTTTTTTAAAATCTATATAAGTATATTTGTTGTAAGGATTTTTTTTTAATACTTTTTTAAAAATTAATTCAAAATCTAAATAAGTATATGTATCTTCTACAAGTTCAAAAATGAAAACAAAATTAAAAATATTACGCTTTAAATTTTATTTTTAATTTTTTTCGAATTTTATATATATAAGCAAATTTTTAAATTGTGTAAATAAAAATGTATTTAAAATCTATATAGGTATATAAATTTTTTACAAGTTTAAGTTCTAAACTCACTTTAATTTTGATTTAAGGTTAACTGAAACCTAGGTTAAACCTAAAAATATTACTCTCAAAATTTTTCGTTGATTTTTTATTTAAATTTCAAAAAGAGTTCTTAAAATGTACATATAAATTTCTTTATTGTTTAAATAACATTTAATTTTAAATCTATATAAGTACATATATATATCTTCAACAAGTTTAAATGCCAAGCTCACCAAAATTTTGATTAAAGGTTAACTAAAACCTAGGTTGAACTTAAATATATTACGTTAAAAATTTTTGGACGAATTTTTTTTAAAATTTAAAAACTTGTTCCTTACATATATGTAAATATAAATTTCTAAATTGTGTAATTAAAATTTAATTCAAAATCTTTCCTACAAGTTCGAATGCTAATATCACCAAAATTTTGATTTAAGGTTAACTTAAACCTAGGTTGAACTTAAAAATATTACGTTAAGCATTTATAGACGAATTTTTTTAAAATTTTAAAAAAGGTTTTTTAATAAATTATTTAGCGCTACAATATTTTATTAAAGCTACTAAAATCTTCCTTAAAAGACTACATTTAAATTTTTTCTTTCCCTCTGCAAACAGAGTATATTTCGGGCGGCAACTTTCAATTGCATCATTCTAACTTAGTTATTTTTATTTTTTTTTAGTATATTCTATGCGCCACATTGAATATCTATAACTTCTTCTGCATTTTCCCCAAATTGCGTATTATTTCTTTTTTTCTGTTGCAAAGGAAAACGAAATTACAGTCAAGCTGTTTTTCATATCCAATTGGAAGGTTTTTTTTTCGTATTGAGTCTTGTTTGTTTTTACTGCGCAGATACAAAGTTTCTGTTTCGATTTCGTGTTGGAAGTTTCATGTTTATGCGTAGATACAATATATATATATATATATTTTGTGGTCGCCTTGGTGAGTCATCAAATGATTATTATGCTTGGCCAATAGAAAATCAAATTGCTTTTTTGTGGTCGTACCCAAGGGCTTAATCTAGTTATGCTATATGGCTATATGTAATATACTTCAACATAAAATCAATATTATACAAAACGGATGAGTAAGTCTTTAGATAGCATAAGAATTGAGTTGGGGTATTGTGGGTTAAGGTATATAATAATGCAGATAATTTGCAGTGTAAACAAATTATGTTTTAAAAGAGCTAGAGCAGGAAAATTCCAGAAAAAATTATATAAATACAATATATTGTCATTTGTGCAGGTTCACATTTTTGGGTTTTGGTGTTGTCTTTTTTTCATAAACTTATTCAGACATTTGTTTAAAATATAATCTGTTTCTAAATTTCTGAAAAATTCGAATATGGCGAGTTCTAATTATAATTAACACGCAAATTGCTGCAGTTACCAAAATTAATTTTTTTTATACATACATGCCTTCAGATGATGAAAAACTACATTAAAAATTATTTTGGGCAAGATTTTTATTTAATACATTTTTAAAATCTGTTATAATAAACAAAAAAAATTGTTTTCCATTTTTTTTTTTATTTTTATTTTTTTTTATTTTTAATTTTAAGGATCTAAGGGGATTGTCAAATATCCCTAAATATCCCAAAAATCCTGAAATCAAAAAAAAACTGTCATAGCTGGGCCATTTAAATGAATTTGATATTACACAAGCATTTGGCATTATTTTTGAATTTATCTTTTTGTATATTTTTTTTTTAAATTTATTTCAAATTTTTTTTTTTTTTTTTTGGTTTTTTTGATTTTTGATTTTGTCATTTAACCTATCTGGTATTTTTCAACAACTTAAATTAAAACAAAACCAAAATTAAGTCTGTTTTTTTTTTGGTTTTTTTTGATTTTGTTATTTAACCTATCTGGTATTTTTCAACAACTTAAATTCAAAAAAAACCATAATTAAGTCTGGATTTATTTTTTTTTTTGTGCGATTCAGAAATCTTAAAAACCGCTATAACTCGGTAACTTGAACAAATATAGCTATTTTTCTGCCTAATCAAAGAATACAGCCCACAGTCAATATTAATTCCGAAATTTTTTAATTAATATTAAGAATACATTTTTATTTTGTGGGAAAAAATATAAAAAGTCAGATGATAAATTTTTTTATTTATTTATTTTTTTTTCATACAAATAACATTATAATTATAATCATATGTATTTATAAAGTTTATATTATTTAATTGTGATAAATGACTTTACTAAGCATTTGCTTTAAGTTTGTAAACACATTAAAGCCAATTTACACATTGCACATATACTTACGCTATATATGTACATATCTATATAATACAGATATATAATATAAATACATAAGTAACTCTGTCTCTTTTATATACACAATTTTATCTAATCTATTTTGTGGCACGTCAGTCTCTTTGCCTGGCTTTTCCTTTGTTTTTGCGGCACATGAAAAGGAAAGTGCTCCACACACACACACATACACAAATATTTGTGTATATACGATACCTATGTATTATATTTGCCAACCCCCACATAGATAGGGATCATATAAATACATCTGTATCTATATGCAACATAAAATTTGTTGAGCTCCACCCACCGAGAAAGGCAACAACAACGCCTTCAATGCTGCTCTCTCATTTATTGAATCTTTTTGAATTTATTTTTGCACAATTTTTAATTTCAATTGTTCTGTGCGACTTTTTAATACTACATATTTATATGAACATATAAGTACAGTCTTTATTCGTTATAATGCACAGAGCAGATAGAACAAAGAGTGGAATTTTCAAAAACATATTTTCTACATTCTCTTTGGTCTTAATGCAATATTATAATTTTTTGTCAAGAAAAGTTATTTTTAAAGCTATATATCTAAATATTTCATTGCACAAATTTCGAGTTTAAAATTTATATATGAATGTGAATATATATTTTTCTTTATTTATTTTCATAGCAGTATTTTATTTGTGTATTTTTTTTAACAGCTGAAATTTCTCTTCTATTTAAATATTGATAATTTTCATTTATACACAATGTAATATGATTTTGTATTCTAAATTTCTTACCCTTTTTTTTATCTATCTATCTTTTTGCTATCTATCTTTTAGCCCAGTTAAAAATGAATTTTATTAAATGTTAGCTTGACAGTTTTTAAAAAAATATGCAATTTCCTATTTCAACTCCTCCGAAAAGAGATTTTAAAATAAATAAAACATCTACAGTTTTGATTTAATGATTTTAAATTTAAATTTCCTTAAAGTCAATCAGTTTTTAAGGCAATTTTAAATTGTACTTTGATTTTGTCGTAATGACGTCTGTGACGATATAAAGAATATATATTCTTGATCAGCTCGATGAACTAAGTCGATTGATTGAGAAATAAGATATTTTTTTTTCTATAAAATAAAAAATTTTTTAATCAAAATTTAAAATTATTAAAATTGGTTTAAAAGCTTATATTTGTATGGCAAACTTCTGGTTTGCATTTTTTTTTAATATTTTTAAAATATTCTTTCAAAATTTCCCGAGTTCTTTATAGCGGAGTTCTACTGTACTTATGTATAAATCGCCTGGCGTCACAGCGGCTTAACAAATTAATTGCACGACTCTGAACCACAATTTGAACTCCATTTCAGAACACAACACCAACTCACACACACCAACACACACACACACACACACACGCACACTCTCTCAGTCTTTCACTCTGAATGCATTTTCTGAATTATACGTACAGTGTTCCCAATCTGAGTTCGCAATTTCCGATCTTCCATTGGCATGCAAAACTTTTTCCACATTGTCATGCAGTTTTTTTTTGGCTTTTTTTTTGTGCTTTTTTTTTTTTGGCTTTTGTACTTTTTTCTGTTGCTTTCTACAGCATACAAATTGAACAAATTGCAATTGTTTGTCAACCATGGACCGTTACATCCGCTGGAATTGGATTAATGCGCCTGGTTGGCTTCAGCTCCGATTCTGGCTCCGACACCGACTCCGACTCCGACTCTATATATAACTGACTCCGACTAACGATTGCCCATTGCCCATTGCCCATTGCCCGACTTTGGAGAAAGATGACGCCGCCTCTGGCTGCGGCTGATCAAATTTTACATGTCCATTTAACCCTTTTTGCATGTGCAGGTCCAAATGCAATTAGACCATGACTGAGTTACTCACTAACTCACTTACTAACGGACAGAGTTGCATTGAATCGAACGAAAATAGTTTAATTGAACAAACTCACAAAAATGTATCAAACGAACTGAGTATCGTTTATTTTCCATAGTTTATCTATCTATAATAAAAATGATGATAATAATAATAATAATATAACTTGACAATTTTAAATGCTGGCTAAAAATCTTGTATATATATATATTGAACAGAGCATTCAAACTTGTCTTTTTCTAATGTTAAATAACAAAAAAATTTAAATTTAACAATCTTTATACTCTATTATTCTTAGTGTCTATATAAATAACATTTTGTTTAATTTTTATTAATATTAAAATATTTCTGATTCTTCAAATGTTGTTCGTAATATTTCTTTTATGATAAAAAACGTAACAAAAATTAATCTTTGCTGGAAAACATTTTTTTTTAAATGTGTAAAAGGTTTTTTTTTGAATGTTTAAATATTTTCCAGCAGAGATTAATTTTTGTTACGTTTTTTAAACATAAAATTAATATGACAAACAAAATTTTGAAGAATGAGAAATATTTAAACATTTTGTTTAATTTTTAAGTTGAAAAAAACATTAAATAAATATGAATAATGCTTTGCAGCAAAGTTGAATTTTTGAAGCTAAATTTAATAAACCGAATAAAATTTGGATAAATTAGAATTAGCTTTAATTGATATCAGTTTTATATTAAAATTAAAATTAGCACATAACTATAAAATCAATATAAAAATATATTTTTTTATATATTTATTATATTATATTATATATAAAACATAAAGAATCTTGAGAAAGTTTTCTTTTGTGGTTCTGGTTGCAACTAAAAAATAATTTTTTGAATTCAGAAAAAAGCTGAAATTCCAGATTAAAGCCGGATTAACTCAAAATTATTTGATATTACAATTGTTCTATTTATTTAAAAATTTAATCGTAGTCAGAAAAATGTTTAAAAGTATAAAGTCGCAATATCTTCAAATAATTTGCAGTCTTCATTTAAGCAAATAAAATAGGTTTAATCTTTTATAATTCAAGTACTAAGATATAAAAGATTGTATCATACATTTTTAGTTATAAACATTAATTTAAAAAAATATATAATTTTTCAAAATGAAACTCAAATTAATAAAGCCAAATGAGAAATTAAAGCTAAAAATTGTAAGCAAAAGAAATCAAAAATAAATCAGACTTTAACAGAACCTGAACTACTAAATTAATTCCTTTAAATGAACTACAATGTACAACTATAGAAAATATCAACAAGTTGCCTGTTTAAATAAAAAAAAAGTGAAAACTCTTATAAACTATTAAGCGAATTATAAAATTTTCTCACACAGGATTTAGTATAACCCCTTCTTATATATATTTTTAGTGAGCCAATTAGATTAATTTGCTTTAATTGTAAACTATTGAATTTCATAACAATACATGTCTCGAAACTTACGCAATGCTTTGTCTCCATCTGCAGCTCCGTATCCAAAATATAAAAAAAATAAAAACTAAAAAAAAAACATAAATCAACACATCCGCTCAAATTCCTGGAACCGCCCAGTAGTCGACAAAAAACAACAAAAACAACAAAAACAACAACAACAAGCTGCTGTCTATTTCTTTATAGTAAACTGGAAACAAAATTGTTATTCATTAAAAATATATAAAATGTTGTTGGGGCCTTCTCTGAGTTTTGTCCCCCCAGCCAATGGGAAAAGCTCAAAGATTCAATCTTTTGTATTGACAGATACAATACTAGGTGCTGAAGGGTATACCAGAGGGGAGGGAGGGGGTGTATGTGTGTGTGTGTCTGCTTGGGTCATTCCTCAATATGCGTAACTACGCATTTGGCATTCATATTGAAGATGTACGAAACAAAAAAAAAATAAAAATTTTCTTTTTTTTTTTGGGCATAAATCATTCACATGTTAAATGGCACATGAGTCTCTAGGCAAAGATGGGGAACTTTTTTTTTTTATAATTATTAAAACGACTTATGTATATACTTTAGTTAAGAAAATGCTTAAATATTATTTAGTTAAAATATAGAAATTTGGAACTAAAATATTAGGACTAATTTATTTCTTGTATACTCAATAGATAATTATATATTGAAAAAAATTTATTTTTTGCATACTCAATATTAAAAAATTATTATCAATTATATATTGAAAAAATTGAAAGTATAAGTATAAAATCTTTAGCTTTAAAATATTTATTTTAATATTTAAATATTAGCTAAACCTTTAACCAATAGCTCATTATAATTAACTAATAATCATATTTTTGCTAGTTCTAAATTTTTTATAAAACAAAAAAATATATAAAGAAAATCACTTTCTTTATAATAAATTTAAATTAAAAACCTGAATAACATATTGATTAATCCTACAAGTCCTAAATATAAAACCAGCCTTTATATATTTCCTAATCAATTGATTTAATGTCCCAAAAGTTATTCAAAAAATCTTTTTATATTTTCTATTCAATTTAATTTTATGTCCCAAATATTATTCAAAAATATCTTTTTATACTTGCCAATCAATTGAATTTTATGTCAAAAAATTTTTTTCAATAATATCTTTTTATATTTCCTAATCAATTAAATTTTTTGTTCCAAAAGTTATTCAAAAATATTTTTAAATTTTTGTTATATAATTAAATAAAGAGCATTATGAAATTTGCTTTATTCTGCTAAATCGTTAGAATTGACTGTTCATAAACTGTTTCAAAATTATTCTTAAACTTATTATACATATAAAATTATAGCAAATATGTAGAACCTTTTTTTTTTTGCTAAAATTATATTATGAATTTATTTCTATAATTTTACCCTCTTTCAAATGTTATTTTATAGTATTAATTATTTTTTTTTAAATTTATATTAAATTTGCATTATGCATTTTTTGTTCAATAATACCTTTTTATATTTCCTAATCAATTGAATTTAGTGTCTCAAAAGTTATTCAAAAATATTTTTAAATTTTTGTTATATAATTAAATAAAGAACATTATGAGATTTTCTTTATTCAGCTTAATCGTTAGAATTGACTGTTCATAGACTGTTTCAAAATTATATCTTAAATTTATTATATTTACATATAAAATTATAGCAAATATATAGAACTTATGTTTTTTTGCTAAATTTATATTAAATTTGTATTATGAATTTATTTCTATAATTTTCACCTCTTTCAAATGATATTTTGTAGTATTAATTATTTTTTTTAAATTTATATTAAATTTGTATTATTTTTAATGTTTTTCTAATATTTACCCCTATTTCAAAAGTTATTTTTTAGTATTAATTATTTTTCTAAAGCTGTATTATTAAGTAGAAAGAAATCATTAACCCACTTTGTAAATTTTTATTATTAACTTATAAGTAAAATAAATTTAATTAAATTAAATATTATATATGTGTGTTCTGTGCGCCAATGAACTCTCTATAAAAGAGTATTTAGAACCAACAATGTAATACAATAATCAAAATAAAAATCCGCTAAAAAAAGCGTCATATATGTCGTATAAACATTTTGTTTGAATCGAGCATGAGAAAATTCATTTTATTGAAGTTCTCCACAATCCAAGAGCTGCTTATTAAAAAACTAGGCAAACCATGGGCATACATTGTGGTAAATTAACAAATTAAAATGGAACGATTTAGGAGCTGAGTCAGTCTACAGCTCCAGATCCCAAAAGAGATCCCACTCCACACAACAATCGGAAATCTTATGTGCTGAGCCTATTTTGTGGGCATTTTTATGTGAATTTATTAATTTTTTATAGTCGTAGATTTTGTGTAGCTTAAAAAAAATCAAAAAAAAAAATCAAAAAGTGCCGCTTTTATTTTTACAGGCCTTGAAATAAAAATTTGTGCGTAGCTTAAACTTTTTATTATTATTTTTTTTTCTTTTTTGCATAGTCAATAAATTTGACCTTTTACTTAAACATTTGTTTGGTTTATTTGTTTAGTTATTAAGAAGTTACAGTTTACGATGGATAGATAGAATTAGATCAGTTAGAAATCGGCTTAATTTTTGGTGGAATTAAAAATATTGGAAGTGTAATGTTTATGGCATTGAAAAGCTTTTATATAGTAGGTACTTATTGCTGTATAACTACGAAATTTATTGTCTGATTTGAACATATTTATACTTAAAATATTCGTAAAAGAATTATTTAATATATTAAAGCCTAAAAAGATATTTAAACGAATTTCTGCAAATTAAAAAAGAGCAAAAGAGATTCAGCGATTAATAAAAAATGCAAAAAAAAACTATCTTTTTCTAACTTTTGTAACATTTAGCTTCTTTAACTTTGATTCGATCTGCATAAATGACATACCATTAGAAAGAGGATACAATTGTCTATTAGAACTCTCAAAATAATGTGATAATGTTTTTATCACCATGTTTTTTGCACTTTATTAAGTTAACACTTTATTTCAAAAAATAATTTGATTTGAATTTTCTTTTTTGGTTGCTTGGTCTTCAGTAAATGAAGAATACAACTAAAATTGTATTTTTTAAATTTAAGTAACATAATATTTAAATGCCAAATTAATATGGAGATAAAATTATAACCAATTTAACAAACCGCAAAAAAATCAGTTCAATTTTAACAGAATTAAATATAGAAGAAGTCTTTTCTATGAAGAAGTTTATTTAGCTTAAATTCGGCTTTTTTTGAGTCATCAAATAAATAAATAAAATAAATAAATCATATTCAACTTTAAACTCAAAAAACATTCATAGTTTAAATTGATTATTAAATGAATATCATTAGAAAAATTATGTGCTCTTCTAGTATTTTATATACCCTATATTTTTGAGCTTAAATTTGCCTTTTTTTGACTCATCAAACGATAAAAAAATATGCACAAATCGTACTCAACTTAAAACTTAAAAAACATTCATAGTTTAAATTGTTTATTAAACGAAATTCTTTAGAAAAATTATTTACTCTTCTATGTGTATTCCAAGAAAAATCGATAAATAATCTGTCATCCTAAAATGCTGCTATAAATTTAATTTGTTTAGACAGTTGGACAAACCAAACAGTTGAATGGCCTATAATCTGCAACTGAATACTGAATGGAACAGCAAACAATGAGAACGAACACTTCATTAGCAAGACGATTATATGCTTATCAGTTCGGGCCAAGCCTACTGCAGTATAGACCAGGCCAACAACAAAAGCCCAACAATGCATTGGGTGCTGACTGGTTGCAACAACAATTTATCTTGCGTTGGTTTATTTGACAAATTATGCGGTGTCAACGCGTTGGCCATCAATATGGCCGGAATGCGAGTGTTGGCAAAAAGTAGCTGAAATTACTTTTAAAAAGCTAAAAATAGAAAGTCTAAAATTTTTATTAAACCGATAAAAATATGTTTAAAAAATTAGAAAAGTTTGACTATGTTTGGTTGCCCAAGAAAAAATAATTTATTTTTTATTTATTTATTTTTTTTTTTTTATCACGCGTAGATCATTTATATTTTTAAAAACCTTGCAGAAATGCTTATAAAATTTATATTGGCAAATTGAACGACAGAAAAAAAGTAGCTGAAATGACTTTTAAAAAGCTAAAAATAGAAAGTCTGAATTTTTATGAAAACGATAAAAATATTTTAAAAATAATTTTAAAAAAATTAGACAAGTTTGGCTATGTTTGGTTGCCCAAGAAAAAATAATTTATTTTTTATTTATTTATTTATTTATTTTTTTTTTTTATCACGCGTAGATCACTTATTTTTTCAATAACCTTGCAGAAATGTTTATAAAATTGCTAACATTATAACAATTTGTTTAAATAAAAACTATGTTATATAGTAATCCCATTTTGATTAAGTAAAGACAGAAATTCGAATGTATTTGAGTTGAAAATTAAATTATGTTGAATAACAGGCGGTTAAAACTCAAGATGAATTTAATTGATTGTTTTTAGAAATATTTAAATATGCATTATTTTCTAAAAAAAAAAAATGTATTTATCTGTTTTTTAAAATAATATTAATATTATATTTGATCTGATTTTGCCATTTATTTATAATATCCATTACAATCATTATAGCTACATAACCTTTAAAATTTAAAAAATTCTATAAATTAATTTTTAAAAAAAATATTAAATTAAATACAGCTAAGCTGACAACACTGGCGTTTAGAGCCTGGTTCTGGGCCTGGTCATATCAGTCAATTATTGCCGAGCCTCGTCCGGCTTTTAGCTAATAACAAGACAACATTTTGGACGTACGGACAGAAAGAGGGACAGCCCCTATTTCATTAGGCATTAAGGTGTTTAAACTTTTTCATGGTCAAACGTGGCACTGCAATTGCAACAATTGCAGCAGAAAAAATATAGAGAATTGCAACAAAAAAAAATAAAAAAAGGAAAAGTGCAAGAAGTGACAGTGTCAACGTTGCCAATTGAGTTGTTGCCCCCTGTCTCCCCCAAGTCGACCCAACCAGACCAACACCAGAACATTCTATTCTTCAGTGTCAGGCCTAGAGATGGGCGTGTTTTTTAAATTTTCTCTAAACAAATTGTAGAAGCTATAAAAATTTGTTATATTCTTAAAAATTAATAAAAAAAATTTTAGAAATATTTTCTGTTTTTTTTTTTTAAATTTGAGAAGTTGTTTGAGAACTATCGGAATTTCTAGAAGACTTATATTATTTTCACTAGCTTACATGCTTTTTAGTTATTTATTTTATAATCTTTTATTAATTGTTATTGACAAACTATTGAAAGTATCATTTAAATTAAATTAAAATAGAAAACAATAGAAAAAATAACCTAACTTATATGAAAAACAATTCATTTAAGGCTTCAAAGCTAAAAAATCTAAAAATCTTAAATATCTAAAAAAAAAAAATGTAGGAAATTAAAATTAAAAAATTTTAAAATTTGTAGCATTTACTGCAAAATAAATCAACTTGCCTAAAGTTTTAAAATAATGTAAATTAGAAGAAGAAAATGAATAGAAGATAGGCTAAACTTGCTTAAGAAATTTAATAAAATAATATATTAATTAAAAATATACAAAAAAGTACAAATGGCAAATTAATATGAAACAATAAATTTAAGACATTTCATTTATTTATTTTATTTTATTTATTTATGTTCCTGGAGATCATCTACAAATTATCTTAAGATTCCTTAGACAGGCGAATATGTAATATAAAAAATATAAAATATACAAATTAAAAATTTACTACATTTACTATAAATATTATACAAATTTAACTATGTATTGCATTTATCATATTAGCTTAATTATTTACTTAATATTTATTTTTATTATTTAATTATTACTTTGAATTATTTGTTAATATTTATTTATTATTACTTTATTATTACTCAACTTTGTAGAGAGTTTATTTTAAGTAGTTCAAGGCCTCATTAATAAAAAACTATATTTTCCCACTAGATTTTAAGTAATACTTCAGCTATTGTACATACTAATAATAATAATAAAAAGACAATAAATATTTTCCTTGAAATTTTGTTAAGAATTGGCAAAATTATCAAAGTTGAAAATATGTACAGAATATTGAGAATTTTTTTAAGTAAGAAAATAAAATAAAATAAAATAATACAAAAAGATAAATTGGTTAATAGCTATGTTTTAATTTATTAAATATGGTGTAAGGTCTGCTGTATTAAAATAAAATAAATTAATTGGTTAATAACTAATTGTTTCAATTTAAAAATAAAACAAAATAGAATTAAAGAAAATAATTCAAAAAAAAACATTTTTTTTTAAATGATGTAATATTGTGTAAAATCGTGCTGATTCGTGTCACGAGTAAAAAAACACGATATGTGTGCAACGCTAAGGCAGTCCTAAGACCCAAGAAGGCCCATCGCCTTGGACTTGGGCCGTTTGTGGTTGTCGTCTAGGTTTCAATGCTCCCGCGCCGTCATCGTTATATGCAAATGCCATGCCACACAGCTGCAACAGACTGAAACGTGGGGCAACACCACTACCAAAGCGTGTGTGAGTGTGTGTGTGTGTGTGTGTGTGTGTTGCAGATTCTAAAGTTAACCGCATGACGAATCACTTCGCATAAATTGAAACGCTACGTTGCATGCGCTGTGTCTGCTTAAGAGGCTCAGTTCGGGGGATCAGGTCGGGGCGGCAACCAGGCGGAGGCCAGTCGGAGGTGCCGCCAGCTCCTTTAGAGAAATGTGCGTCGATGTTGCCGACGCCTCATAATTCTTCAAATGCGTGTGTGGGGTTTTCTGGCCTGTTGGCCGCATGGGGGCGAGTTGTGTTGAAAGACAACGTTGCTGCTGCTGCTGCTGCCGCTGTCGTTGCAGTTGCAGTTGACGTTGCAGTCGCTGCTGCAGTTGTAGCTCGTTAAATCGTGCGGCAGCCACAAAGTCCACCCAACCCGCAAATGCTATTAATTCTGTTGCGTTCTTGCTAATTACGCATACACTGGCATATTTGCCTGTAGCTCTCTCTGTGTGTGTGTGAGTGTGTGTGTGTGTGTGTGTGAGTGTATGTTTATGCCCAACAGTTATCATGATAAATCAGCTAAGTTTTATGAATATGAAAGTTAAATTTTTTTCATTATTTATTAAATAATATCATTTTTATCTTATTTTTTTTTTTCCGAGTAAATTGTATTTATTTTTTATACCCAGACTCAAGTCTAGAAATTTCCAATTTTTGATTTGATTTTAACGTTTGAGTTAATTTTTTTAGCTTTAAAATTTTTAGCTGAAAAAATTAAGTTAACTTAGAAAATTTAAAAGCCAAAAAACATTGCATAAATTTAGTCTGATTATAAAGTTAATAAATATACAAATAGCTTTGTTAAAAGATTTTTTTTTTATTTAAAACACATGCTAGGGTTTTTAGGACTTTACAAATTTTTTTGTTAGATCGTAGGAACTGATGGATTATAAAAAAATATAATTGTATATAAAAAACAAATTAAAATTTTTTTTATATAAAAATTACAAATTTATTTAAAATCTCTCAATATATTGATTACTTAAATTTCAAGACTGTCATAGGTTAAAACAAAAAACGCAATTGTTGTGATTAATTATGCAGAATTATTTATTATATATTATATAATATTATATATTATATTATATTATATTATATATTATATATTATATATATATTATTATATCTTACTTGGTGTGTACAAATTTTATATTAATATTCTGTATACTCTTTCCTTGAGAAAATTGTCAATTTATAAAATTTAAGGAAATTTTTAACCAGACTTAATTTTGTTATTTTTTTTTTGTTAAGTTGTTTTTGTTATTATTGTTTGTTAAGTTTAATGTAAGTTGTTGAGAAATAACAAAAAAAATAATAAAAAAATTTTTATACTATGACATTTTATTAAATTTTATATATTTTGTGTATCAATATTTGTGGGCTCCTTTAATGTTGTTATTGTTTATATTTTTGTCATTGTGTTTCATTTTTAATAAATTTTTATTATTTATTACAAAAAATACCAAAGAGTAGACGTACAATTTTTAAATAAATATTAAAAATTTATTAAAAATCAAATACAACGACGAATTGCAAAAATATTTATTTCAATAAAGTGGCGAAATATGCATGTATTTTAAAAGTTAATAATTTTGTAATAATTAAATAGTTAAATAAGTATTTAATAGTAATTCTTGACTACAGAATCTCATAAATAATTTAAATATTTTATTCCCTTTTATTCTCTATTAAAATATCATGAATTACATAGACGCATAAACCTAGTAAAATATTTATATTCTGCACCTTTTGCATTGCCTATTTGTATGTCTACAGTATGTACTGTATGTATGTATACATGTACTTAATAATAACTTATATCGTTTGTGGTTTATCTTTATATTCCTTTTATTTTTTTACCTTACCTTCATGTGGCATTTGTCATCAACTTGAAGTGCGCACTTGAAATGCGTTTTGCAGTTTGTTGTCAGCTTAAAGCTGTTGATTATTTGCCGAGTGTTTTATCATAATTGCTTAAAGTACAGGGTATGCGAGTCAGTTACTATATATATTGCATTCACTGCACGCACCGTGGCCATAATAAAAAAAGGGTTTATCAATTTCTATTGCAGTTTGAAGACAGAGATGAGTATAGTTCATAAATCTATGGCTTAATTGGATTAAATTATGCTTGGCTGGGCTTGGTTCAATGCAAACGAGTTATCTATGAGATGTGCCGCTATCCCAGAGGGTCTACAGCTTGTTATTGTTGTCATAGGAGCAGCAGCCCAATTGAATTGTGCGGCAAGCCCAGCAATTGTATCTGTGAGATACATATATGTACTTATATGCAACCACTGTACGCTGACGACAACTTTATTATCTAATTTCTGAAACATGTCAATACAGATTAAGGTCACACGTATCAGAGAGCAATCCAAAGCTGACAATTGAGATTACAAACAAAAAACCCAGAGTCGCCGGAGCAGGGACCATATTTGGGGCTAGGCTCAACTTCGCCTACGTTTTTTTGGAATGCCGCTTGTTAGAATAATGTAAAAATGTTGCAACGATCTCTGTGAATGCTATATATATATATACAGTCAGTCAGTCAGTCAGTCAGTCAGTCAGTCAGTCAGGCTTTTGTTTGGCTTTAAAGTCAAGCATCTTGGGCTTCATCACAATGAACCCTTGAACTTGACAAGAGTCCAACTGATGTTGCATTGTGCTGCTTTGGGGCCCTGGGCACAAATAATAATAAATGTGCGCCAATGTCAGACGAGTGGCAAAAGGCCATGACCAACAAGTAAGAATTTTACAATTGAAAATTATAGACTATGGTATACTCTGTTCACAGCCAGTGTTTCTTTGGTTTATTTGTGAAAGAATGAAAAGAGTTTCAAGAGTTTCATTTTTTGCTGATTGTAGTTATAAGGGTTGAATAGAGTTATGAGTTTATTTTTATTTATTTGCTAAATTATACAAAATATATAATATGAAAATCCTGAAATTTCATGTCGTAAATGCTCTGAAAACCATAATTTTTTTTTTTTATTCGTAGAGTACATTTCTATGAAAAAAATAAAAGAAAATCAAAAATTTCTATAAATTTTTTTTTTTTTTTAAATTTCTAATGTCTATAAATGGGAAATAATTTATATCAAAGAACAATGATTCCAAATGCCAAAAAAAAAAAAACAATTCAATTATAGATTTATGTTTATATTTATATTTTTGTCTAGTTTATAAACTAGATATAGAATAATTATTTATTTTTATCAATTATAATTGAACACTTTAAAGAACCTTTTTTTCTGTGTTCCATTTATTGACTTTAGCTATGAATGTGGGCTAAAAATATGAGTTTATTTTTATGTTTTTTGCTAAATTATAAAAAATAAAAATATAAAATCAGAAAATCTTGATATTTCCATGTTGTGAATGCTCTGAAAACCATTAAAAAAATATGTTAAACTCATAGCGTACACTTTTATGAAGGAAATAAAAGAAAAGCAATAATTTCTATTGTTTTTAATTTTTTTTTTAATATCAATTTTTTTAATTTAATGGGAAACAATTTATATAAAAGTACAAAATTTTAATTTCCACAAAAAAAAAGAATTAAATTACATTTTAAAGAACCTATTTTTTGCAACAATTTTAATGTGGTAAATATATTATTTCCATTTTTTTTTTAAATCTATGGTAAATAATTTATATAAAAGGACAATGATTTCAATTGCAAAAAAAAAAAAAAAATTAAGATAAATTTATCAACTAGATATGGAATATAATAAAGTTACAAAACCTACCAAAGTAGAAGGAAAATTTTTAATAAATAAAAAACATTTATTAAAAATTAAACACAAAGGCATTATTAACTCGATTGCAAAAATATAAACAATACCTATGTTAAAGGGACCCACAAATATATACAGATATGGAATAATTGAATATTTTAAAGAACCTTTTTTTGTAATCCATTTTTCCAATTTTTTAAAAATCCAGTGCTAAAAATATATTTTTCCCATTATTTTTTAAATTTATGGGAAACATTTAATATAAAAGGAGTGTGATTTCAATTGCAAAAAAAAAAAGATATAATTATAGATTTATAAACTAGATATGAAATAATTGAATTTTTTAAAGAACCTATTTAATGGCATCTATTCAGTATACCAAAAATTATTGCTCTAGCTGCCAAACTCACACATTGCACAATCCTTAGCCGCACTTCACCTTTTCGAAAACAGAGTATTAAAATGCTGGCACCAGTTAAGATTTTGTAGTCCAAGTGCTGCGACTCGTTTTGTGCCTTGCCACAATGCCATCAATGGCCTGACTCCTGACGACTCCAACGGACAGACAACATTAGAGACCCATTGCACACTTCAAAATTTATGCTCCTCAACTGTCCTGGTCGGGTTCTCATTGAGAAAGAGAGACAGAGACAGAGAGAGAGAGAGAGAGTGAGAGAGAGAGAGTGAGAGTGAGAGGAAATGCTCGTAATGTATCCCGTGGCGATGTTTTTTAAATGCTGTCAGGCATTTTAATGGCGGGGCGTGCTGAAAATTATTTCAAAAAAAAAACTCCAAAATGCTGACCAAATTCAGTTAAAAGTGCTTGCCAAAAGTTTGCTGCCGTCTGTCCATTAGTATTAACTGTTTGCCAACTTGGCTCATACCCACACACACACACACACACACACACACACACACAGCAACAACTCTGTGTGTATATAAGTATGAGGGAGTTTCAAGGCCAGGCAAGTGCAACATCGAGTGCTGCAAGTCTCACGGACCTGCAGACGCAAATGCTTCTTATTTTTATACTTTAATGCCTTGGCGTATCTGTCGACACCAAAACGGCAACGGCAACGGCAACAGGAACAACAATACCAACAACAACAACAACAGTAAAAAGAACAACAACAACAACAACAGCAACAACAATCAATGCCAAAGCCACAACCACATTGAAGTTGCAACTTCGCGCACGATCTGGAAATTCGAGTTGCACATACTAGTTCAATTAAGGGAATTAGTTCAGTCGTTCATTTCTGAAAAGGAAATTAAAATTAAAAATATAAATATACAGTCGATGCTCACAAATTAAAACTTTCAGTAATTAAAATTTAATTTAAGGATTTGTAATAAATTTTTTAATAAATAAAATTTGTAATAAATTTTAATATAATTTGTAATACATTTTTTTTAACTTTTTAACTGAATTCATATCGATTTTTTATTTTTTAATTTAAAAAATATATTTAATGTAATTTGAGTGAATCTTTATGTTTTGTTTTGTTGTAGTTATTTATGATTTAATGTATTTATATAATTTTAATTAAAAAAAAAATATTTATTGCAGTGGATTGTTACCTTTTGTTTAGTTGTTTTTTTAAATAAAATTAACTAAAATTTGAGTTTAATTGTAGCTTTTTGGACTAAATTTAATAATTTTTTTTTTTTATTTATACACAAAGAAAAAACAAGCAAAAATTAGAATAAAATAAAACTGATTCTAATTTGTGAGCATCCACTGTATATTAGTTCCGAAATGAACAAAAATTTAACTCAAACATACGGTTCAATTGGTTCGTTTGAATTATTTGTCCACGCAATAAATAAATAAATAAATATGTTCTTCCTAATTATATATAATCTATAGATTTAAATAATAATAAATAAATAAATATATTCTTTTTAATTATATATAATCTATAGATTTAAATAATAATACTTCTATGCTTATACTCTAATTTATACGAATTACTGTATGTTTTGTTTATACCAGCTTTAAGGTATTCAAAAATAGAAGCGATAGTATTAAAATTTTTAGAGTTTCATCAAGAAATTTGAAATAAAGTGTTATTTAAAATGCTAAAGTCGAATTGAAAGTGTTTTAAAATCGCTTAATAGTCTGTAAAGTGAATAATTTATATAACAGCTTTGAAATTCTTATAAAATATAAATAAAATAACAAGAAAAATATTAAAAATAAATCAGTTTAATACAAAATTTTAAAAATTTGTGTACAATTTTTTAAAAATATATTTTTTGTTAAATTAAGCCCATTTATTTTTAAAATGATTTCCTGCATTAAATACTAACTAAGTAGTTTATTCATTCATTCATTGGAACCTATGCTGAACGATTCGATACAGCTCTAGTGTAAATATTATTTCAGGCTTTTTGCCAGTCTTCAAAAATTGGGAGTCGGGGGAGGCAGCTGTTGTTGCAACAGACACACACACAGCAAAATGAAAACGATGTTGAGGCGCATTTAACGCTAACAATGTTTGTTCTGGCTAGCAACATCAGTTCCAGCTCCGGCTCCGACTCCGTCTACGTCTCCGTCTTCAACTCCAACTATAGGAGTATATATGGCAAGAGCTCGTTCTGCTGTTTACTTTTGTACGCCGCTTTTATGTTGATCCCGCGACCGGGAACAAACACTGTATACTTATACCCTATCCAGAGAGAGTATAATAATATTGCTACGAAATGTAGAAAAATAAGTTTTGGATTCTATAAAATTTATGTATATATTCTTGAATAAAGTTGTTTTAAGCCAAGGTCAAATGCTTGTGTAATTTTATTTATTTATTATTTTTAGCAGTTGCAAATAAAAATATATTTTATATAATTAAAAAAAAATGTAACTTTTATGAAAATGTATGAAAATAATACAAAAATTTTAGTCTGTATTTAAAAAATAATTTATTGTTGATAATACAAAATTACAATTATTTTAATGTGTTCAGCGCAATCCAAGAATTTAATAAAAAATACTGAAAAAAGGCTGCTAAATTTTGTTTCACTTTTACATTAATTAAATTTTATCTTAGAAAAAATATTTTAATTGGTCAATTATGAAATTGATTGTAATAAAAAAAAACATATATTTTACAACTTAATTTTAAAAATATTATAAATTAATTATGTTCCAGACAAGTTGACTAAATTATAATTATAAAAAAAATGTTACAATTAAGAAAAAATGTTACTTTATGCAAATAAATAAAAATATATAAAAGAAATTTTAGTCTGTATTTAAAAAACAATTTATTGTATGTTATACAAAATATATAATTATTTTAATGATGTTCAGATAAAATTCAAAAATTTAAGCAGTTATACAGAAAAAATACTGCAAAAAATCTAATTGTATTTTCATATTAATTTATTTTTATCTTAGAAAAAATATTTTAATTGATCAATTATGAAATTGACTATAATACAAAAAAACATATTTTTTTCAACTTAATTTTAAAAAATATTATAAATAAATTATGTTACAGACAAGTTGACTAAATTGTATTGTATCGTATGATTATTAGCAGTTACAAATTAAAGTGTATTTTATATAATTAAGAAAAAATTTTACTTTACGCAAATAAATAAAAATATATAAAAAAAATTTTAGTCTGTATTTAAAAAATAATTTAATGTCTGTAATACAAAAAGTACAATTATTTTAATGTGTTCAGTAAAATTCAAAAATTTAGCAGTTATACAAAAATATTGCAAAAAATCTGATTTATATTATATTAATTTATTCTTATATTAATTTATTTTTATCTTAAAAAAAATATTTTAATTGATCAATTATAAATTTAATTGATTATATTAAAAATAAAACATATTATTTTCAACTTAATTTTATTAATAATAGAAATAAATTATGCTCCAGATAAGCTGACTAAAATGGACTGTAATCGAATGAATATAAAGACATATCGATAAGAAAAATATTTTTTTTTAAATTTATTTTTAATTTTAAAATTTCTTCTGTTGGTTTAATGTTTTATATAAAATTCAGTCTCACAGCAAGGGTATATACTTTCGGCAATCCCAAGATAGTTGCTCGTTTTTTTGTATCTTGTTGTATATTTATTTTTTTTCCCAGTCAGTCTGTTTCAAGGTTTTATTTTATTTATTTTTTATGGCGGGGGCCCACATCGTTCTCGGCATGCCAATTGCACATTTCAATGTCACTAAGGATCGCAGAACAGAATGATGGAAGGATGAGTTGCAAGTGTTGTAGTCTAGTGTTGAATACAACATGGAATCATGTGTTAATTGTGGCAGCATAGACAGATGCAGATGCCTAGCTGTAACTGGGCAAAAAGAATATAATTATGCTTATTAAATATGATGATCATAAATCATATTTATGGCAATTGAAAGGCGCGTTAAATGCGCCGTCTGCCGTGGCGTTTCTTTATATTGTTTCGTTTTGTAATAAATTCTAAAACTAATTTCCGTAACTGGAAAAACGGAGAGACAACCCTTTGAAGTGTAGTCAGAGCCACCCTCAGGGGGCCGCCAAGTAAATTAGACTTTTTGTTGTGTTTTTTTTTTTCTTCTCTTTTTATATTTATTTTTTTGCTATTTTTCGTGGCATTTTTAAATTGAATTTTAATTTTGTGCTGCGTCCTGCGACCCTTTGGCAGCTAATTTAAATTGAGACACATGCACAGGCGCCAATAATTAAAAGCGCCCCGTTATCCTTTATCCTTTGTCGCAACTGCAACTGTTGGCAACCTTCTGATCCTTTAGCCTTGATGATGCAGTACATTTTCCACATGAAATAACCACAAAATGTTGAAATTTTTTAAGATTTTTTTTGTATTGGAAATGGGTTAAATTTAATTGCTTTTGTCATTTTGATTTGCATTTTGTGCTGTAAGCAATTTGTCCAGCGATCGGGTCGGGGGGAGGTTACAAAACGTTCCCCAGGGCGTCGTATATCACGCGGTATTTTTTTGTTGTTGTTCTGTTCGCTTTCGTTTGGTTTCCTTTTTTTTTATATATTTTTTTTTTGAGACTGTTTTGTATCAAGTAATTTTTCAAAAAATTTATTTGTATTTTTTTTTTACTTTTCTTTGTCGAATAATTAGAAAGTCAACCAAAAAATATATGTAGAGAAAGGGTTAAAGGGTAGAGGCCATAACTTTTGATTTATTAAAGTTTGACTTATGTTTCGCCTTTGTTTTTGAGACGCAATTAGCATTAAGAAATTGTATCTTTTTATGCTCTTATGCACATATGATTGTTCTAAACAAACAATTCTTTTCATTCAGCAAATAAATGAATGTTTATTTGCTTACAATTACGCGTTTAAATATGTATATTTTTTTTAAAATTTATTTTGTAATTTATAGCGCTTGCCAAATGAACCGCAACTTGCGGGCAAAGACAGAAACAACATGACATTTGTACATGAAATTGGAATTTGAATCCATTCCTATTCCAATCAGTATGTGGTCATGGCATGTTGTTGAAATAAAAAACACATGCTATTGCTTAGAATATTTAAAGTCAAAAAGTATCTTTATAGTACACAATATTGTCGTAGCTGATAGAGCAGATATATTCTTTAATAAATCATGGTTACAGTTTGAATTCATAAACATAATATACTTATATAGAAAACAGAACCCTTTTACATTAAAAGACAAATCACAATCTTACAATAGATATAAAGTTTTTCAAGTGGGTTTTTAATTGACTTTTTGTCGCACATATGATAAGTCGACATAGTTTATTAAAATTTCATTTGTATTTTTCAATTTTTTTATTTTATAAAGCGGTTTTAATTGTTAATGCAAAGTATGAGACACTGAGGGAAAAGTGAATTTTCAACATAAATATTTTGTTCTCAATTAATCGTTTTTTTTTTTTAATAAGGCCAATTCTCGATTTGCTGAGTATATAAAAACAAGTTTCAAGTTTACCATAATAGTAAATTATTATATCCCACTAAAAGGGCTTGCAAAAAAATAAATGCTGCATAACTTTAGGCGCTGTTTGTTATATACCTGTGCCTGCAATTCGCAAAAGATTTAAGCTGGCAGTATAAAAGGAGTGAAAAATTTAAAATCTCTAAATTTCATTTTTAATCGATTGTGGGCATTAATATTGGTATAAAACTATTATTCAAAACATAATATGATAGTTATTTTACTTGTAAGGCCAAAAAAACCCCAAAAATTTGACTTTAAACTCCAAATTTCAGACTAAAAACTCTTTTAACTTGCTCAAAATTCAACCGATTTTCATGTCGAATGTCTTTTTAATTATGGTTTATCATCTAGGTGAATTTGACATTTAAATTTTAGAAAATAAATTTTTTTGATTTTTTGCATTTTTTTGCATACCTACCCCTATCAAATTTTGAAAATTTTTTGAAAAATTTAAAATCTCAAAATTTCATTTTTAATCGATTGTGGGCATTAATATTGGTATAAAACTATTATTCAAAACATAATATGAGAGTTATTTTAGTTGTCAGGCCGAAAAAATCCCAAAAATTTGACTTTAAACTCAAAATTTCAGAATAAAAACTCTTTTAACTTGCTCAAAATTCAACCGATTTTCATGTCGAATGTCTTTTTAATTATGGTTTATCATCTAGGTGAATTTGACATTTAAATTTTAGAAAATAAATTTTTTTGATTTTTTGCATTTTTTTGCATACCTACCCCTATCAAATTTTGAAAATTTTTTGAAAAATTTAAAATCTCAAAATTTCATTTTTAATCGATTGTGGGCATTAATATTGGTATAAAACTATTATTCAAAACATAATATGAGAGTTATTTTAGTTGTCAGGCCGAAAAAATCCCAAAAATTTGACTTTAAATTCAAAATTTCAGAATAAAAACTCTTTTAACTTGCTCAAAATTCAACCGATTTTCATGTCGAATGTCTTTTTAATTATGGTTTATCTTCTAGGTTAATTTGACTGAAATAGAAAATTAATATAAAAAAAAAACTTAATTCAATAATCAGCCAGATTTCAAGATTTAATATTAAATTTTTCCTGATAAAGAAAGTTGTTTTGAGTTCATATTTAAAATTTATAAGTACAGGTTTAATAATAATTTTTTTTGTATTTTTAAAATTAGACTCAACACTAAATATTTACAATAAAATTATAATATTCCTAAACTTTAAGAAGAGCGTTTAAAACTGAATTTTAGAACTAAGAATCATTTAAATTTGAGGCTCAAATTAAGTATGGAATCAATTCAAATTCCTTTCCTATATCTGTAACGATCCATAGATTTATTTAGCATTTTATTTGATAAGTTTAAATAAAACAATAACTATAGAATCAACTTAATATAATCTATGTATACAATCGTTAACTAAACGAGTTATGCAGCTCAAGAGACGATTGACCGAATCATATTGATGAACTTCATGCATCCATGGATCATAGCTCATATCTACAGTGTATCTGAGACACAGCATCGAGCGTGTCGACTATTTTTTATAAAGAAAAAGGAAAAAAATACAAAAAAGAAAAAAATATGCAAGGGGCGCTGCCCAGAGCTGACGAGAAGGAAACGTGATCGCTGGACGATAGTTTGTGCACGATTTGCGATTAATCAAGCGAGAGAGCAGCGATACATCCTTGCTGCAGAATCAGCTTTAATCTGCGTGCCCCCCTGCGTAGTCGTAGTCGTAGTGCAACAAAGTTGCATTTCAAGCCGGTTAAGCGAGACCAAAGGGCCGGGGCCAGGGCCACAAAGTCAGGGATCGCATTGTAAAATAATTAAATGACCATTGTGCGAACGAGCGAGCGACAAATGTATATAAGTATCTAGCAGATACATGCGACCTAAACATACACATATGTGTGTGTGTTGGCACAAGAAACCTCCTGCCTTACTTTAATTTCAAACTCCTTGGCCTGACACACATAGATTTTCATGGAGTCTACCTACTGACACCGACTATTGGCTCGACTATGACGTGCAGATACAAATGTATCTGAAATGTTGCAATTGTGCCTGCTGCGTATGCCTCAGCGCCCTTTTATGGTCTCTGTCTCGGTCTCTGTTTGCGTTTGCGCAGCAGCAGCAGCAGCAGCAGCGACGATCGTTGTGCAATCAGTGGAGCATTAAGTGCGACGACAACGAAGAACCAGGCCCAGGCCCAGTTTTATGCCCATGCCCATGCCCAGATCCAGATCCAGATCCAGACCCAGACCCCGGACCACGTCCACGTACATTGCTTGTTCCATTTTTATGCTGTGGCACGTAACGATGGGACGCTGTATATAGCTTTATATATATATATATATGGGCATACTTAAACTTATACTATATACACACACACACAGTTGCAGATACAGATACAACTGCATGAGGAATCTGCAACTTGGCGCTGCTCGAGGCATTAAATAAAAGCGAAACTTGTTTGCGATTTTTTTTTTAATTTTTTATTTTTCTTGCTGTTTGGGGCCTTGAATGGGGATCCTGTATGTCAAACTTGAACTTGTATGTGTGTGCATGTGTGTGTGTGTGTGTGTGTGTGTGTTTGTGCGGTATTTCTGCATTTCATGCTTCAAATTATCAACATTTGCAGCGTGGAAAGAGTGAAATACAAAAATAATGCCTGCGCCTCGTCAGTTGAAATACTTAAGTATCTGCGGTTTAGCTCTCTCTCTCTCTGTCTCTCTGCTTGTCTGTGCTGATGATATCATTGCCATCGCCTTATATGTATGTATATATATGTATATATAGCTATATAGTTATATGTACATATGTGGCTAGTCAGTCAGCCAGCCAGTTGAACAGCAAGACAATCAGACAGACGCAGTCTGAGTTTTTTTTTTTCTTTTTTCATGCTCTGTTTTTAAAGGGGTGGAGTATATTGGTTTTTGCTGATCCGACTGTTTTTATGAACGCCCACGCATATCGAGAAAAATATATACTTTTTATATTTTTAAAGCTGCCAAAATATTTAAGGCGAGCTACTAAACTTTCTGAAAATTTGAATTAAAATTTTTATTGTATTACCTACTCCAGAAAATCAACAAAAAAATTGCAATTTCTGTCCGACTCCACACACTCTCTCTCTCTCTCTCACTCTCTCTGTAAAAGCTTTATAGAGTCTGTATTCCTTTCCGAATAATATATAATAGTTTGTAAACGAAATAATTATTTTATATATTTTAGAAAACGTTTAAGTCATGAAGCTTCAAGTCTCTTGACTTTGAGATCAGGGGAATCGAAAGTAATATATAAATTTCTGGCTGAAGATCTGCATCAAATATATTTTTTTTTTACTACTTTTATTATTATTTTTTTTGATTATAATTATATTTTTACATTTATTATACATTTATTATATTAATATTAAATCAACGCGAACGATTTTTAATTGATCATTATTCATTAAAAAATAATTTTGTTGACAAAAATTTTGTGGCCAAGTTTTTGTTTGAAAACTGATTTAACGAGAAAAAATATAAAGACTATTTTAAAATGTTAGAAACATAATTTAAAAAGAAAAAATTGATTTAACCAGAAAATAAACAAAAAATATTTAAATTTGTTACAAACATAATTTAAAAAAAAAAAAAAATTATATTTCAAACGGACAATTTGCAAACATTAATATTATTTTAATAAAAACTGTTAACTAAATATATAAATTCGATTTTACTTTGGAAATATAGTCGATTTTAAGAAGATGTATATATTTATTTTTAAAATTCAATAAATTAAATATAAATTAAATTTCACAACATTCACACTCGTTACCCGATGATCTACAATGTAAATAAATTTATTTGACACTCTCATTCCCAACTCAGCGTTAAACAGAGTATATTCCAATCGGTTGCTTTCAATTGCTTGTAAAATATAATTTTTTTTTTTTTTTTTTTGTTGCCTGCCACTTTACTTTTTTGCTGCATTATCTCTTTATCAGTTGACAGCAAGACCTTCATAGGGGTGTATAATATTAAGTGGCCCTGCTGCTACTTAGATGGACCCCTGCTTGTCCCGGTTTTCAATAAAAAAAAAAACGCCAAAAAATATCCCGAATAAATGGAGCAAATCCAACAAAAAACAACTTCTTTCACTTATTTCACTTTTGAACTTGAAATTTTGGTAACCAGTTTTTGGGACCGGTTTCCTTCAAATGAAATCAAAACAGTTGAAATTGCGTTTGTGGACTTGTTGCTGCACTTGGTGGTGCACTAAGGACACAGCACAAAATGCTAAAAAGGACAACAAATTATTATAATCAACTGACGCCTTTATACATATAATTTTAATTAAAATTCTTTTTTTTATTTTTTATTTTTTTTTTGTAGGGTTGCTCTGCTGCACATGTGAAACAGGTTGCGCCAAAAGATACAGATACATTAACATATATATAAGTATATATGTTTGTACCATTTGCACACACTTGACGTTTTTTCTTTTTTTTTTGGATTTTTTTTTTTTTGGGCATTTATTTTTATGACAACGACAATTTGACAGGCAAACGGCGACAGACAAACGGACCATGAAAAGAATTATAATAATTATCGAAACTTTTGTTTATGACAAGCACAACATCAGCGGCATGTGCTGCATTCAAGTTGTGTGTCTGTGTCTGAAATTGTTAAACATAAGTATAAGTATTCCAGTTTATAGTCAAGGACAAAGTTTGTGTTATAAAAGGGAAGACTTCATTTATTTTTCAACTTTTCACATGTTCAATTTCTGCCTAAAATTAAAGAAATTTTGAAAAACTTGAATGATGAACGAGTTATAAAATTTTTAATGAATTTTTATTTTTAAATTTTTAATGTTAATTTTCTTATAAAATAATCATTAGATTTGTTTTATTTTAATCAAAAAAATCATTCACATTTTGTAACTTTGAGAGAGCAACATATACTATTTTTTAAAGAATTTTTATTTTAAAATTTTTAATGTTAATTTTCTTATAAAACATTGATTAATATTGAGTTAAAATTTACAACTAAACCAATTAATAATTCAGTGAGGCAAAACGAACCTCTGCAATCCTTATTTGAATAACAAAAAATTTTATTGAAATAAATATTTCCATAAAAAAAATTAACCATTTATTTTTTTTTTAAATTTTTTTTCAATAGCAATTTATTTTATCAAAAATTTCATTATTCTTCATACTGAATGTATTAAAATCATCAGTCAGAAAACACCTAAGATTGAAGTTCAAAATTTTATTTTCAGATTTGAGTGGGAAATCAACTCAGAAGCCAAAACGCCATTCCAAAAGAAAATTGGATAAATTTTTACCAATTTTGGGTATATAAAGTCTCCTATTCTATAGAAATCATAGGTCACAAAATTTACCTTAGTAAGGATTTAATTTTAAACATTCATTTAGAAAATTTATATTGTTTTTAACTCTTATGTACACAATTTTTTTTTTTATTGAAATCTTTTTTTTACTAGACAAAAATTTAAATTTAAATTCGAATAAAAATAAAATTTTTTTTTATGGTTTATCTACATATCTTAATGCAATACATTTGTTGCTCTAGAAAATATAACAGTTTACTTTGTGATTAATTTTTTTCAAGTATATAATATTATTATAATTTTGTTTTTATTAGCTAGAAAATTAAATTAAATTTTGAAAAAAAATTAAATTTCTTTGCGGATTGTTTATCGACATATCTCAACGCTAAACATTTCTTGCTCTAAGAAATATAACCGTTTTTTTGCAGTTAATTTTTCTGTTAAGTATATACTTTGATATACAATTTAAATGGGATTTTTTATTTTCATTTATTCTGTGTCATGCTCTATCATCATTAAAACGTCCAAATCGCTTCCTTTGTGCCTACATTTTTTTCGGCAACAATTTGCTTATCTTGATTTTATATCAACAGCTAAAGCAACAACAACAACAACAGCAACAACAACTACAACAACTTGACAGTTAACGTGGTATGAAAATCACTTGAGCGTATTTCCTTTTTGGCCCAGCCCGATTCTCGGGTGTTTAATGTTTGTTGTGTGTGGCTTTTCATTTTTCAGTTTCTTTACCCTCTCACTCCCAACAATTTTCACACTCACTTCATTTAATTTAATTTGTGAATATTTTTTTGGTTAGCCGAACAATATAAATACCAACTAAAAATGTTGCAGTTCAGTGTGATTGCAGTCAAATACCCTGTGCCTAGGCTTGAAATACGAATTTTTTTTTTACTTCAGAGCTAATAAATTTTATATAGGTCAATCGATTTTTATAAATTTTTTGGAGTGAAAAAAATATGCACAATTTATGTTTAGGAGAAAAAATGATAGAAAAATTTAATTTTTTTAAGGCTGACATATTTTGTTAAACAAATAATCAAATTTAAAATGTTATTATATACCCTGGCTTGAAATACAGAGTTTTTTTTAATTCAGAGCTAATCAATTTTACATACAGTAATGTAATATATTTAATATAGTTCGATCGATTTTTCTTAAATTTTTTGGAGTGAAAAAAATATCCACAATATATGTTTTGGAGAAAAAATTATAGAAAAATATAATTTTTTTAAAGCTGGCATATTTTAATAAGCGCATAATCAAATTTAATATATTATTTGACACTTTGTTATATGATATCTTGTTAGTTTGTTAAAAATGTAAATATATTTCATATCGAAGTAAATATTAATGGACAGAACAAATTTTGAAAAATTGTTTTCGGAATCAGACTGATTTTTTAAATGTTTAGGAAGCAGTAAGTCTTTAAAATTGTATTGTATTGTATTCAACACGGTTTAAAATGTTAAATACAAATTTTGTAGAATTTTTTATTCTTTGTTTTTAAAGATTTATTTAAATTTTAATATTGTAATTTTATGTTAGATCTACGAATTCAAGTACAGTTGAAATTCAGTTGAAAAATATTTCTTTGACATTTTTTTTTTATACTTTAAGGGCTCGTAGTTGCCTCCTTCTGCCCGTTACATACACTTCCACAGCTTATAAACACCCTTTTTTTTAAATTTTTAATTTATACAGGGTATTAAAAACCAAAAAACCTGACTAACCGAAAAAACTGATATGCGCCTAATGATGGCAACCTCCCCCTTCCTATCTTTGACACCTATTGTCGCACTCCAGGGTCCACGGGGTCCTTGGAGTGAGTGTGTGCCCAGGCATTAATTAATTTTAATGAAGCTGTTGTTGTTGTTAGTGTGCGTGTGAAGTGTCGCTTAGATATAACCCAACAAAAAAAAAAGTTAAATTTTATTGCAGCTCGATTTTGAAGTGACAGTTGACAGCTGAAAATGTTCATGAACGATTAATATTTCAGTTGAAATGAACGATTCGCATTGTGTGTAGCTTCAATTTTGTTAGTCTTAGCCATTGTTTTGGGCTTTTGATCAAGTGTTCGTTCCAAGAAGTTGGACACGATAAGATAAGCCAACCTTTGGCTTCTGTTCCGGAGGGAGAGAGAAGTGCGACGTAATCAATAAAAACCAGTTTTTAGCTTAAGTTGCAGCCAAGAGGCGCATTTTATGCACATTTTTCGTATTGCTTAAATTTTATTATAGGGATTTTTTTTTTTTGTATTTTTTAGGACTTGCATTTTATGTATTCCATTTTTGGTATATAAGGCAAGTGGTTTGGCAACCCTTTTTGGCACACAAACACACTCAAATTGTCCCTCAAACACACACACACACATACACACTTATGCGTGCAACTTTTGGTTGCATTGCCATCACGCTGCTGTTGCATGATGCATGCGCCCATTAGGGTTGCTCAATAAATTCAAATTTAGTTTATGTGGATTATACATATAAATGACATATTTGAAAGTATCATTATCATGTAAAAAAAAATAATAATAAATAAATAATAATAAATGCAAAAATCGAGGCAAGAGAATAGATAATAATATTATTGATAGAACAAAATTAAACAAGCTAATATGGTGGCCATATTCGCAGTCAGAAAATTTGGCCAATCGAGCTATAAGCAACAAAATCGGATTTAGTAAATAAGACTAGTTTACAAATTTTTTTTAATCGAGGGAGCTAGGCTCTTATATACTTTTGTATGTATTTTTGAGCGCTGATTTCAAAAATGCAAGCCATTTATTTTTTCAAAGAATGGTTTTCGAGAAAATCGCAAATAGTTAGTTTTTTTTTGCAGTTTTTCGACTTATTTGTTTATATCTACATCAGATCTTATTTGATCTTAAATAATGTTACACAATTCAATAGATAACTGTATCCCCTTTCTAACGGTATACAAATTACAAATCCTCAAAGTTGAAAAATGTGAACTTTGTTTGCATTTTTAAAAAAATTGCTGAATTTCTTTTGCTCTTTTAACAATTTAAAAAATTAATTTAAATAGTTTTTAAGATTTAATAGATAGATATATATTAGATAATAGATTAGATAATTTTTTTACGAATGTTTAAAGTATAAATAGTTTTGGCTGTCCGGATTTTATGGCACAACACAATAAAGACGAAATATCTAGACTTGAGTTAAAATCAGCAAAAACTCATATGATATTTTATTTGTTATTCTTTTACATGATTTTCGAAACTAAGAATTAAAATGTTTTTTTTTCTTTAATCAATTTAACTTAATTTCAATATCTGTAAGTTATATTAGATAATAAACTTTAAAATATAAAAACCAGACTTAATTTTGTTATTTTTTGTTGTTGTTTTCGTTATTATTGTTTGTTAACTTTAATTTAAGTTGTTGAAAAATAACAGTAATAAATTAAATGATAAAATAAAAAAATAAGCAAAAATATGATTATTAGTTAACTAAAATTAGTTATTGGTCAAAGTTATAGCTATTATTTAAATATAAAGATAAATATTTATTTATATATTTATATAAGTTATAGCTTATTTTTTAAGTTATATATGATAAAATCAAAGAAAAAAAAAATCAAAAAAATAAAATAAATTAAAATAGAATATATGCAGTACAGTGAAACACCCTAATGTTCCTGTACCTCTATTTTTAACTCAGCACTTATACAAGCATCATAACATATTCGTACATTGTGTTTAAGTATATAAGGGTACTATGTGTATATATTCATATGTATGTATATAGTAAGTATGTACTTTCAGCTTCAATGTTTATGCAATTCTCATCGCCCTTTATTTTTTGTGATTCCACTTTTTTGCATTTATTTCTGCTCTTTTCGCTGTTATTGTTTATTCCGCTTTGGCTGCATTCTGTTTTCTGTTGTCTGTTGTCTGTTCTCTGCTGTTTGCTGTCTGATTGTCTGCTGCTCCTTAGACCTTGACCACTAACATAGAAACGTCTGCGAACCGGTTTTTAACACCGTTTGGCATTTTTTTCTTTCCCCCTTTACTTTATCTACTCTTCTTTTTCTTCTTCTTTTTGCACTGTCCTGTACGTTTGCAATTTGGACCAAGGCAAATAGTTTGACCGACTCCAAAGTCCAAATGTAATTTGAATATTAAATTAAAATAAGTTAGAATGTTAGAATGTTGAAAGTTCCTGACTGTAGAATACTCTGTGCTAAGTTGGTATTCTTTTGTTCATGTTTGTGAAAGGAAGTAGCAGTATTTTTTTGGTTTTTATATTTTAAGCAGTTTACAGTAGCTTACAAACTTAAACTTAACTTTTTGTATTTTTATTTATTTATTTAATTTAATTAAATTTTTTTTTTTTTTTAGTTTGGGTGCAGATTTTAAAAATGCAAAACATTTTTTTTTTTTTTTTTTTTTTTAATAAATGGTTTTTGAGAAAACCTAATTTTTTTGGCACTATTGCGACTTATTTGTTAATATCTACATTAGATCTTATTTGAACTTGAAAACAGATTTAAATAGATATTTTTTTACTCTTTTTAACGGTATGTCGTTTATGTGGATTGAAAAGAATTAAAGGAACTACACGCCTTCAAAAAAAAAAGTTGAATTTTTTTTCAATTTTTAAAAAAATGAATTTGTTTTGCTCTTTTTAATTTTGAAAATATTTGTTTAAATAGTATCTAAAATTGCCTTCAATAAAAATTTGACTTTTTTTTTAAATTTTCAAAAAAAGAATTTTATTTGCTCTTTTTATTTTTGAAAATATTCGTTTAAATAATTCCTAAAATTGTATATGTTAGATAATTATTTTACGAATATTTTAGGTATATTTAAGTATTTCTCATATTATGCAGTTTTTGGTATTTTTCGAGGGCGAAATCTAAAGCCGTAAGTTTTTTTAATTCTATTTCTTAAGGAGGCTATTAGCAGTGCACATGTCAAATTTAGTGGGAGATATACTAATTTTTTTGTGTACTCCAGCTACCAATCGAATAAACAAAAAACTAAAAAAAATAATAAAAAATACAAGTCTTGCATTTCAAACTAATTCCATTTTTTCAGCTGTCAACCCGTTCAATAAATGTGTCTTAAGCACGCCGACGCCTTGACTTGTTGCTGGTTTCAAGTGTCACATTAAGTATTATAGTCTCAAAAACAAATACAATATATATTATTTCAAATACCAAAAATTCACATTATTTCTAGCTCACACGCACTGTGAGTCGTGCTTAGGTATTATCATGGGTTGTGCATTTTAATTGATATAATATCATATAAATATATACATAAGTATGCATATGTTTATATGAATACATAATTATTGTAGGCGTGCAATGAAAGGGTTTTCTTTTTGGTTGCCGAAATTAATTAACAAAATGTTTGTTAATTTTTGTTTTTTTTTCTTTTCATAATTACAGTTTTTATAGCATGCACGATTTATAGAACGTCGTGCATATAGAGTAGACTTAAATGTTCGACTTTCCTCTGTTGCCAAACAATCGAAATTTGACGCTCGATAAAGCGACTTAATAGCAGCAACAACACAACTTACATATATTTATATATATGTATATTCAAGTATATATGTATGTAGAATATTTTGGAATATGTCTTCCGCTAGTCTTATAGTGAAGTCACCCCTCGGTATGACCCAATTTCAGTTGCACGGAGCATCTGAAAGAACCGAACAACTGAGCAACAACTGTCAAAAAGCAAATAACCCAAGAAACTTCTTTTAAGTAACACAATTAAAAGCAGGAAGGAAAATTTATTTTAGAATTGCCGAAGATTAAATACCCTTGCAGACATTCATATAGGGTAGTAATATCTATATATAATTGGCCAATTTTAATAATTAAAACTTGTCCAAGTGAGTTGTAAAAATATACATATTTAAATATCTAAATTTCTTAAAGATTATATTGTTGAAAATTTTAAGAAATTGTAGCCAAATTTTTAGTTTTTATCAAATTAAATTAATATAGTAAAAATTGTACCAATCTTTACTGAATAGTTTGTCACTTTTCAAGTAATAAAAATAATATTCAATTATAAATGAGAATTTTTATATGATTTTAAGAATATTTGGAATTTTTTTTATGTATAAATTTATATTAATATTCCGACTTATGCTTTTTACAGATAAAGATAACACTCGGTAATAAGCAAATTGTTTACTTTAAAAACCTACTTTTGTGATATATATGGAGCCATAGATGACGAAAACCTACATTAAAAGTTTTTCTATTTTTTAAAAATTTTCTGAAATTTGTTATATTTTTTTTAAGATTTTTTTTATAGGCGAGCTTGCAGTTTTGATAATAACGAGGTAATCTCATAACCGATATAAGAAAGCTTTACGTTTTCTGAAAGCTATTGAATATATCTATTAATCATTTATACACTTTAATAAGTTAAAATCGTTACTTCTGCAACTATATTATTTTTAATTAAGGAAATTATATTTTGTGCGATTTTTTTTTACGATTTTTTGACTTTAAAATTAATTAATTGTGTGGGAATAAAATAAAAGTTAAATTTAATTTATTTATTTAGTATTACATGCATTCATGATTTTTTAAGGCTACAAATTTGAGCCTTGTTATATTTTATTTTGGAAAATATATAATTTTTTTTTATATGTTGAATTTATTGACTTTCATTTAAAAAATACATGATTAGAATTTTGCTTAGATTTATTAAAAAAGATTTGTTAAAGAAATGTTCTTATTATATCCCCCAAATTTTATGAGTTGATTAAACATATAATTTTTAATTAGTTTTCAATTCTTGAGTTAAAGAACATAAGGCCATTATTTTGAGGTTTTTTTTATTTAAATAAATAAATATGATTTATAGGCTTTAAAAATTTAATATATTTTTTCCTTTACAGTTTGCTTTCTTAAATTAATTATAATGCCCTCTGGAAGGGTATAAAGATCCAGCAAAGATGATGGCGATGCTTCTTTGCTCTTGGTGAGGCTGATGTTGATGCTGGTGAAGCTGATGCTGGTGCTGGTGTTTTTCGGGTAATTTGATCCCCTAATGTTGCAGGGAATCACGTGTTTCGGTTTTGATTCACGTATCATTTGACCCCTTTTCTGTGCTAATAGTAAAACAACAAGAACAACAATAACAGGAACTGGCAATGGCATCTGCAACTTGGAACTTGAGCATATCACAAATGACCTTGTTTACAGTTCTTAGATTTCAAAACAACATGCAGAAGGTTCAATCTACTAATTGATGTTAAATTTTGTTGATAAACTCGCTTAATTGAAATATAAAAAACTGCTTAGTTCATAAACAGATTACATATATGTATATTTATTTACATATTTACAGAAAATATACATTAAAGTTTTATATAGTTCATAGTTCATTTACAGATGGGTAAGGGCATTCTGAAAATGAATTTAATTAGCAGAGTTTTAATTTATAAATAAATTCAACTTACGGCCAAATCTCCCAGACCAGCATTTATTTGTTTTACATAGGGAGCAGCCTCATTGGCAGCTGAAGCAATTGTCTTGGCGCTGATTGACTTGAAATGTTTAAACAATTTGTAGAAAAAATAATAAATATTTCTAGATATATTTTAAGTCTTAATACTTACACCCATTTCACCAATAATGGCAGCACCCGAGGACTAAATTAAATAATTAAAATATATTTAAAAAAAATAAACATTTTATTTATTTTAAACTTACTGAAACGCTGCGAGTCTCAGGCTCAATCTTAATTTCTGCGCTGATTCTGGTTAGAGCATTCTATAAATTGTATAAGTATTAGAAAAACATTCTATAATTTATAATTATTTATAATAATTCTAAAACAATTCATAACTTACAGCCAAATCGCCGAGAGCATCAGCAACACCACCCAGAACATCACCAATTGCATTTCTAGGCTGTGGCTTGACTCTCAAATTGGTTATGGTATTCTATAACAAAATTTTTAAAATATTTTTAAATATATATATATATATATTCCCCTATTAATTTCAACTTACAGCTAAATCTCCTAGACCAGCATTTAGCTGCTTTATATAGGGAGCAGCCTCATTGGCAGCAGAGGCAATTGTCTTGGCGCTGACGGACTGTAAATGAACAAGAAATTGTTAATTATACGATACAAATATATTTTTTATGGAAAACCAATTAAATACTTACACCAAGTTCACCAATGATCGAGGCACCAGATGACTAAATATATATTTTTTTTTTGTGTTTGGGAGAATTATTCAATTTATGCAGAAAATTTGAAGAAATTATAACTTACTGCAGCGCTGCGTGTTTCGGTTTCAATCTTCATTTCCGCGCTGACTTTAGTAAGAGCATTCTATTTATAATATAATGATTAATGTATGACTTAATTAAGTATTTAAAACTAGTTAAAACTTACAGCCAAATCCCCCAGAGCATCGCCCATATCACCCATAAGATCGCCCAAGACATTTCTGGACTGTGGTTTGGCAAAAGTAGTCTCAACGCTCAAATGAGTTAAAATATTCTGGAATAAAAATATTATAAATAATTAATAAATATATTTGTAGATATATAATATCAGGAATCGCCATTTCTATAATTTTATTGTATAAATATTATGAGTTAAAAATTATTTATGGATTTTTTACAATAACTTTTTTTTTTTGACCCAAAATTACAAGTTGATAAAAAAATTATTTGCCAGCTTTTATTTAAAAGTTGAATACAAAAGATATTTTTAATTTTATATTTTAAATGTTAAATAATTAAAATTGATTTTAAATTTCCATTTATCTATGAAAATTTTCTTAGTCTTGATTTTTCGAATTTCCTAACTCTTTTTTGCGATTCCTGATTTTTATTCCAGTAGAAAAAAATACTTACGGCTAGCTCAGCCAAGAAATGAGCCATATCACTAAGAATATTTTGAGTAGCGGGTTCCACATAATCAGTTTCAGATTGGGAAGCGCCAACCTGATTCTCCAGCTGATGAATTACTTTTTCTCCAGCCACAGCGACCTTGGAGACATCCCCCATAATATTCCCAAAGGAAATGGTTCCAGCCTGAACTTCTTGTTGGGCCACCAAAATGATAGCCAATAGGGCAAAAACTTTGAATTGCATGTTGATTGTTGATTGTTGGTTTATACTAAAATAAGTACTGTTTAAATTTCTGCACAAACAGCTTAATTTATAGTCCATAAATAATCTATGGGCGCGTAAATGTATCTTATCTAATTAAAGACGTAGTAAACACAAATTCAAGTTCAATTTAATGTACTGTCAAATTGCACTTGTTACACTCAAGTGGTTAATAATTCAAATTGAATCGGCGGTACGCATTGATTGATGTCCAAAATTGTTATCTAATTGCGTACAGTGGGGTTAATTGACACCCAAAGTGTGCAAATAAATTTATAAAACAAAAAAAAACAAAATTTCTTATCATTTTTGTAGAAGCTTTAGTGTAAATTAATTTGTTTACGATTTTAATTAACTCATATTTTATTTCAACTGTAAATTTAGTTCTTTTAAATAATTATATCAAAAAATTGTCATGGAAATAATCGATAAATATATATCTCTTAGAAAGAAAAAACATTTTTTCTTTTTAAGATTTTTTAAACAAGCTTTCAACTTTGCAAACATTTGTGCTTTCTGCCGAAATGAAAATATTAGCTGGTTAACAAGAAAATATATATTTTTATATATCAGTTTCTGTAGGAATATACTTATTTTTCCGAATCGTTAATTGCTTTTTACTAATACCACTATATCTTAGTAGAAATATTTATGATTTCAATTATTATGTTGTATATATTCTATACAAATAAATATTTAAATATTATGTTGCTTTTTTGCAATATAATTTTCTACAAAAGCTCTTTACTTTCAGGCTCGATTATTCCATTGTCCGAGATGGGATTCTATAGGTTTTACTATTCCAGTCAAAACCGTTTATCTGATATGTAATTTGAAATAATATAGTCATATCGCTCAGATATGATTGCGTCTAGACTGTAAATAGTACAAAGCAGTTACAAATTGTCAGCTGTCGATATTTAAAAATATAAAATAAACTTAACACAATTATCATCTATGTACTCAAAATTTATACATTTATTTATTTTCAATTATGTTCGCATGCTTTTCCACTTTAGAATGGATTTATATATACTTATATATTTAGGAAAATATTAATTTTTACATAGTTTATTTATAGATGAGTCAAGGTATTCTGTAAAAGATGCAAATAATTAGTAAAGTTTTAACTTAAAAGTTAATATAACTTACAGCCAGATCACCTAGACCATTATCTACTTGCTTTATATAGGGAGCAGCTGCCTTGTTCTCTGCAGCAATAGCTTTGGCGCTAATAGACTTGAAATTGATAAGAAATTTGCAAAGTTATAAATATAAATAAAATTATTAAGGCTTTATAGTACTTACACCCATCTCACCAATAATGGCAGCACCCGACTAAATTGATTTAAGGGAAGTTAATTTATAATATATAGAATATAATCATAAACATAATAAACTTACAGCTGCAATGCTTTGACCCACATTGGAGGTACTAGATGAGATGTTTGGAACTGCATTGGAAGCACCAGAATTGGAAATATTGGAAGCTACGTTATGAGCTGCATTGGAAGCACTGGAAGCTACATTATGAGCTGCATTGGAAGCACCAGTTGCCACATTATGAGCTGCATTGGAAGCATCAGATGCTACAGTATTTCCAATATTGGAAGCACTGGAAGCTACATTATGAGCTTCATTGGAAGCATCAGAAGCTATAGTATTTCCAATATTAGAAGCACTGGAAGCTACATTATGAGCTGCATTGGAAGCACCAGTTGCCACATTATTAGCTGCATTGGAAGCATCAGAGGCTATAGTATTTCCAATATTGGAAGCACTGGAAGCTACGCTGTGAGCAATATTGGTAGCACTGGATGCGATATTATGAGCTGCATTGGAAGCCTCAGATGCAATGGTATTGCCAATATTGGAAGCATCAGAGGCCACACTTTGGGCCACAGTGGAAGCATTGGAAGCAACACCAGAACCAATTATTATTACAGTAGGATCACTTGCCTTGAAATAATTTAAACAATAATACGTTTATATTTTTAATATATATTTAAAAAGAATACCTACCTCGGCACTGGCAATTGAATTTCCTAGATTGTTCGAGGTTTGCCCAATTTCATGTCCAAAATTTGAGGCCGCTTGAGCCACTTTGTTGCCAAATTCTGAGGCTTCCTTGCCAATGGTATTGCCCCAATTGCCCTAAAAATGATTTAACATATTTTTACAATTTCAAAAAGGTTTTTTTTATAGCATATAACTTACAAAGATTTGTCCAAGACTCTTGGCGTTTGCCTCCTGTTGCCCCAAAAGAGCTACGCCCAATAAAAGGCATATAATAAATTTCATGTTGAAACTTTTATACAATAGATTCTATGTTTATTATTTGATAATTTCCTTTTTTAACTAATGATATTTATCAATTCCAACTTGTATTTATAGCAAAACTGTTACTCGATAAAATTGCGATATTATTATCAGCAAATATATCAAATATTGTCTACCTGGCAGTTATCTATGGAATTTGTTTTTTTTTTTTTTTTTTTTTTTGTAGTCGCCAAAATACTTAAATATTGCTGGTATTTATTTATATCAAGATGAATGGTTTACCCATTAAAGAATTAAATTTTTTTAACGTTGTTGTTTTCTGTGTGTAAAACAAAACAAAATATTTATTTATACCCATTATTAAATGGGTATCAAAGGTAATATTGAATGGAATGATTGGATAGTCTTCATCACCATAAATGTCCCTAAATTACTCTGAAAATTCCAAACACTATAAAAATGAGTTCCACAAAATTTATCCTATAAATTGAAAAATTTTAAAATATATTTATTGTACTAAAGATATGTTATTTTAAACTGATTGCAGGGTATCTTTTAGTTAAGTATTTTCTAACATTTTTGTTTGTTTATTGCATGTTTATTTTTTTAACGTTTAGTCATCAAATTTCCATACAAATTTTTAGATAAGATAAATGTTTAACTACACTTGGGTTATACATGGTTTGCCCATAGATTTAGTGTTATAAAATTGACTTAAGTTTAGTTTATTATTGAACAATTATTGTTATTCCTTGTCACATAAGTTTGAGTAAAAAATTAGAAAACTTAAAGTAGTCAAATTAAGTAGAAAAATATAAAATTTTAAGTTAAAAAGGAAGGTCTTTTAGCTACTTATGCCTGATTGCAATTTTAACAATAAAATCAATAATTTTAAAAAATTCTTTGCCATAAAAAAAAATTTTTTTTAAAATTAATTTAATTTTATTTAAAACATAAATTTATTGGTATTTTCATTTTGAGCTCATAGTTATTTTTTTTTAGCTCTTTGTTCCTCAAATTAAATTAAATTCATTTATTGTCAGTTAAAGTACCATATTTCGAGTTATTGGCGCATCACTTTTAGGCCAGATTAAAATATTGCACGTCCATTAAATGTGGGGATTTGTTGGCTTAAATTATGTACATATTTTATACTAAACAAAAAAAAATTTAAAAATAAATGGTGAGCTTTATTTTTGTTTAAAAAAAAAGCACCAAGTAATTATAATAGTGGTTAGATTATGGGATTTTTATTTTATTTTTTTTTTTTTGGCAATACATTATATTTTTATTATCTGTTAATAAATATTTATTGTTTTTGTCATAATTATATTGTACACTAATTATATAATATATTTTTCAAATGTTATTTACATTTATTGGCTTTAACTTTTAATGAAAAATATCTTCGCCCTTTAATGGAAAATATTTATATGGATTTTGAAGTTTTTTAATATTTTTATATTTTCTACGTGAATGTTTAACTGGCGTTTGTTGTTTTGGATTGTGATAATTATTTGAATCAAAGTTCAAAAAATATTCAGGTTGATTTTGTTTGTTGTTATTATTATTATTATTATTATTATTATTATTATTATACCCTCTATCATCAGACTTTGCGAACGCAATTCGCATAATTACATTATCGGCTGTTTGAATTTTGAATGCATTCTTTGTAAAATTTTTGGTAACAAAGTTTTCAAAGTTAGTCTAGAAAGTATAATTAATTAGATAATGTTTAATGTTTCTGCTTAATTACTTACAAATTGTTTTCTCATTTTAATCAGCTGTAAATCCTTGGCAACTGTTTCTAGAGTTAAAAGTAATCCGCTCAGCAATAAAATTAGTTGTAGAACTGTCAACATTGTTTAGTTTTTAACATTGAAAATCTAAAAAAATTCGTAGAGCTTTGTCTGTGGCACAAAATCAATTCGTTGCACTTAATATTCTTTAGGGTTTCACATAATTAAATTATGGTTTTTTTTTAAATTAATCAGATCTTTTATACATTACGGTATGACGACTTAAAACTAAGAGTTCGATAAAGTCTTGTTAATTTAAGTAAATAATTTTATTTAACTCTGATTTTATTAATTGTAAAAAATTTAAATTTTAGGCATTGTCAAATTGAAATGAGTAGCTTTGTTTTTCTTTGTTTAATAATCTGTTGGTTTTTTTTGGACTAAAATCAAAGTATATGGAATAAGTTTGACCAGGCTGTCCTTTTAACTTCACAGGAGTTTGTTGGGCTTTTTTGGCTTCTTTGTCAACATAAGCAGCAAATATTTTCTATTATAAAATATTTTTAAATATCATATTAAATTTATATATATTATTTATAAGCATAAACTTACAAACTCCTTTAATATATCATTACTTTCCGCGGGATTAAGGCTAGGACTTCTACCGCCTCCTTCCATGCGTTGCATTATGCGTTCCAAGCGTTTTATATTATATTTATCAGTTATAGACTGTTCTATAAATATTATAAATATATTTAATAAAATTATAGAAATTGTTAAAGCTGACATTTTAGCAGCTGAACAATCGCAAGCTGTTTGCTTGAGAAATTCTAAAAATTTAAATGTGCCAAAGTTTTTTTTTTCATGGTCCATTGGCAACGCTTGTCGCCGCGCTTCAAACTCAATTTTGTGGCAAAGTCAATGTGAGGCGCCACAAACTGCCACCTCCCGCCCTTTACCCCGCCTGTGGCGTTGTTTTGGGCCATTTAAGCTGCAATCGTTGAGCATTTATTGTGATTTTTATGCAGCTTGCCTGCGTTTTAATAGATTTTTGCATAAAACGCTTCCCAGGCTTACCGTTACTCACTTTTCCTAATGTAAACAAGTTATAAAACGCTCGTAAATCGAAAAAAAAATAAGGATAAAAAAATAAGACGAAACTATGTCGTCATAAAAATGCTATAAAATATGCTAGGCAACTTTTTTTTGCTTTTTGTGAATTTGCGAAATGCAAAAATCGTAAAAAATCACAAAACTACGGGGTGTGCGGCCAGAAATTGACGAGCTCAAAGGGCGCGGAGGGTTATGAACCCAAAAGGTGTACATCTGTGTTTCCCCCCCTTTATATAGCTGCCCTTTGCGCCCTGTTCTCTGTGTTCATTATCACAAAATCAAAATGCGTTTTGTCAATGAATTTGAATCGCTCGAATGATGATTATGATGATGATGATGATAGCTCGTAAAGCGTTTGGCATTCCTATTGTTATTGTTACTGTTACTTTCTTTTTTTTTTGTTGGGGGATTTTTTTTTTATTATCACTAATATCTGTGTATTGCCAAGGAATATTTTATAAAGTGATTTGATATTTCGCAACTAAGCAACTTTTACAAATAATGAATTTGTGTACTATAAAATATTTGTTTCTTTACTTAAATATTACAACTTTATTTTCAATTAGAGACGGGTTCTAAAAAATACATGGATTCGAAAAAAGGTTAAAATTTATAGAGCTAAGGCTTTGGCTATCCAAAATATCTCTCCGGAACCGAAATATCTCGGATTCCAACATTTCTAATTGATTCTGCAATATTTATCTTGTTCTTTGTTTAATATGCAAATCATATTTTTTTTTGCGGCACACACGGAATATTTTAATTTTTTTATTTTCCTATATAAATCCCAAATTTAGCTTCGATATTTGCTACACACCTATTTGAAATAGTTTTTTTTATTTACAATGAATTTTATATATTGGTGACAATATAATGTGACAATTTTGCCATTTATTATTAATTTTAAAATATATTAAATTATTTTAATATATATTTAATTTCTTTGTTTTTTATTTCACTTGCGTTAACATACATACTACATAAAGTAAGTGTCTACTACGTTTTTGCTGTCTGCTACTATTTGAAATTGTGCTTCGGCAACACTCGTAAAAATCATCCCCAAAACTAGACCAGCATTTGTATGTTCGTCTGGTTGTGCTTGCTACGCTTTCAAAACAAGCATTTGACACAATCTGAAACAAGGCAGCGTGGCCGAGCGGTCTAAGGCGCTGGTTTTAGGCACCAGTCCGAAAGGGCGTGGGTTCGAATCCCACCGCTGTCAGAATTTTTTTCTTTTTTTTTTTTATTTATATGTATAAACTAATGCTCACAAACTTTCACAATCACAAGTTCTTTGGCAGTAAGTAAATAAACAGTATTAGATAAATATGATAGCATTATTTAAATTTTGGTGGCTTTATCATTGAAATGGAAATTGAATTTACAGGCCATATCAATCTGTTAATATGCTCGATTAATGTAAAATTAAGTGCTATTTAACAAGTTAAACGTTTTGTAGTAATTTAAATTGGCACTATATATATCATTCGATTTAATTATACTGATTTTTTATTATACTTAGTATATCAACAATTACGGAAATTACAATGCACAATTATAAATACTCAGCACTGATAGCGAAATAGGTTCTAATAGTGGTCTATTCAAGACACTTGTTACTTGTATGCCTAAAAATGATCGGCGCCCAAAGGCAGCGTGGCCGAGCGGTCTAAGGCGCTGGTTTTAGGCACCAGTCCGAAAGGGCGTGGGTTCGAATCCCACCGCTGTCAATTGGTTTTTTTTTATTTTCAATTTTTTTTTTTTATTTTTGGTGGTTGTAAGTTTTCTGCGGTTAATTAGACCAACCTCACACCCATTTTCCGGCCCAAAACGTTTATCTGGCGTTGACATTTTCCGCGTGCGTTTACTTAACTTTTATTTAACCCCTTTTCTGCGGTAACATGTTGATCTTGTTAGTAACCCGCGGTGCTCGTCCCAATTTGTGTACGAAATGAAAGGGAAATGACAGGAAATTAAAGGGTTTTTACGCGATTCCAGGCAACTAGTGGACTGTCCTTGCTGCGGGGCAAACTTTGAAACTCTTATCAACTAAATGAATTCAAATGTTCAGCAACTGCAATATAACAAAATTTATTTTAGTTATTATTGCTTTGATTTCCTTATTTTTAGCGTTTTGCTTTTTACTTGCAATGAGTGATGAAATGATTAGGTGAGGGTTTTGCTTAATTTTGGTTTTTTCTTGGAATGCAAATCTCATTTAAAGAAAAGTTCATTTATTTATATGAAATTTTTGCGGGTCAAGTTCTCAGAAATTTACTGACACAATATTTAATGACACTCTTCAAAGAATTTCGAATAAGTGCAGGTATTAAATTAAATTGAATTTTTTTTCCTACTTAAATTGAATTTATTTTATTTTAAGCCATATGATTTGTATAAAAATTCAAACATTATCATTTGCTCTTCTTTAAAATTAAACTTATTTAGCCTTGAGCTGCATTGAATTCTGTTCTACTTAATATTCTATCTAGTATATAATAAAAATTTTATACAAATCTATTAAAGCTTCATATCAGAATGGAAACGAGTTCAATATAATATAATTAAAAGGTTCCTGAAAATATATATGTGTAATTCTCAACCTTATAATTATTGTGGTTGCTTACAACAGTTTTTAAGAAAAAATATCTATATAATGAAATATTAATACAAATTTTTTCGAAATAAAATCTGCAAATTTTAGTTAAATCTTTAAATAGACAGTCGCAATAAAACTTTATTACAAAAATTACAACTTTAATCGATTAAAGAGCATTTGAAGTCTGCTTATTTAAGAAACTATATTGCAATTGGCTAATTGTTGACTCAGACTCAGTTAAGATGGAAATTCTGTGAAGGCGTTAAGCTAACATTAGGAACTTGTTAAAGGGGAACAAGGGGAAGTGGTAGGATAGTCCCCCCGTCTGGATTAGTCAATAAGCCGACAGTGCGTTGTCTGCTTCTTCGGGTGATTCCCAATTAAAAAAAAATAACGAGCTATATATAAAAAAAAATTAAATGATAACATGCGACACTTGAACTTGGTATTAGAATTCGCAAATAATTTCTTGTGACAAATGGACAAATCTAGGAATTTAATTTATTATAGAACACAATTATCTGACAATCAGATGAGTAACCAGATCAATAAAATATAGAATCAATTGAGCGGAACTTGACCAGTGTGACGTCGATCAAATGCCATTGATTTGAGGTTTTTGAATTTGACTTTGGTTTAGTTCATTGCACTACAACATAACTTTAAGAAATTTTCCCAGAAGTAACATCACATTATGAAATGTCGCTCTGTGTTACCCAGTGACATAGATTGTAAAAAAGATGATAAATATTTCGCAGTTATATAAAAACTAAAAGTTAAGCGTTTCAACCGCAAGTTAAGCCCCCCTTTTAACTAACAATTGCAGCTCATTCAATACTCATGTTGGCTAACAGGTAAGCGGTTAACCGGTTCGGCTATTTAGCACCAGTTCTCAATACCTGTAATCGAATTGTTCTTGTTTTTTGTATCTCTCAGTTAAAGCTGGCTATAAAAGCCCTGTGTTAACTTGTTTTAACTCACAGTTTCAATTCGAGTGTTAAATGTGTCGAGTGTTTTGAAGACGCACAAAAATAAGAAAATAATAGTTTAATAATTTTATAATATTCAAAAGTGATAAGTGTGTGTTTTTTTGAAACAAAATGAAAATTGTTGTATTTTTGCTGTGCTGTGTTTTGGCCCTAAAATATACAAATGCTCGTTGTAAGTGCTTGATTCAGACCACAAAATCAATTGGGAATTTAATAAGTGTTTAGTTTAAATAAATAATTAAAAAAAAAATACCCAGTATCCCTGGGGAAACGCGCATTTTTTCAGTGCACTTTGGGAAAATTAAAATTAAATTAAAAACAAATTAAAGAATGTAACGCGTGCCAAGTTGATTTGCAGCTGAAATATTACTCATAATAAATTTTTAACAAATAATTCAATTCGTTGTGGATATTCGTTTAACTTTCAAGTCCACTCAGATTTGATCTGTTGACTTTGGGACTTTTTTTTTTGTAGTTCAACCACAAGAATGCCACAGATATTAATACAGTCGCGTGTTCTTTGGTGATTCCCCGTTCGAGCAGAAAACCAGATTTTAATCGAATATTTGTCCTGTATATTATTTACAGATGAACGTTGCATCAATCCCAATCAGCGTGCCGGTCTTTGTGTACAGATCAGTGAGTGTCAGACTTTGTACTCGGTGTTGCAACAGGCCAATCTATCGCCCATGGAGAGGCAGTTCATCAAGGCATCCGGTTGTGGTCGTGGCACCGATAATCGACCCTATGTCTGCTGCACCAGAGATACAGGATATACGCGCACTTTACGCCAAACATTTGCGGACTATGATTATGATTTTGGTTGGAATTCTGGACCAGCTATACCACAGCAAAGCACAGTTCTATTTCCTAGCCAGAACTTTAGACCTTGGAGCTTTGGCAATGGGCAGAGCATCGATAGAAACTTTGGTCAGAGCCAGCCGCCACAACAAATCGATAGTTCCAGCTTATTGCCACTGCCACCAACCTGTGGAGGTGTTACGATTGATAATCGAATCTATGGCGGTGAAAATGCCGATCCTCTCGAATTTCCCTGGACAGTACTCTTGGAATATAGACGTCTAAATGGCAATGGACTGAGCACTAGCTGTGCGGGCACATTAATCAATCAACGTTATGTTATAACAGCGGCTCATTGTTTAATTGGACGCATTCTGAGAGAGAAAGGACCACTGTAAGTATAAGTATTAGGGTGGGTCAAAAAAATAGGGGTAAACTTTCCTTAGAATCGGAATCTGTGAAGAATTCTAAGAATAATTCACTATGAAACTGTGAGTCTAAAATCAATTCCTAGCTTTCGCTGAAAATCAAAAAGATTTCAGTTTGAGGTATTTTAGGGTATTTTAAGGTATTTTTAGCTATTAAAAAAAAAACCACTATTTTCAACAATTTTGGGCTTAATTCTAATTTATAATTTTACAACAAATTTTATAAATATTTTTTTTAATTAACCAAACAATTTTCTTTTATTTTAACGAAATAAGCCGAGTAAGCCATGTTCTGAGATTTATTTAATTAAGTTCAGGCCAAAAGTCTGTAACTTTTAAACGTAGTAAGGTATTGGTCTGGAATTTAAAATATATATAATTAAAACTTCAAAGAAAATTTAAACATTCAAATAAAAGTAGGCGTGGCCTGAAAAAGGGCGTAATTTAACGGTCAAACGCAAAATATTGTTTTTTTCAACACTTAAAAATTGATCAAAGGGAAAAAAAAAAGTGAAAAATTTATTATTTATTTATTAATTTTAATATTATTATTATTATTATTTTATTTACAATTTTTGTTGTTTTTATATATTTTGCTAAACACTTTGCATATTTATAACTAGGGGGGTTCCATTAATTGATATGAAAACAAATTCCATATTGAAAACTGGTTTATATATTCCTTAGTAGTCATAGCGAAAGTCTCTGGCGCTTATTCATAATATTCATATTACGAGCTTCTGTGCGAATTCTGTGAATTAAGCAACATTTTCCAGTAACTAATTAATTTCAAATGGAATCCCCGCAGCTCTTCAAAATGTAGCAGTTAGCACTCCCAAAAAAAAATGGGGCTTGTGTCTGATATTATTGTTATACACTTGCAGGGGGCATTAACATTTTAATGGGAATTGTGTTAAATATTGAAAGCATTGCTTGAAAATTAAGTTTTATTTTTTTTTTAATTATAAAAAGAACAATTTATAAAAAAGTGATTTAAATTTGAGTCTTTAGTTTATAGTCGATATTTATTTAATTTGATTTACTAGAAGCTTCCACATTGCATCATATGCACATTTATTATTGAGTATTGTTTTATGCAAATCTAATGTTTTTTTTGCTTATAGAAACAATGAATTATTATCCATATCAATTAATTATTAACAATGTAAGTTCATCAAATATAAGCAAAAGAAAAATGTATAGAAAATTGAATTAGATTTGGGGCTTTAATTATTTTAAACTTTCAATATAAATTAAATACTAAACTGATTGATACGCTTACTATATAAATATTGTATTTCTATAAATTATCTATTAAAAATCTATTAGCTACTATATATTGTAAAATTATCTATTAAAATTATATTTAGCAAATTTTGAGAATTTAGACATAAATTCAAATTAAAATTTTTTATATCAATCAGCCTAAAATTTAATTTGTAGCCAAATTCTAAATTAAGTTTAGCCAAAATTAATTACTTTTCTATTTAGCCAACTTCTACTAACTAATTGCAATTTAAATTTATATCAAATTAACATTGAAGCGTATTAAAAATTCGTTTTATTTAAAATGTCTGTTCTCTCCAGCATTTTATTTTACCTTTTGTCCAAGTTCAAGAATATTAATTAGTAAGCTAAATGGCCAAACCAGATTCAAAGTGTTTTGTTAACGTGAATCATTCAATGATTACCGGGGGGCAAATGGGACGAACGGGTGGACAGACGGACAGGTTCAAAGTGGATAACAATTCGTTACGCTCTTAATTTACTTGACTTGGCTTTTTAGCTATTTAGCTAGCACGTTCGCACTTTTAAAATTCAATTAGCTGTATCTGATTTCCTGCTAATTTATATTTGCCCATTTATAGGGTATCGGTGCGTCTGGGTGAGCATGATACGCGCAGTGGAACATCTCAACGTTTAGGCATTGAGGAGACGCGTCCACATGATCTCTATAAGGAGACATCACCGAATCAACTTCATGATATTGGTCTGATACGTATGGAGCGTAATGTACGCTATTCGGACACTATACAGCCCGTGTGTTTGCCCTCTGTGGTGGCGCCGGAGACGAAACAAGCCGGACAACAATATACCGTAGTTGGCTGGGGTCGTACACTGCAAACATCCAGTAGTCCGATTAAACAAAAGCTAACCGTTAACTATGTAGATCCGGCTCAGTGTAAACGTAAATTTGCCGAGCGTAAGATTAGTATTGCGCCGACTCAACTCTGTGCCGGCGGTAAATTTGCCCAGGATAGCTGTGATGGTGACTCCGGTGGTCCATTGATGCGTTTCCATGATAATGCCTGGGTCCTGGAGGGCATTGTATCCTTTGGCTATAAGTGTGGACTCAAGGATTGGCCCGGCGTCTATACAAGTGTCACTGCCTATGATATTTGGATCAAGCAGAATGTGAGAGCTTAGAGAAGCTTCATTAAGTAACACTCAACTCATCTAGATTTAAGTCTGAAGCTTTAATTGTGATCTTGCCTGTATTCATCGCACATATTCATTATCATTTTAATTAAACATACATATATATAAACATAAGTGTTTAGTCAATATTTAGCGTATAAATAAATATATAAAGTGAATGAACTTTTTTTCTTTTCTTGTTTTTTTGTTGAAAACCTTTGGATTTTCCAGCCTCTATCGCGAAACAATCGCCAGAGCCATTGACATTGCCACCGTGCATTAATTAAAATAACTACCATATAAAACATAAACCACAAGAAAACTTCCGGTAACAACTATCCACAGCAGCAGTAGCTAAATATTTGAACTTGGATCTGAGCATTGCTCAATGTCTTATGGTTTTTTGTCTAAAAAGTTTGTTAAGTGTAACTAATAGAAATGGTGTTAATTAGAGCTAGAAACAATCGATAGCTCTATCGATAGTATCGTTGAAAAATATAGTATGCTATTTTTATAAAATATATAAACTATATACATAAATATATACTTGTTTACCAAGACAATTTTGGTTGATATTTGAGTTGTGCCATATGTGTGCCACGTGTATTTTATAATAAAAATTAAATTAATAAAAATTGAAAATAAAGAATATTATATAAAATAATAATATATATATTATTATATAACAAATAGTACACAACAAATTAAGTATTACTCCAATGAGCAATATATGACATGTGTGCCACGTATATGCTACCTGTTCAATTTAAATATATGTGTGTCACGTGTATTTTATAAAAAAAATTAATTAGTAAAAATTTCAAATATAAAATAATAATAAATATATTATTATATAGCAAATAGTGCACAAACAAGGAAAGTATTACTGCAATGAAACCATAATTATGGGCAATGTACGATATGTGTGCCACGTATATGCTACCTGTTCAATTAAATAAAACTTTAATTTTAGTCACACATTATTTTTTTGACAAATAATTTATAAAAAACTAGTCTACCGAGCAAAGAAAAGCATGAAGATTTGTTTATGACTTTCAGATCTGGATAAAAGGTTATTCCCATTCTTAATTATTTTGTAGGTAAGGGCAGGGCAGTGTTGATATTTTTTAAGTAAGAATTTAATTATTGTAAATTGGGTTGATTAAACAATAAAGAATTTTACTAAATGCAAGCGGTGCATAAATTTAAAATAATAGCCTATTACTCACGGGTTCAGCTCTCGCACTCACAATCTCCGGTCTAACAAAAACATTTTTATTGTTGACTAAAATTTATAATAATACCGGAATATTCAATAAAATTTTGAAATTCTATGCAAAAAATTAAAAGAATTTGTATAGCAAAGCTAAGAATTTTATGTGATCCATTGACATTTCAAATATATATACAGGTTGGAGATTATTAAATGCCAAAAATTTTGTTTATTGACATGTATAAAATAATTTGAATTCAACAAAAATCTGTTGAAATTAAGTGATTATATAAAAAATTATTACTTATAATTATTCACGCTTTAAATAAGATTAAGTAGCAAAAATATGAGGCTAAATAGAAAGAAATTTATGTATTAAATATTAATTCGAGCAGGTTAAGCGCGGCTTTGCCCGGAAAGTTTCGCATTCGATCTATAATATTACGGTTTCGAATTTCTATTGATGCTCCGATTATTCAGTCGGTTAGGACAAAAAAAAAATGTCCTCTTATCTCAATTTATAAAGAAATTTGAATCTTTCACTGTCTCGCACTCAGGTCAGTCTGAAACTTTGATTACCTTAGTCTTTTTATAAAGATGCCGAAATGAATTGAGCGCGTTAGTATAATTTTGACAATCGAAATAGAAAGCTATGAATTGGATTATATTGCTTATAATTCTAATTCAAGTTCTGGCCATACGTGGCTACAGACGATGCCGCAATATAAATGGAAGCAATGGAGTTTGTAAGCCATTTAAGGATTGCCCATCGCTTCAGAGGAGTAGTCCAGAATTTTTGCAAAAGAGTGAAAAATGCGGAGTTGCAGGCGTCTATTGTTGTACTTCAGATACAAAACTTTTGACAGCGTCAGAGATGGAACAACGTACAAAAATAGATTTTGGATTGCCTAAATTTCCCACAGATTGTGGCATAAGTCCAATGTATCCCAACAACTATATAGTTGGTGGTAATTCGCTGCAATCGGATGAATTCAGTTGGTTGGCCAAATTGGAATATAGCGTTGATACACAGCAGTGTGCCGGTTCTGTCATAAATGCCCGCTATGTCCTGACGGCTGCCCATTGTGTGGTTGGAGATCCAATTCGAAATCTTGGAGGACTGTAAGTTAGTCAGAAATAACAAAATAATATTAAATACAACTTATTAAATATTTTACTACAGACGTGCTGTTCATTTGCCCTATTTTGAGACTGGTCATAAATGTGATTATGGATTATCAAATTGTGAATACTATCAAAGGTTTGGCATTGAAAAACAAATAGTGCATGGTGATTACGTGGAAGAGAATGAGTTAACGAAGGAGACTATGAAAGATCTACCCAGTTATCAAAAACATCGTTATGATATTGCGCTATTGCGTGTGGATAGACCGATCGAATTTGGAGCGAAGCTAAAACCCATTTGTATGCCCTTTGGCAGTTTCAATAGACCAATAGGAGAACCGGCAGCGTACACCTGGTTAACTGTTGCCGGTTGGGGTCGTCCGGCCCATAACGTTTATAATCCGGCAAGACGCGCTGTTCAGATTTCATTGTGGAGCAAAGATAGATGTTTGGCGTATGAGAGTCAAATCTGTGCTGGTAATACTGGTAAAGATTCATGTAGTGGCGACTCTGGCGGTCCCTTAATGTACAACATCAATGGCCGTATGGTACTCGAGGGTATTGTTTCCTTTGGACCAGCAATATGCGGTAAAGAAAATGTTCCTGGCATTTATACACGCGTGCGTAGCTTTGAAGACTGGATTGTGGGTAATATGATAATGCAGTAAGTGTAGATCACTGAAAGGTTATCAAAATTTTAATTATCAGATCATTTTGTTTTTCTTATAATATAAATATATACATAAATGAATTTAAAATGTTTTAACTGGTCCAAAGTAATAAAAATTTATAAATTTTAAAAGATTTTAAGGGCAATATGAACACCTATCGATAGCATTGCAGGTGACTACAATCGATAATCCCACTGATCGCGATAACAAATTAAATGTACGCCCTAAAAGTAGGCAATGCCAAAACGAAGCTTAAACGGTAAATGAAAGTGAAACCAAAACCAAAAAGCAAAAGAGAAAAACAAAAACATGAAACAAAAACAAATGCTGCACAGCTGAGTTGTTGAGCTTGATGATTGCATAACCGGGCTCGGGGACGGACCAGTTAGCGAACGGGGAGCAGCGACAGCAGCAGCAGCAGCGGCAGCGGCAGCAGCTTGACCGTTGCTCCCGTTTCGTTGACGCCGACTGCAATTTTGAGCTCGTTTTGGTGTCACCAGCGACGGAGGCGGGGGCGGTGCGCTAACTGCTTATTTATTGCTTACTTATTATTATTGTTTTGTTGCTGTTGTTGTTGTTGTTGTTATTTTTTGGCACTTCGGCTCTTCCGACTCGCAGCTGAGGTTTCGGTATCGGTTTGGCGACATCGCGACGTTGACTGCGACGGTAACTGCGACTGCGACTGCGACAGTTGCGCGCAGCATTCAAATTCAATTTCAATACACGGCCGAGCGTTCACGCGAGCGGATTCACATTTTCTTGCCGTTCGATATTCGCGTTTGTTGTTTGCATATTGGCCGCATTGCGCATACACTCCGCCGTATTAATCGCGCCCTCGCCTAACAATTTACGTTTGTTTACGCACGCGCCACGTTTCTGTCGCAATTAAAAGAGCGCATCGCATCAAATTGATTGATTGAGTGATTCAATCAGCCGATTGCTGATGTACCTGTACTCAAACAACGGCGCATTGTGGGCGGCCAGCGCATTGCTTGCCCTCACCCTCCCGCTTGCCCTTGCCGCATCGGAGCCGCCGGCATTGGCACACCAAAACTGTGATATACCCAACGAGACAAAGCGCGGCATTTGCGTCCAGGTGAGCCAGTGTGCCGCCTATCTACAGGTGCGCAATGTGACCAACCTAAGCTCGGAGCGTGTCAACTTCTTGAAGAAGGTGCAATGCGAGGTGGAAACGGCCACAAACGCCGATGAGGCTGTCTACAAGCCTCTTGTTTGCTGTCCGGCCAACGGTCAGGATTATCTCTATCCGGTCATACAGTTCTCCAAGTTTGAGTATCGTCGCTTTCTCGACGTTACCGCACGCTTCAAGCGCAAACAGCTCAAGCGACGCATCCAAACCGTAGAGCCCAGCACGGGCTTCAATTTGTTGAATGAGTGCGGCAAACAGGTCACAAATCGCATCTATGGTGGAGAAATTGCCGAGCTGGACGAGTATCCTTGGCTGGCGTTATTGGTCTACCATTCGAGTAAGTTATATTTTTTAAATTCAAGAATTTTGCGGTATTAAAAAAAAAAAAAAAATTCAGTTTTTTCTATTTTTTTTGTATTTAGTGTTTAAATATTACTTAGTAAATTCAAAAAAAAGGTTTTTTAAAAATATGTATTGAAATTATTACAAATTTTTCAGCGGTAGCAGCTTAAATATTATATTTTAATTACCCAGCTTATAAGGAATTAAATATATTGTACTTCGTTGGGATAAGCCATTTTTTGGATCATTAAAATGATTTCTAGACTCTCATCTATTTTTTTTTTTAAATAATTTTTACGTCATCTTAAAATCTCGATTTTGTAATTGAAAAAAAAAAAAAATTAAAAAATACTGTAATTCTATAAAGTAAAAATTTTTTTTTATTCTACATGCTTATTGTTTATTATACTATAAAACAATTTGAAAAATTCTTGTAACCCGAACTTTTTACTGTCGAATTATATGTAAAATGGGTTGTTGTTGCCTAAAATAAAATTCAAAAAATTTCATACGAAATAGCTAGCAAAATTTTCATTTCAATCCGCAATAAGTTCTAAACGAATAATCTAATTTAAGATTGTAGAGTAATCGGTTGATAGGCAATTGTATTATCTTTTCAAAAATATAAAAATGTTTAATATCATTGAACTATATTCGCTTTACAAAATCTACATTTATGAAGTCAAAAATCTAGCTTTTTTCGATTATCTCAAAAACGGTACCGGCAACCTATAATATTTTTTAAAAACTCGACTTTAAAAAGACAGGTATACAGAATATTGCTTCAGAGTGTTATTAATAACATTTATAAAGTAAACTGAATAAAACTCTGTTCACCAAGTATTTATATAATGATGTAATATTAACGATATTATCATAACTATTCTAAACTTATGTGGTAATAAGCATTTTATATATTATAACAATTATTTTGATATCATATAATAATAAAAATTACTTAATACATAATAAAATAGAACTTTAAATTAATAAGAACAATTGACATGATATAATATAATAATAATTACATAAAATATACAATAGTGTTATAAATCATTTGAAATTAATAATAATAATAATTTTTTGAATTAATCTTTTTCAATTTTTTCTCAGGTGATTACGGCTGCAGCGGAGCTCTAATTGATGATCGTCATATTTTAACCGCCGCGCACTGTGTCCAAGGTGAGGGCGTACGGGAACGGCGTGGATTGTAAGTTTATACTTTTCGGATTAAAGATATTTTATAACTAAATAGTTTGTACAACTTTTAGAAAACACATACGACTGGGCGAGTTTAATGTGAAAACAGAACCCGATTGTATAGAGGAACCCAACTATTTGAGTTGTGCGGACGCTGCACTGGATATTGCCTATGAGCATATATATGTGCATCCCGAGTATAAGGAGTACTCCAGCTATAAGTATAATGATATAGCCATAATACGGCTAAAGCATCCAGTTTCCTTTACCCACTTCATTATGCCCATTTGCCTGCCCAACAAAAATGCCCAGACTCCGTTTGTCGAGGGTCAAATGTTCTCCGTCTCCGGCTGGGGACGCACTGATCTCTGTAAGTAATGATTTGGGTTTTAATTATTAAAGTTTTCAGTTTAATTATTTGTTAATTTCTTTTGCAGTTAATAAATACTTTATAAAAACACACAGCCCTATAAAACTGAAACTACGCATACCCTATGTCTCCAGCGAGAATTGCACCAAAATTCTGGATGTCTATGGTGTACGTTTGGGCCCGAAGCAACTCTGTGCCGGCGGCGAGAAGGCCAAGGATACCTGCGCTGGTGATAGTGGAGGTCCACTGATGTATTTCGATCGCCAACATTCACGTTGGGTGGCCTACGGCATTGTTAGCTACGGATTTACCCAATGTGGTTCCGGACCCGGTGTCTATACATCGGTATTGAGCTATATTAGCTGGATTGAGGGCATTATAAAGCCAAGTTAAGCTAAAATCGAATATTAGGAAAGTAGTTAAGGATATATCGATAGTTGCACATATCGAAAATCAGAATGATAAATATTTATAATCGTGGTGAATTCTGAGCGAATTGAAAGAGAAAAATGTTATTTTCTAACGATATATTGAAATATTTCTTATATTCTCAACTCAAATATGCAACGTCAATTGACGTCAGATTTGATTGCAGAGGTGTTTTATATATATATATATATATATATATTATTTTAGATCCAATAACAGTTGGCGCCGGGGGCATTAGGGAAGACATTTGTCTGTTATAACTCTAAATATTTGTACATATTTTGCTAATTATCTAACAACAAATTAGAGTGTGTGTGTGTGCGTGTGTGTTTCTATTTAAATAAGCTATTAAAATATTTACACACACTTGCGGTTTCAATTAATCAAATGCCAGAAATGTTTTAAGACCTTAACTGGCCTTGGCTCATGGCTCATCCAATAACTTTAAACTCAACGAACTGCAATTGGATCTGGATTTGTTGTTGGCTCTTAAATATGATTCATCCATTAACCGCAAAATAATACTTATGTCTGAAGTTGTATAAATGAAATGCAAGTTGGAGTTGAAGAGCTGTAAAAAAAGTGTACAACAAAGCCAAGTTATTGTTTGTTATTGCACTTAGTAAGCAACACGTGCCCTTGAGGTGTGGGGAGTAACCAATAATAATAAGAAAAAATAAATAAAAATAAAAATAAAATTGACTTTAAAGAAAATGGACAGCAGACAGATAGACAGACAGCCCATCAGCTGTTTCACTTTTCCACATCCAAACTGCAGCTGGTTAAACTTGATATTGCAGTTTTTTTTCTTCATTTTTTCGTTTTTTGATGTCGTCATTGATTGCCACACTTTGCTTTCACTCATCATTCGCATGCACTCGATAACGTAGATCCCCCAGCTCCAGTTCCAGCTCCAGCTCCAGCTGCTAACCTGGCACGGCACAGCTCGACTCTGCTCGGCCAATTTCAGCGGCAATGATGCAATGCAGCCCAAGTCGAGCCAGACCAGGCCAACGCTGCCCAAAATTCAAAAATTGATGCCATTCATCAGCCAAGTTAGCCAAAAATAGCCACAGACAATGTAAAACATTTGTATGCACAGTTAGCTGCACAGTGGATAAAATTGGATTATTTTAGGGGCATAAAAAAATAAAAAGAAAATAAAAATTATGCCTTTCAAAAAATGAAATTTCAAAAAATGTTGTTGTTTTTTTATTTGTACTATATTCAACTGTTTTATATGTGCAATTTTAGCATTATGAGATTATTCAAATTTACAGTCTATCTAGTAATATTTTAAAAATTCCCTTAGCTCTTAATATTGTAACTTAAAAATTTATTAAAATAAAAAAAAGCCAGTTAAACTTAAAACAAAATACTTTTTCTTGAATTCTGTAAAACTCAAAATTTAAAAATCAAATTTCTGAAATTATAAGAGTAAATATTTTCAAAAAAAAAAATAAATTTATTAAGTAAATAAGAATGACATGAACTGCAAATGGCTGTATGTAAAATTCTTTTTGCGAAATTTCTGTAATTAAGGCGTTTTCTATCCTTGAGATGTGTATAATAATAAAAATTTTTTATAGGACAGCACTGCCACTTTCATCCAATTAAAAAAATGATAGTAAGTATAAGAAACTAAATTTTTAAACATAATTATTTTCAAAAAGATAAATATCTTAAATATCAATAAATTAAGTTCGGTGTTATTTTGACTTAATCAAAGCTAAAAGACCAAAATCTAGATTTTTTTTCGATTATCTCAATAACGGTCCCTGCAAAATAATTTTTTGAATTTTGTATACGAAATCTATTTTAAATGTAAACTGACTCTAAAAAGTTCGGGATACAACATTTTTTTTATTTGTTGTTTTAATCAGAAAATATTGACTGCAATTGTGAAGATTTTATTAGTTTTTTTTGTATGTTACAATTAAAAAATAAAAATTCAGAAGCCTTGTTAATTAATGAACCAAAATATTTGCATTTTGCCCATAGTACACTGCTGGGCTGACCACTGTTCACTGTCTGTTGGGATTGGGACTGTGCCACTGATCCAAAATTGGTTTTTGGCCAACGCTCAACGTTGAATGATGATTACGATGATGATGATGATGATAATAATGCTATCGATAATCATGATGACGTTAATGATGATGATGATGAAGTATGCGTCAGCGTAGTGAAAGTGAACTTGACTCTTTGACGTGCTGATGTTGATGCTAATGTTGATGTTAATGTTAATTTTGATATATGTGTGATATGCCGCATTAATATTCATGATGATGTTTATCAGGTAGAAGACACTGTGGCGTCTGACTTTATTATTATTATTATCGGGCCTCCGTTTGCGCAGTTCATTATGAAGCTTTGGCGATTTTTTTTATTTAACCTTGAACCACATAGATATGTAGACATACAATACATATATTTATGTTATATGAATATGTTTGAATTGGCAAACATTTTTGACATTGAAAAGTTTACTAAATTGTGGTGCGGAGGTGGATGTGGGGTCTTACATACTCCCAATTTTTTTTTTGTCCATCTGTCGCTTCAGCAATTTGTAGTAGCAATCAAAAATGAAAGCTAACCGCAAAAAAACTGTAAAAAAATATAAAGGGCAGACGACTAATTCATTTACTGGGCAAAAGAAAAGTGCAGCTGCCACGCCCACACAGCAATTATAAAGCCAATTTTTTAATATACTCTGTATGAAAATAGATGAGAAAAGAGTAGTCTGCTAGACTGTTTACAAATTTTTGTTGAGATTATGAGAGCTGTAATAAATTAATTTGGAATACATATTTTATGTATATAGAAGTATTATAGATAGATAAAGAATTTAGTTGTATTAAGTGCAAAGAAAAATCTATTTTCCTTGCTAAAAATAAACACAATATTTGCCCAACACAACTTTATAGCTAAAGACAACAAATTCGCTATGAGAATCACATTTTTGCTGGGAAAACAGAAAAGTTACACAGACTGACAATAGAGTATATTGTAGTCAGGATCTCTCTACTATCAACTTGATTTTTAGCTACGTACATGCACAGAAAGGTCGTCTAATCAACTTATGGATCTAAACTACCCTCACTTATATAATAATTGAATTTCCTAGCGTTTTTGTGCGCTGCGGCTTTTATGTACAAAAAAAAAAAGTTTGTTTACCAAATTGAAAAATTGAAAGGTAGACGGTAAAATTAGCCATATGCCCCAAGAGCTCTACAGGTGCAGAACAGTTGGCTGTAAACGTTTTGAATACTCTTTACTACATATAAATAAATAAATTGTTTTATTTTATTTTTGCTTTTTTTATATCCTTGACAATTGCTTTTCTATTTATTTTGCAGCTGAGCCTCAATGCATAACGATAAAATTTTATCGAGTTGTTAATTTCGAGCTGCTCATATCAATAAATGTGACAGTGTGCAACACACACACACACACACCCACGCACAACAAAGACGAGGCGACGCGACATTGACATGCCATTAAATGTCACAGACAGGACATTCGCAGAGAGTGCCAGGATACAGGATACAGCCATCAAATGCTTTTGCATGACAAACCCAAGGAAATAAACCAAGTGGTAAGGGAACGGGGACATAAGTGCAAGGGTAACATTTGGGACAAATTGTTGTGAAAATTCAATAAAATTAGAATGCCAAAAAAAATAAAGAAAAAGTGGAAATAAAAATGGCAGATCGGTTTCATTAGTTAATGGACTCTCAATCGAATTACATAGAAAATAAAAATGGAATTAGTAAAAAGCAACTTATTGCAAATAATATGTTCTTATTGAAATATAAACATTTTGCGTCTTATAGAATTAAAGAAAAGCAGAAAATTTTAAAAATATATAAAATACCAGATAAAAAAATTTTCAACTTTAATTTAGGAATTTGAGGAATGAGCTGATGCAGAGAAAACAACTCCTGTACATCTTTACTCTACAAAAAAAATATGTACAGTTTAAGTGGATTAAAAAAGTGAGTTTTGTTTATTTTTCGCAATATTTTTAATAATTACTTTAACCGTTGGTATTTGCTGTATTTGCCATGCACTTCAATTACATTGTAAATATTTGCAATGAAGTTGTAAAACTCTAACTATTAAATGCTGCTACATTATTATTACATTAATAAATAAAAAAGATAAATTTATCTCAATTTAACATCCATTGTGAACTTTAATATGAATACGAGAAATTGTTTCTAAAACTGATAACACATTTGTTGTTTATTTTTATTGCAATATTGTAAACTTTCAAACAGTCTCTTTGAACTAAATTATCATACATATGGAAGAGGCTACAGAGTTTTATCTGCACTCAAAAAAAAGTGTACATCCAATTGTGGAAAACTGACGTCAGTGGTTGGAAAAACAGGATAGAAATAGCGCCAAAAAAATTTTTTTATGCCCTGTAGATTTAATTACCACAAAGTGAAGAAAATGTTGTAACTCTGGCAGAGAAAATTTTCCACAAGTTTCAACAAAAATTTCCATAACAATTTGATAATATTCTAAGTTTCATTGAAAATAATTACCCTGAGAATATAAAATTTTCATCAAATAATAGAAAATTTTCTTTTTTTTGAAACCAAATTTATTTCGATTTCTCGAGGAAACTTATTCTACCAAACATGGAAAAAATCTATAATTTTATGTCCATAATAAAAAAAATCCGTTATATTTTTAAATTTGAATAAAAAAATTACTTTCCTTTGGTTAAAGAAATAAGTCAACATATTTTTTAAAAATTTATATTGAGCATAGAAAATTTTCTGCAGGTTAATGAATTTTATATTCATTTCATAGAACACCTGGATTTCATATTGTAGAAAATCCATACTTCCGATTACGAACCAATACATATAAACCCTTATAATAGAAAATATATTCGTACTGTTGAAATTTTCACTTCTTTGTAGAGATTTATACTCTGTAGAATTTTATTTTATTTTTTTTATATACTTAAAAAAATTTATTTTTTCTTAGTGTGTAATTACAAAAGACACACTCAATTATCTATACGCTGTGACTTAAATAATAAATAATTCTGAAGACCACAACATCAAATGACTTATCATTCGCTGTGAATAAGTTGAACTAAGTGGACGCATTTAAATAAATATAAATAAATATAAATAATTAAAAAATGTGGCGTTGTTGTTTCATTCTGACACTATTTGGTGTATTTTTACTGGATATTAAAGGTCATCAGCGGACCTTAACAGAGGTGCATAGTTTAAGTACTTGAAAGTTATCATTTGCTTATAATTTGATTGTTCACAGAGTGTAAGTGTTTCTACGGGGAATCTGATGAATCAGACTTTGGCTAATATTGTCTTTGGAAATCTACATTCGACACATGTTCGTTGGCGAGGACAGAAACAAAATTCTCGTCACAAGCCCAGTCAGGACAAAAGAGTGAGAAAAAGGCGCTTCAGGACAAGAATGAACAAATATAATTCTACTAAAAAAACAAATATAAAATCTTATAAGCAAAAATTAATATATAAGTCGACTGTACATTAAAGACGTCGCCCAAAAAGTGTGCAATAAAAATAAATAATCAAAAAATGAAGCAATCTTTGGGGTGCCGAAAATTAAATAAACTAGTTGGTTGTTGAACATTATTTTATTTTTTTAATACAACTAGAGAAAATTCTAAAAATATCTTTTATAATTTTGGTAAAATGAATAAAGCAGGTTTAAAGAAAATTAATTTAGGGAAACTTGGATTAGATATTCATATTTCTCTATAATCTATAATCTAAAATGCAAAAAATCGAAAAAATTTATTTTCTAAAATTTAAATGTCAAATTAACCTAGACGGTAAACCATAATTAAAAAGACATTCGACATGAAAATCGGTTGAATTTTGAGCAAGTTATAAGAGTTTTTAGTCTGAAATTTTGAGTTTAAAGTCAAATTTTTGGAGTTTTTTCGGTCTTACAACTAAAATAACTCTCATATTATGTTTTGAATAATAGTTTTATACCAATATTAATGCCCACAATCGATTAAAAATAAAATTTTGAGATTTTAAATTTTTCAACAAATTTTCAAAATTTGACAGGGGTAGGTATGCAAAAAAATGCAAAAAATCGAAAAAATTTATTTTCTAAAATTTAAATGTCATTATTTCTCTATAATCTGTAATGGTAGTTATTTGAACAATTTACATTATCAGATTTAAATAAAACCCAACAAAAAAAATTATATTTTTGATATTATATCGAATCTGCCGTAAATAATTTTGACAGTCTTCAGCTTTTTATAGCAAGTTTAATTTTTGCTTAAAAATTGATATACAAGTATATATTATCAGAAAATTAATCAAAACAGTTGTTTAATCTGTTTAGCAATAAATATTTTTCTTGTATTCCATTTTCTACATTTCGAAATAAAACTAAGAGACTTATATTTAACAAGAGTATAAAAAATCTCTGTAAACTCAACTGTACACACTGTGAAAACAGCGACACGTGGCACAAAAAACACAAAATAAACAAAATCTATTGTTGTAAATATATAAACAGCAATAGACATTAGATTTTTAATCAATATGAGCATAATGGGAAAGCGGCAAGACCTTAAAAATAATCATCATCATAATCGCGCACGTGATGCCAAAATTATGACTTTCATTTTTGTGCAAAAATTGTGCTGGCAAATTTGCATATGGCCAAGAAAAAAGAATTAAATTCGCATACCCTGTATAAGTATAGTGTATACCCTGCCCCTTTTTGTGAGCTGCCACTTGAGTTGTTCAATATTTATTAAAAATTAGCAACAAGCTGTTGAGATAAAATTATATGAAAAAATCTTACGCGGATGGTGGATGAGCAGCAGGGTGTAGTACGGGTGAATCTGTTGGTGTCCTGACGCGTCGACGGTTTCCTTCCGTTTATCTCATTTATGTGCCGAGGGGTGTGGCGGTGTCGAAAGTGTGCAAATTATATATTTTCTATTTTTTGTCAGTAATTGTGCTGCCTGTATTGTGTGGGAAAGCTACAATGCACAGGGCACACTCTGAGAATATAATTTATAATTATTTGCAAAGAGTTTTATAAATTTGTTATGAAATATGTAACGCTTGGAAAGAGGTGTTTTTAAACCCTTAAATTCTGTATATTCTATATTATATAGCGTCATATACAACTAAGTAAAAACAGAGCCGATTTATAGTCGTCAAAAAAATTAATGTGGCATTTAAATATTATTAATAATTTTTAAATAAAAATTTAGTTGATTTTTGCCTTTGGTTGGCGTTTAGCAAAATGACAAGAAATTTAAAAAAAATATATTTTCAGAAATAAAATATCAGCTCAATAAAGAGATAAAATTGAGGCCATTAAGAGATTCTACATGGAAATCGGTTTAGATTTGCCAAAGTTATGAAAATTTAAAATTTAGCAAAACCATATAAAACTAAAGAATATTTCTTTTTAAAGAGAATTTCATCTTCGGCAACTCAATATATCTGTTTATTTCCTATTCCTATTGAAATTAAATTGCCGACGCAATGTGCCGGAAGTAATGTAATGAACGTGTGGACTTTAGAGTTTTTCTCAGTGTAGGTGAAATGTCAGCCTGGTACTCCCAATTTCTATGGCACTGGGTCAATGCCTCAGGGCCAAAAGGTTCTGTCAACAGTTCATACAATAAAAAGAATATTTAATTCCAATTTGGTGGCCCACAAAATAACAAGAAATTTGCATACGAAAAACTAATTATAAACATTTTGTAACAATATTCTTTATTTTCTATTTTTTTTATTTTTATTTTGTACTAATTGAAATTTTTGAACTGCTGTGCAAACAAAAGGTTGACGGTGGATGGATGGAGGGGGGTTTTGTTGCACGGTGGGCGTTAGATTATGGGTGTGGCTATACAAACAACGACATATGTAGACAGGCATGTGTGTGTGTGAGTGTGTGTGTGTGTGAGTGTGAGGTGGGGTTTAAGCAACGGGGTGCATAAGAACTGTACTACAAGATGACAAATTCGTGTCATTTAAACAACGCACAAATAAATAAATAAGCAAGGGGAATTTTGAAGGCAATACGAATGTGTGTACACTGAAATAAAAACTAGATAAAACGGCTATACCCTTGCAATTGTCTCCTAAGAAAATTTTGAATGCCAACTTTGGTTTTGATATCTTAAAAACAAATTTTTTCAAACGAATACTTTGCGACCGATTGTTCCTATGGGAGCTATAAGATATAGTGGTGCGATTTTGTTTAAACTTGGTCAGATTGTACAAATTGTAAATATGCATCGATATGTCAAGTTTTTGATAACTTGAAAAATAAAAAAGTTATTCATACAAACACTTTTCATGAAAATTAAGTGTCTTCGATTTTTCCTCCATAATTATGTGATATAGTAGTCCGATTGGTCTGATTTTGACATACAAACTACATAGATTATTTAGCTTCATCTGTGCCAAGTTTCATAAAGATAGCTCAAAGATAAAGCCAAAAACTTTGCATAGAAACAGACGGAAAGACAGTCGGACATGGCTATATCGACTCAGCTCTTCGTCCTGACCAAGAATATATATACTTTGTGGGGTCGGAGACGTCTCCTTCTATGCGTTACACATTTCGAGACAAAATTATAATATCCTTTTGCAAGGGTATAATAAATATTATGAGTATAAAAATTTTGATAGACTCTCGCTAATATAGGTAAAATATCCTAAAATGGTTATATGTCTACATTTCTAGCAAAGCAATCTTATTTCGCAATTGCTTATTTAAATTAAAATTATTTGCGCTCCTTTGCCTGCCATCTTTTTTTTCAGTGCATTTCTGACGCAACACTTGCGCCTTTTGGCAATTTTCCCAAAAGCTCGAGTGGCACTCGTGGCAAGCAGCTTCAATTTGATGTTGCATGTGTGTGTGGCAAAGTTGCGCAACATTTTTTGCACATTAGCACGGCAGCACTTGAGCATGTGCAATGGAAGTTGTTTGAAGTGCTGCTGATAATGCAGAAAACTACTAGATTGAGCCAAAAAGCACTTGAAGCTGTCAGCGAGATATACTTGCCACACACACACACCTCCATTCAATGCTACCCCCCCCCACCCAAACTGCCAACTAAATAGAATTTGCCCAAAAATATTTTCAAAGTCAAATACAATTTGATAGGAAGGCCAGACAATGGGCAAAAACCTCGCTTCGGGGCTTGATTTTAGATATGGCAAGAGACGGACCACATGTGGCACAGGTCCTGGGCATGTCCTTTGTGTGGCACGGGACAGAGCCAGCCCACCAAAAACTATGCAAATAACATTAATTGTTTTGGCAAACAAAGGCACAGGCTAAACAATAAATAAGGGAAAATCGCAGCGGAAATTGGAAATGTGAACTGGGTTTTCATTCCAAATATAATTTCTGGCCAAGTGATACAATTTTCTTACTACATGTAAATTATAAGCCGCTCGGAATGTAACCCTAAATCTATAGAACTATTATATAAACGATTAAAAAAAAACGCCACATGTAGTCCCAAAGGAAACGAAGGCAAACGATTTATTTAAATTTGATATGGGATGCTTAAAACCGAAATTGTAACAATCATACTCTACAACTCTACTACGTATAAAAGTACAGTCCCAACAACAACATTAATAACAACCCTATAAAACATTTGACGGTCCATTCGCGGGTAGTTAAAAGACTCAAAACACCACCAATCGCAATTTTTGGGTTATGAGGTGAAAATCCTGTACAATCCTGTACGAAGCACACTTTAAGATTGGTGTAGAACTCGCTTTTATATACTGAGTACATATGCTAAGCATATGCCTCTTGTAGGCTGTTGGTTGCTATTTTTTAATCGCTCAAAGCCAAATGCCAACCTTTTATTCAAGATTTTTCTTTAGCATTTTCCTTTGACTTGGGCTTTTCAGGCATTTTCCCTTGGCTTTTGTGTTGCACAGTCCACCGATTTGCATATGAATGAAGGAAATTAAATGTAAGCAGAGTACACACATATTCCATGTGCCGCATATGTACTCCAAGGCAGAGTACAAAAGGAGTTCCAGTTGGTTGCTGGTTCCATGTAATGAAACATTCCTCGAGTGCGGAATTAATAGCTATGATTTGTCTTTTGTTATGTGAGGAGAGAGTAGGCTTTAAATTGCATTGAATTGTTTAATTGAGCGGAAGCAGGAGAATTGCAATGCACATATATGAGGGTTAGTCAATGTCAATGTGAAACTTCAGGTGAAGGTAAGAAATTAATGTGGTGTGCGGTATGAATCGACTGCTATCTTTCTGGGTTTTATTAAAATTAGCCCTTGGGTTTCCAATGCCCCTATTAAAGTGTTCTACAGTTTAGAATTTAAACTCTACATATAATACTGAATATATCATTTATCTGTATACTGAGGCAAAAAATTACATTCAAAAAAAATATAATGCTGGTTCTTAATTTTTACTGTGAAAACTTGCACATTAATTTTACCATATAATTATACACTTTTTAGGACCTAACAACTAGGCTTTTCTATGCCACTAATAAATTTTAAAAGTGTTGCATACTTATGGGCGCTGTTCTTCTCTATTTTTGTGTAAACTTGTGCGCCTGTAATTTTCAACCGATTAAGCTGTCAGTATATAAGGTCTTTTTAAATGTTTTTTTTTCCAAAGGGAATATATAAATATTTTTTTAAAAAATCTAATTTAGATTAGTATCGATGCGGATTTGATATAGGTAATATTTAAATAAATTAGTTGAATAGAAAAAGTATCTTAAAATGCCAAAAAGAAAATCATTTGTTCTATAACAATAACATAAAATAATTTTTACTTTGTGGTCTTGTGGATAGTTAAAGTTGTCACAATTTTTTCAAAGTTAGATAAAATTTTTTAAAAACATATTTTAAGCATATTAGTACTCGTAGCAGAGATTAATACATAATATCAATTGCATTGGTCGTATCTAAAACAGATCTGTGTCAAGTATTAATATATATAATATATTGGTGATTAAAGGCTGACACATTGTTTACAGTATTATAAATATTTGGTGGCTAATTGCTGATATTAAAATATTATATAGAGAAAATGCGGGAGCGAAATGCGGGATCATATAAGTATTTTTGGAACTCAACAAGATTTGAAATGCAGTCAAACATATGGGTAAGATTTTTTTTGGGTATATAAGAAGACGCATTTTAGTATAAAAATATTAGTAAAATTTGTGCAATATGAAAGTAACGATCGTGTTTCTGGTGCTTCTGGGAATACTGGGCTATGCCCAAGCCAGGATAACTCTGCTCGATGTAGAAAGAGCAGAGTGGAACTCATATAAATTGGAATTTAATAAAAATTACAACGAATCGGTAGATCGTTTCCGTATGCAGATTTTCAAGAATAATAAGGAATATATTAAGGCACACAATGAACGCTGGGCCGTCGGCGAAGAGAGTTACGAAATGGGTGTCAATCAGTTTACGGATATGTTGGAAAAGGAGTTCAATGAGCTATTTGCTGACGATGAAGAAGACAATTTCGACTTCAACATCAATGAGGAAAGTGCTGAGACAGATGAGCTCGATATCGAGTTGGCTAAATCTAAGGTTGACTGGCGTAAACAGGGTGCTGTTACTGCCGTGCAGAACCAGGGTCGGTTCCTCACTTCATGGGCTTTTGCAGTAGCCGGTTCTATTGAAAGTGCCATGTTTGTGAAAACTGGCAAATTGGTGGCATTATCAAAGCAAGATTTAGTAGACTGCTGCCAATCCGTGACACATCGTACAGTGAACGCTCTGCTGTGCATTAAAGAACAGGGCGGCATTGATATCGAGTCATCATATCCTTACCGAGGACCAAATGCAACCTGTCATTATAATAAAAAACAATCTGGTGCCAAAGTGCTCGATGTCAGGCAAAGCACGCTGGGCAATGAGGTCTCCTTGGCCAACAATGTGGCCAGAAGTCCAGTTGCGGCTGCCATATCCAGTGATGCAATCCGATTCTATAAGGGAGGCATATATCGTAATGCAAAATGTCGTACAACTTCAAGTTATGTTGTGCTCATTGTTGGCTATGGAAACTCTAAAAAATATGGCAAATATTGGCTATTGAAAACCTCTCTAGGCACTTCTTTTGGCGAAAAAGGATATTTGAGACTGGCACGTGATAATAACAATTTTTGCGGCATTACAAACAGGGCATATTTTCCAAGTGTTTAAAGATTATTATTCAATCAGTTTGTTTAACTTAACAATTAATATTTTTATTGCTTTTATGTTAGAATATTAAAATTGTTAATTTATGAGATATTTTACTATGGAATTATATTTTTATGATTAAGTATAAATTAAGGTATTTTAATTGTAAAGAAAAGCAAAATTAAAAAATTAAACTTCAGGCTACGATATTCACGCTAAAGTTTTGACCTTCCTCGCCACACAAAATTTGTGTTAAAATAAAAATATTGGTCTAATATAAAATGTAATGTAACAAGCAGAAAATATAAATTTATTCGGCTTTAAATATATATGTTTTAAAATACTAAACTATGCTACACCTGGAAATACTGACACATAATGGTTACATTAATAATTTCTGGAATTGCATTATGAAAAAAGATTTTTTGGGCATAATTTATATAAAATATAATGCTAGAGACTTGAAATTTATTATGAACTCTAGCTAAAATACTGTATATTTTTTATTTTTTTTTTAAATTAAAACACGCCTTTATTTCCCCTCCGCATTCGACTATGAGCGAAATGTTTAATATTTTGACATACAATTTAAATATAAAGCTAGACACTTGAAATTTTGTATAAACGTTGGTTGAACTAATGTTGAATTTTGAATTTCTTTTTTTTTTCCATTGAATATTTTTTAAGCCATGTGCATAACTCTTACCCACACCCACAAAATATCGGACTTTTCCCATAACACTAGTTTACAAATTCTTTTTTGTTCGAGGGAGCTGGGCTCTCATATACTTTTTTTGATGTATTTTTGGGTTGGTCGCTGATTTCAAAAATGCAAACCATATATTTTTTCAAAGAATGGTTTTCGAGAAAACCGCGAATAGCTAGTTTTTTGGCAGTCTTTCGACTTATTTGTTCATATCTACATAAGATATTGATATTGATCTTAAATAATGTTACACAATTAAACAGATAATTGTTTCTCCTTTCGAACGGTATGCCGTTTATCGAATAAGAATTAAAGCCATTAGAAACTCTCAAAGTTGAAAAATGTGAACTTTTTTTGCATTTTTGAAAAATTGCTGAATTTCAATTGGTCTTTTAAAAATTTAAAAAATTCGTTTAAATACTTTTTAAGATTTAATATGTTAGACAATTCTTTTACAAATATTTTAAGTATAAATTTGTCCAAATCGGACAGTAAATGTGGTAGTTATTCAGCAATTAGTGAAAACACCGAAGGAAAAATTTACCTTGATCATCACTATTCCAGCCATATTTGAAGATGAGAAGTTCCATCTGACTAGAAAATTTAGCTATTGCAGCGATTTGAATGGATTTTTTGCTTTATTTAGAGATAATAATGATTCAGAAGATTGGTGTATCTTTATCGAATATTTCGATTTTAATTTTTCCGTAGACAATATGCAACATTTTTTCTTTTAATATACTAACGCATCACTGTTTTCTCTCTTAAATTGTAAAATTTCGGCAAAAATGACTGGAATAGTGATGAACAAGGTAAATTTAAAAAAAAATACTGTATAATTTTTATTATTTTTATTTTTTTTTAATTGGAGCAACCCTTCATCTCACCTCCACATTCGACTATGAGCGAAATGTTTAATATTTTGACATAATATCTAAATATAAAGCTAGAGACTTGAAATTTTGTATGAACGTTGGTTAAACTAATCTAGAATTTTGAATTTCTTCTTTTTTCAATGAATATTTCTTATTTTGTTCTTATTACATCTACGATTTATTGGTCTATTTTTCCATAGTGGATTGTGAAGTAAAATGTTGCAATTATTTGTAAATTATTTACTTTCAATTTAGGGGGTTTTCCGATTCCATTTTTCGTTTAACTATTCAATTTCAGACCATTTCTTTATGCCTGCGACGAGTACATTCCAATTATCGTATGGATCAACTTCATGTGCACGACTTTCTACGGGAAATGACTTTAATCGAAATTACGACGCATTAGCACAGAAATCGCAGTTAATGTGAGTTTCCCAAAAGCGATATTGAAATTTAATCAACTTGGTTTTTCCGGCCAACTACTCGTCAATGTTGATTTTTTTTATTATGCTAAACGCACAAATGAGCTGCCCTCAAATGGATGAGGACGATGTGGATGTGGATGATGAGGCGGGTTGCTGACCAGGGGTCGCCAGCTCTGTATGGAAGGGGACGTGCACGAACTTCATTGATTAACGATACAACAAAAGAGAAGACGCAGTAGTTGCAGCTCAAGGAAAAGTTCCCTCGGGATCAGGACGTGCACACACATACACATATGAGAGAGCAAGAAGGACAATCGATGGCAGCATAATCAAAAAATTAAAATCTCTTTATGTTTTTATGCTCGTTGATTGAATGGTTCCATTGTTATTATGGCTTGGACAGTTTGATGTGCTGTTGATGGACTCAACGACTGAACTTGGACATGAACAAGGACATGGATGCGGCTGACTGAACTAATCGGACGGGAGACCGGGAGAGACACCCTCTCTCTCTGGTCAGCGGCAGTCGAGTGTAATGGATACATGTGCCAGGACATTGTAATATTATCCTTTTTCTTTTTTTTTGACATGGAAAAGCGGAAAAGCGTCGATTAACTGAACTGGCATACAAACGCTGATCTGTTGGCCAAAAACCGCGACACACGTCCTTTGGAAATTAGGACAATTCCTTGCGATTTTTATGTGGCTTCATTTCACATGTGCTCGGATTTTTTCTGGGTTTCCCATTTAATTAAGTCACGTTGCGTTGCCTCTTTTAATCTCTAATCAAGTTATTAGCTTGGGGTCTTTAGTCTTTTTTGTGGTTTCCCCAAAAATTTAGCTTTTATCGCTAATTGCAGAATGTGAGCTTTATTTTTTTAACACACATCTTTCAAGTTTCGATGGGCTTTGAAGTCCTTTGTGTCCATTGTGCTGCAGGTGTGTGAACTTGAAGTGTAGAATTGTGGACTCATGCATTTAATAGCAGGACAATGACAGCTGCTACTGCTACTCAACAGTTGCCCAACTTAACTTATAAAAATGTCTCATAAATAGCCGTAAAAGTAGCACTTGACAAAAATCCAATAAGCCGCCTCAGGGCAGAAACAATGACGCCTCTACGATGATGACTAAGCGTTGCTTTTGCTGTCTAACTGTTGTCTTTCAACCCCAATAAAGGACATGGTCCTGTGGGCCCCTAACTTGCCCGGACTACGCTGCCCTTCGTTTTATTGCAATTTGCGAACATTTCTGGTGAAAGTGAAAGCGAAAGCGCCACTACGATATTTGATTACGAAATGTGAACCAATCCCCGCCACGCCCATGTCTACCAACATCCTGCCAGCATCCTGACTCATTATGAGCGACAAGTGGGGTAAACCTAAGCACTCACGAGTCAATAATGATAAACATAAAGTTGCAGATTGCGGAGGCGTCTCCGGCTGAAAGTTGCTGACGTCTGATAGTGCTCAGTGCATTAATTGGCAAAATTAAATTTATTTCATTCATTAATACACGGATATACCATGCAAAATGTCAAGTAATCAAGCACATCCTGTGCGCACGCGTCTCTTGGTTGGGGTTAGAGCTCTCCGATGTCCTGCGGCTGGCAGTTGTTTCATTTGAATGACAGTCGAGACACATGACATTTCCAGCATGTCATGTTGCTTATTAAACGCATAAATATAACAGGACATGCTGCTCATAAAGTGGACCAACGACGCCTTCGTCCTTAAAGCGATGAAGCCTCAGCAGGTATGCGCTCATAAAATTCCAATCAATTCGCAACAAAAGGGGCAGCATTCGGTAACAATAATAACAAACCGTAAGGATAAAATTATCCTCAACAATGGTAGAAATGTCGTCGCCTGACAAACGTCCATTTCTTTCTAGGGCTTCCTTCAACTTCTGGCACACTTTTCAAAATGGCTCTTCATGTCCTTAATCAATTAACTTTACGCCCACAACTGAGCCAACCGAGTTACGCCCACCTACATGGCACGGCTGTCACAATTGTCCTTGATTCATGTGCTCCTTGTTTGCTTGACCACTTCAATATGCCAAACAAATCAAACACACTCCCTTACTATAAAAGGACCAGAGTCCGAGCAAATATTGAAAAGTGAAAAGTTTTATATGTGACTGCTGTGGTTTCCTCTTCTGATTTATGCCACAAATTTTGATAATTTATTGTTGCAAGCCAAAAAAAAACATATATATATAGAAAAGGAATAGAAAAATTGTCAGAGGGGTCTGTGAAATGTTCAAGTGCTTTGCTGTTTATGCTTTTGATGGATTTTCTTTATGTTTCCCAAATTGCATTGATTGAAAGTTGTAATTTGTTGAAACCCTTCGAGTGTCGCTTGTTTGACTTCTTTTTTTCGGCAATTAGATGAAAAATCTACTAAACTTTCAATGAGGGTCAAGCGACAGTTATTGCTGGTCATTGCCAGCATGGGTGTAGTTACATATAGTTAGACAAAGGGGGTTAAACACTGTAGCCAACACGCTGAAAACAAGATTTGTTTTTAAGGTACAAATTTTTATTCTTTTTTTTGGTTAATTTTTTGGGATTTTATTATTTAATCTCACCTAAAAATACAATCGCAATCGATATATCAGAGCGTCGCATGAAAAGAAATATCGTATGATTTAAATGCATCGACAAAAAAAAAAAAAAAAAAAAAAAACTGTTTTCAACAACTTTAATAAAACTTAGTAAATAATAATATCAAAAACAACTTTAAAATAACAAAATTGAGCTTGATTAATAACAAATCACAACAGAAAAATAATTAAAAAAATAAAAATAAATTTAAGTCCGATTAATAACAAATAACACAGCTATATTAATATATACCTTAATAAAATAATTTTAAAAATCTCCTTTTGTTAGCACATGAAATTAATTTACTTGCTCATATTGTAAAATATTATATTTATTATTTTCTATTAAATTTAACAAATCTTCATTAAACAGACATTATTATAATACTTATAAACACTTACTCTCTGTTGATATTTATTTAATTAGGTTTTTTTTAAATCAACAACTAAAAAAATGTAGTAAAGTTAAGTTAAAATTAAAATTAAAAAAGACCATAGTATTTATTAGAAATAATTGAAAAATTGAATAATTTCTGGAATTGCACTATGAAAAAAAGCACGATTTTTTGGGCATAAACTCAAATTATAAGGCTTCAGACTTGAAATTTAACATGAATTTTATCTAGACTACGGTATAATTAATATATTTTTATTTTTTTTTAAATTGGAGCACCCCTTCATCTCACCACCACATTCAACTATGAGCGAAATGTTTAATATTTTGACATAAAATTTAAATATAAAGCTAGAGACTTGAAATTTTGTATGAACGTTAGTTAAACTTATGTAGAATTTTGAATTTCTTTGTTTTTTTAACCTTTTTTTTAACCCACTGGCATATGAAGAGCTGAAACTGAATAATAAAAAAATGTACTATAAAAATGGATTGAAAAAGATTAAATAAAATTTTCTTAGTAATTAATTGAAATTGCCATAAAAAGCAGTTTTCTAAATTATATAAAAAATATATAAAAATTTATTTTTTTTTAACTAAAAAGTAGCAACTTCTTATACCCCCTTTATCGACATTTTAGCTACTCCCCTGCCTGCTACATTTCATCAGCTCATGTGGCATATATCATCGCATTTATTTGAATTCATTGCCCAATACGCTGATTAATCTGTGTCCAAGTAATCAACTTTGCCCCAGCTCTACTTTGGTTAATACTGACTCTGGTAATACTTACCAGTTGCCAGAGCCTCGAGGGTATCTCAGGACTAAAAGCCGTTTTGTGGTTACACGAGCCGGCTGCTGGTCCTTTGCGGTTTTTGTGTTCCAGTTACAATTTCGCACTCATATCTTAAATGTGTGTAATCCCTTCGCTGACCCAAACTGCCCCTGGCTAACCAAAAAAAAAAGAAATAAAGGACGAAATATCCTAGAGTTTGTACTAGTTGCCCTGGGCGCGGGTTTCTTGACATTATGTAATCCAATGCTGTGCCACGTTTATTAGAACTGTGCACCCTTCCGTAGGCTGGGCAACACACAACGGATTGAATTTTGAACTTGACTGATGGCAACAGTTGGCATGATGGACTTCAATCTGCCGCCCTTAATTCACAAAACTGGCCAACTGGCCCCCAGAATGAATCATCGCCGTCCTGGCAACGAGGCAACGAAATATTGCCTCAAATTAGGCAAATAATTCAAAGTAATTAGACGCGTTTGACTTGATTTAGATTTTGTGCATTTTTGCTACAGCTTCTTAAGATTCCAATCGGGCACTTACCCCTAAAAATCCCAAACACCCTAACACCCCCCAAAATGGTCACACAAAGTGCCCATTTGAGTGTGGCCATTTCCATAATGGCATCAGCAGGACGACAACGCACTTGGCACTTCATAATAATGAAATTATGACTGCTTATGATCATCAAAAAAAATAAAAATAAATATAAAAATAAAGGGTTGACTTTCTGCTTATTTTTTATTTTCAGTTATTTTTACTAAACCAAAATCCCCAGCAATTGTTACAACTACTTTGATGGTCTCTTCAAATGGCACACAGCTGTCTCGGAACTTGGCTTTTGGTTATTTTTTGTTGGCCAGTTTCTTTGTTGGCTGCTATGGGGTCATATATTGGCCATTAGTCTGGCACCGACAACAAGAAATCCATTTCCGATATTGGGTGATAAAATTTTATGAATGTAATTTGCAGCGATTTGTTGCATACTCGCTAACGAAAGGGGTTTTGGCCCTGTCCCTGTAGTATGCCCCTGTATTTGCGAATGTCACTGCAAAATTGTTATTGACAACATGACGAGGGAGTCGTAAATATATATATATATAAATACTCATCTAGTATACATGAATAGTTCTTGGCTTTTTGCATTTTTTGCTTAAATTATTAAAAGCATTTGCTTAACGACACAAAAAACGAATTGAAGGCAAAATGGCCATTGACTGGTTAAATGAAAGTGAAATCTTCAAAAAAGGAACACAAAAAAGGATTTACTTAAAGTTATTTAAATTATTATACTTAAATTATTATACTTATTTTGCTAAATGACTTACAAACTGGAGGAGTATATTATAATATATTAAATTCATTTAGTTCAGTTTAAGTCAAAAAAAAATACAAAAACAGACTTTAAAGTACATATTTCAAAAGAAAACTATGCTCCTTTGTGGAATGTTTTGTTTAAGTTTTTAATCAATTAAATTGGTTTCATTAAATTTTGAAATTTAATAAAAATTTTTAAATGGAAGCAGTAAAATATTCATAAAAACTTTTATATAAACATCGGGGATTTTAACTGTTTTGACTTTTAAAATAAATATTACAATATGACAATTATTATTTTAATTTTTCCCATATAGGTTAAGCATAAAAATGTATGTATATATCTGAGGGCTCCTTTTAATGTTAATATTGTTTATATTTTTTCAATTGGGTACAAAATGTACCGAAGAGTAGGTTGAACATTTTTAATAAATATAAAACATTTATTTAAAAATTCAACACAACGACCTTATTAACCCAATTGCAAAATTTTAAAAAATTACAGCTGCATTTTTTTTGTTTTATTTCCTCTAAATTTTTGGGCTTAGAGACTTTAAAATTTGAAATATTTATCATGTTCTGGTAGCTTCAACTACTCTTTGCTAATTATATAATAATTGTCTATATATTATATAAATTTTGAAACAATTAAAGCAATTTTAAATATATGACACCTTATAGAAACAATATTTAAAACCTTAACTAAAATATTGTACTGTTTTGTCAAGTTAAAAAGAAAAAATCTAAAAATTTTTGGAAGTGTTTTACAAGGTGTATATATCTGAATATTTGTTTTCTATAAATGTCGGAACATAAATTAAATACCTTTTTGATAATCAAACAGTAATTTTACTCAAGTATACACAAATACAAATACACTTTAATATATTTTATCTTATTTAAAATAGAATTTTCGCACTCTGTTCGCGTACTTGCATAAATTAGCTTATATGATAAATGACGTCACCTTTAGTTTATGGTCTATTTTGTGGCTGAGAAATTAGCATAGAAAGCGCATAAAATCAAAAACAGGCCATATAAATAAGCACATTAAAGAAAATCGTTGAACAACAACATTAAAAACATTAAAATAGTGAAAATGTGCAAATTAGACGCGCCCGTTGTGACAATGCGCGTTTTATGGCCCTCGAAGGACATGGATTTTAGAGTAAAAATTGTGCCAGGATAAGAGTATGGTAGCTTCATTCCTCTACTTATCAACACCCCCCCCGTTACCTCAAGTTTTAGCTGATATATCTGTGTATACTGTATTCTGATTTATGGCCGCATATTTGTGATAAATGCGTTGGATTTTAGAGGATTTTGCACAAATTACAATATCTATAGAGACGGGCAACACTCTCAGGAGTATGTCCTGTATCCTGGCGCATATGTGCATAATTTTTGAATCAAAGTAAAAAATACGTAATTTGATTTATTGGGCGACTTAACATTGTTGAACGTGCGCCAGTTTCTTGTTTTTGCAACTGAAATTGATTTACTTTGATTTTGCATTTTAAATTGAGGGTTGTCGGGCAAATATTGTGACTGGAGTTTGTTTATTAACTGTACGACCCAATGAGGGTTGCAATTATAGTATCTGAATCTGGATATCGATATCGATGTCGATGTCAATTGGTGACGTCTTTTGGCGCTTTTGTTTCGCTGTCGCTGCCAATTTATTTTCGAGATTTTTTCATTTTTGCAAACACTAAGCAGCCATAATTCCCATTGCATTACGTGTGGCCGGGTATGACAAACACTCGAACAAAAAAAACCAGGCGACACACACGCGGCCTGCACGCAATTTTAAATGGATTTATTGATACGCTTGGCTGCCACAACAACAACAACGTGCAACCAGGAGGCGCAACACAGCAGTTGTAGTATAGTAGGCCGGGTTACATGTTTGCAAACATTGGCAGCAACAAATGCCCGGCTATATTTCAATTGTCACCAGCGGCGGATGAACCCATCAACCCAAGTGGCATGCCACTGATCCTGGCCTGGCTCCTGTCCTGCAATCCTCCTCTACGCATCGCTGCCTGGGAAAAGGCCGTTTGAACGGCGCTGAGTTTATTATGCGCATCATTTGCGAATTTTGATTTTAATGATTTAAGCGTCAGAGCAATGCCATCTACCGTTAGATCGTCCTATTGGTCCTTTTTCCCAAATTGAATTTTGATTAGTTAGCAACATTTCGCGCACGCGTTGCGACCTTTCCCCTGCCAGAGCAGGGGTGTCCTTAAACATTTTGATTGATTTCAATTATTTGTCACTGAAGTCTTTGTTGGGATACAACAAAATACAAAAAAAATGATTTTGCGGCTGCAGCTGCCAATTTATTCAACACAGATCTCACAGAACCTGCCCCAGAATTGTTAATAAATTTGTTATGCAAATTAGCGTAATTGAGACGTAGTGTTCAAAAAAATATTTTTTATGATTTTTTTGTAAATTTTTGGTTCAATTAAAAATTAATTTATAAGCACTAAATATTGGAGAAATTTTTTAAATTATAGAAAACACAAAGCGTTTTCAAATATATTATGTACAATGCTTTGTTTTGTTCGCATTTTTTTTAATTTTTATTTATTATTTTTACAGTTTCCCCCTAACCTTTAACCAATCTATCTTCCTTAAAAAAAATTTATAAAATTTGTTTGTATATTTAATGACAAGTCTAATTCATAAAAAAACAAAATAATCAATTTAACATTCAAATTGGTTAATCAAAATTGAAGTTAAACGAAGTTTAGTACATAATTATTTACCATTTGGAAAAAACCAACAAATCAACAATTATCAACAAAAATTATTTATATATATTTTTTTTTGTGTTAATTGTTGTGCTGGTAAAGTCTTAATATAGAGATTTTAATGGAATATTAATATGCACACATATTTTTATAAATAAAAATATACTCTTTGTATATAAGGCTTAAAAACTAGGTCTTGCATAAATAAAAGGTTTTTTTCTAACTATTTATAAAACCCGGCTTTCTTTATTTTTATAAAGAATATTATAAATTATTAAATATTTTGGCAGATTAGTGCAATCAATTTAGAATTTATTTATGTAATTTAAATTACAAATAGTACTAGTTTTATATAGAATTTATTTTATCTCTAATGGGTAGTTTATTATTAATTAATTGCGTTTTAGTAAAATTAGTTTTTTTAACTTTATTAGAACGTTAAGTTTTAGGATATATATTTAAATTTGTAGTGGACCAAATAAAGTAGGTTTAACAGAAGTTCCTCAACCTTTTTATAATGCGATTAATTTATTTACAAAAGAATAAACTTACCATTTATATTATTTGGTTTGAATATGTAATTATTTTTTATTTTTATTTTTATTGGTAAAAATGTAAGCAAATTTATAATTTGTAACTAGATCATTAAATTGTTTACTGAATAACGAGACCTTTAAAATATAATGCGTTAGAGTGTTTAATGTGTTTATAAGCGAGCATAACTAGAATCAATAATTACTTGCAATTAAAAATGAATTATGTTCTTGTACAAATTTCTATATTATAACATATTTCTGTTGAAAATTGTAAAACATTATTTTGACTTTAGTTCTAAATTAGTTTAAGCCGAGAAAAAATCGAAATGCGCAAATCGCTAATATTCGTTGTCATCGTTTTGACAATTTTACAAAAATATATTTACAATGTAAGTAAAAAATGTTTTTGTAATTTATTTAAATTACACTAGTTTACAGCAAAAAAGGAGCTGGGCTCTCATATACTTTTTTTGATGTATTTTTGGTCGCTGATTTCAAAAATGCAAACCATTTAATTTTTCAAAGAATGGTTTTCGAGAAAACCGCGAATAGCTAGTTTTTTGGCAGTCTTTCGACTTATTTGTTCATATCTACATCAGATCTTATTTGATCTTAAATTACGTTACACAATTCAACAGATAATTGCATCCCCTTTCGAACGGTATGCCGTTTATGCGGATCGAATAAGAATTAAAGCCATTAGAAACTCTCAAAGTTGACAAATGTGAACTTTTTTTGCATTTTTGAAAAATTGCTAAATTTCAATTGGTCTTTTAAAAATTTAAAAAATTCGTTTAAATACTTTTTAAGATTTATTATGTTAGATAATTCTTTTACGAATATTTTAAGTATACATTTGTCCAAATCGGTCAGTAAATGTGATAGTTATTCAGCAATTAGTAAAAACACCCAAGAAAAAATTTTCCCTGTTCATTACTTTTCCAGTCATATTGGGAGATGAGAAGTTCCAACTGACTAGAAAATTTAGCTATTGCAGCGATTTGAATGGATTTTTTGCTTTATTTAGAGATAATAATGATTCAGAAGATTGGTGTATCTTTATCGAATATTTCGACTTTAATTTTTCCGTAGACAATATGCAACATTTTTTCTTTTAATATACCAACGCTTCACTGTTTTCTCTCTTAAATTGTAAAATTAAAAATAATTATTTTTAAAGTAATTTTTGTTTCAGGATGCTATTCTTGTTAGATGGACAAATTTGGTTTGTGGATCTGATGATAATAAATTCTTTCCCATCCATACATGTCGCATAAAAGCAGTTCAAAGAAACAAAACCGTCATCAACTTCAATGCAACACTTTTACATTCAGCTCATGACATCAGAGCTCGAGTTCAAGTTGTTAAGAGGGCTAATGGCTATAAGCCTTGGCTATATGATGTCACACTTGATGTCTGCGAATTTCAACGCAAACACAACAATCCCTTTGTCTTAATAGTTTATAACGTTTTTAAACAATTTTCTAATTTAAATCACACATGTCCATATGTGGTAAGCATATATTTAATTTAATTTATAATTTCTATATAATTTTTATATTCACAGGGCCCAATTTTAATACTTGGCATGTATCTCAAACCCGAAACTATTCCTCTGCCAATGCCAACGGGTCAATATGGCGTTCTTATTGATTGGAAATTTAATCACAGAGTTCGAGCACAGACTTATTATTATTTTGAATTTATCGAAGATCTTTAATATTTAAATTATATTTATTTATTTTTATAGAACTTTATATTTTGAAACTGGATCATTAAATTGACCTTTTATACAAAATGCGACCGAGTGTTAAATGTATTTATAAGCGAGCATAACTGGAATCAGCTTGTAAAAATGCTATAGTCGAGTATACCCGACTAAGGTACACCCTATACTCGGTCCAACATTCACAAAAACACATGTACATACAGGCAAACCAGAAAACAACTTCAGACTGCGCTGATGGCAGCGGTGATAGCTGCGCTGATGGTGAAGGCTGCGCTGCTGCGAACTGTTTTTCCACGTAAACTAAATCTTCAATAACTTCGGTATTTAATATCAGATAATTATAAAATTAGAGTTGAATATTCAGATCAGCATTATAATTGCTTAGGTTAAGAACTAAAATCATAACTCAAAAATTGTGCACAAAAATCGTTTTTTTATCGTATTAAGGAGGTCCTGGTGTCTCAGACATGCGAAATGGACAGACAGACTATTGATACTGATCAAGAATATACATATTTCTAATAGGAGAAAAAGCCTACTGATAAATATTACTCAGTTTTATGACCCTAGTTTACTGGATACAGGGTGTAATAAACAATTAAAAATTACTTATTGAATATTATAATATTAAAACATATTTCAAACGGGGAAATGTAATTCCCCCAAGCGTAAAAAGCATAAAATTAAATGACAAACATTTTTTTTTTGACTTTAGTGCTAAATTAGTTTAAGCCGAGAAAAAATCAAAATGCGCAAATCGTTTATAGTTTTTGTCATAGTTTTGTCAGTGCTACACAAATATATTTACAATGTAAGTAAAAATATACTTTATTTGTGTAAAGTTAAAGTTAATTTCCTTCAGGATGCTATTCTTGTTAAATGGACAAATATGGTTTGTGGCTCTGAGGATAATAAAGCGTTTCTGGTTCATACATGTCGCATAAAAGCGGTTCAAAGAAACAAAACCGTTGCCAACTTCAATGGAACTCTTCTACATGCAGCTCGTGATTTAAGAGCCCATGTTCAAATTGTTAAGCGGGCTAATGGCTATAAGCCATGGCTATATGATGTCAAAGTTGATGTCTGCGATTTTTTACGCAAACACAACAATCCGTTTGTCCTAATGATTTATAACATATTTAAAGATTTTTCCAATCTAAATCACACTTGTCCATATGTGGTAAGCAATTTTTTATTTATGGTTATTAAAATATTAAATAAAATGTAAAATTTGTATACACAGGGTCCCATTTTAGTATTTGGCATGTATCTCAAGCCCGGAACTATTCCTCTGCCGATGCCAACGGGTCAATATGGTGCTCTAATAAATTGGACCTTTAATAAAAGATCTCGAGCTCATACACATCTTTATTTTGAATTTATCGAGGACTTGTAATTGTTGAAAGAATTCAAATTATATATTAATTTTTATTTAAAATATTTCTATAAAATGTTTTGACACTTTTAAATCGATTTTTATTATATGCTATACACATATTACTTATGTGTAATTTTTTTTGGATATTGTGTCTTCTCCCTATGCCTATGAACTACCCAGCTAACCCTCTTTTAATATGCATAGCTCATAAATGACCAACCACTCACAAAGTTAATGGACCTCAACCACACGCTACAACAATTTCGAAAAAAGAACAACAATACAATAAATAATAAATAATAAATAATAAATAATATTTCACATAAATAATTGTTTCCCTTCCAATTTAGAAGCCCAAAAGATTTTGCGCCCATACAAATACAAAAATATGTTAACTAATCACCGTAGGAAAGGATTTTTATGGGTTTTCATTTCCGCATATAATCGACTTATACCACAAGCCAAAGGACATCCTCGAAAAGTCGAAGCAGTCAACGGGAAAAACCAAAAGCGGAAATGTGGAACGTTAAGGAACGCCTAGGATGAGAATTTCATATGTTAGGTGATATATGTCACTTGGAGAAATGTTTCAAAAAATGCTGTAGAAAAAATGTCATTTCCTTTAGGAAACTCGGATGTGACTAGAGAGAGTGTAGGACGATATCCTGCCCGGGGTGTATGGGCCATAAACCATATGTGAATTGAGTAACCAAAACTTTTGTGACACTACCAAATCAAGTATATGTCAGGCAATAAAAACAACAGGGGGGGGTTATAGTTATTTACTCCATATTTATGGTTATTGTGCCAGTTGACTGATAAGTTGTATTTGGCAATTACAGCAGCTTAATGACTTGTAACACTCGCCCCCAAAGTTGAAGTTGCCATGGCCACTTGGGTGGACAAAGGCGGCCAAGGCAACAGCAGCTTCACGCCGTGTCCTGGCCAAATATTTAAATATCTGCCTGTCGCTGGTAACGGTGTGTTGGTCCTGCAACTGCTCCTGCTCCTTTTTCCTGATTTTGTAATTAGATGCCTCGCGCAACGCATGCCAAATCCAAGATAATAACGCCGCGGTGGTCTCGTCTTGGAGTGGCACTCGTCACTGGCCTGTGAAAAAAATGGAACGCGACAGGACACTGCTAACTTTCACTTTATCAATTGACACACACACACACACACACACACCATGACAACAATGCCACTCAAACTCTCATCCACAGCTAATTGTAAATTCAAACAGTTTTTTTTTTTATTTATTTTCATTTTTTATTATATTGAAATTTGAATAACGCGCGTCCAGAGAAATTTATTGCGTTGCTTTGATAATGACATAATATTTTACGCTTCGACAGAGACATTGAAAACAGAGAACTCAAATGAATTGAGTGTGCACTGAAAACAAATAATGTTAAATAAATTTAATTTAAATTTATTTCTGAACTTGTTATACAAAACTTGCCTAGATTTACAAAATTTGCCTATGAAAAGTTTAAAAATGAAAATTAAGGTATATGTTCGTCATATATAACTAGTTGTCCAGTTGTCGAAGACTCAAATCATAATTTTCACAAAATTGGTTTGGTTAAAAAATAAAAATAAAAAAACAAATATTATTAATTTTTTAGGGTTCATCTTATAACTAAACTAAGACGCGAATCACAACAAGAATGCAGAGATCCCAAAAACAAAATCCCAATCAATTTTTAATATTTAAAATAAAAATTGAAAAATAACTCTTACTAAAAATTTGAAATTTATGCCAACAAATTGAACATTTCATTTTTTAAATTCCAAAAATGACGTCGATCCAGCTAGATTTTCACTATTTTTCATTATACATATATATATATATATATATATTTTTTTTTTTTTTATCGAAAAATGCAAGTTAAAATGTATTTTTTTTTTTACTGAATATTGGAAAGGCTTTAAAAATGTTTGACTTGTTTCCAAGAACCTGCATACTGAATTAATATTTTTAATATTTTCCGATAATTATTATTTTTCGAATTTTCCTCGAATTTTAAAGTCAAAAAATCGTAAAAAATACCGCACAAAATATCATCATTTTCTAAATTCAAAATTAAATAGTTGCTAAACTATTAATTTAAACTTGATAAAATATATGTATGATTAATAGGCCCTTTCATTAGCTTTCAGAAAACGTAAAGCATTTGAAAATCGGCTTTAATATTCTCGAGTAATGCTAAAATCTGTAGTCTCACCTCGGAAAAAAAGCTAAAAAAAAAATACCAGATTTCAAAAATTTTTTAAAAAAAAGTCATACCATAGAAAAATTTTTAAAGTGGTTTTTCGTCATCTGGGGCACCATATGTATCAGAAAAAGTAGGTTTGATAACTTATACAAAAAACAAAAGTTAAATTTTGTTACCTAGTGTAATCAGATAATTTTTTCCAGCTATATTTTTTTTAACTCATAATTCATATTTGCGATCCCTGATTGAAACACAAGTTCCTACACAATTTCTCTGAGTGTGAAAAGCTTCACTTGGGCATCGATGGTTTTTATTTAAATTACATTTGTATATGTGCGCTGTGTGTGTGTGTGTGTGTGTGTGTGTGTGTGTGTGTGTGTGTGTGTGTGTGGCTTTCCATTAATTTTAAGTGGTGTGCATAACGTTTCCGCAACGGAATTGAAACTGGGATTGCGTTTGTGGTTGGGGGGTGGAGTTGGACATACCCCTGGGCCCGTTGGCTGTTATTGTTGGCCCACTATTGTTGGCAGCTGTATCTGTATCTGTATCTCTATCTATATCTGTTATTGTTATTGACTTTTGCGCGCCGCTCAATCATAATCATAATCATAATCAATTGTTCTCTCTGCGCTTACCTGGACTTGTTCTGCTTATCAGCAATGTGGCACGTCATTTGCATAATGCAAACATTTCTGTTGGCCATTGAAGTAGACGTACCCCCTCTCTGAAGTGTATGTCTGCTGTGGCAGATAGATGGTAGCACAGAAAATAGCTAAACCGCTTGAAAAATCAAAAGATTTGTAAACAATTCAACAATTTGTAACATATTTGCACTGGGGAAATCTCAAGTGGGCCACGTGAGCTGAAAGCCAAATCTTCAAAGATAAGGCCAATGGGCAAACAATTGTGAGATAGGGCCACAAATAAATGCGAAAAATTGTGACCTTAATTTGCAAAAGTAAATAAAACATATAGAACTCCAAAAAAAAAAAGAATAGAAAACGCTAAAGGATTTTAAAATCTAATTTCGCAAATTTGAAAGCAAACCGCCAAGCGAACAAACAGCGCACGGGGGGCAAACGCGGTTGTCAATGTTTGAGGGGGAAACCCTTTTTTGTAAATTTACATGCTACACACACACATACACACACACACACACATGCATATTATTTGCAAATTAGCCTTCACATGCGAAATGGAACCAATAAACCGTAAAGCACGCATGCGGCCACCAAACACCAGGCTCAGGACTCAGGACTCTGTCTGATGGGCAATCAATGGTTCCAAGTACGGATTGGGGGTTCAGGAGTTCAGAAGTTCGGGGAGTCGGGGTCCGGCATCAAACTTGAATGTCATTTTGTCAAACGCATTTGAGTAACGTCGCCCTCGGGGCGCCTGCCTGTTGTTTGCTTTAAAGTTTGCAGATTTTTTGCAGCCACTGTAGGTTGCTGCGGCAACCATTCAACGTTTCATTAAAGGGTTGGAGTTGGGCTTGGTTGCTTATTTGCTTTGGCAGAGTCGTGAAGTTTACCAGGCACCAGTAAAACGCATCAGAAGAACCAACATCATCATCATCATCATCTTCATCCTGGTGGCCAGCACATTAGTCCTGTTTGTCATGTGGAACATGATTTGAGGCATTTCTGCTTCAATTGCTTTCAATGGGCGACTAGAAAAATGAATATGATGAAAGAGAAAGAAGAGTATGCCATTTGCATGCTTATATTCTAATATAATGGTAATATTAAAGAACGATTCCTCTACTTGTGTTTAAGGTTATGTTGAGGCGTGTTTTGTGCGCAACTGTACGCAATGTTTGAAAAAATTGTGGAAAAGTCAAATAATGATGTGCATAACTTAAAAACTCAATAACTAGCATTGTTACAGTCTAAAAAAAAATTTAAAAAAATTCACAAAAAAATTATAAATTCATTTAAAATGTAAAAAATTCAATTAAAATATCAAACTTATTCTTTAAAGAGATTTAATAATCAAGACTTATATTAGGCTGAAATAAATATTAGAAAATGTCAAATTCCACTAAATATTAGAAAAAACTATCAATTTCCATAATGATATAGATAATAATAAAAACTCAATAACTAGCATTATTACAGTCTAAAAAAAAATGTAAAAAAATTCACAAAAAAAATATAAATTCATTTAAAATGTAAAAAATTCAATTAAAATATCAAACTTATTCTTTCAAGTAATATAATAATGAAGACTAATATCAGGCTGAAATAAATATTAAAAAAAACTATTAAATTCCACTGAATATTAGAAAAAACTATCAATTTCCATACTGGGCTATAAAATTATCTATGGTTCAAATGTTACTAAAATTTTAATTAAAAATGTGCTATTAAATTTTTCAATGAACCTGCTTAATTGATTTTTGATCACAAAATAATTATACTACACAATATTCATTATAAGATCAGTATTTAATATTAATAGATATTTTCACCAGAATATTTAACAAAATGTTAAAATACATATTTACAATTTAGTTTAAAACTAAATAAACGCAATGCGTCACGTCTACATAATTTCGCTCATAATTCTTGTATTTCATAAGGAACTTATTTATAATGTAAGTAAAAAAAGATATTTTTAATTTAAATTTATTTTAATTTAAATTATTTAAAATTAATGTGTGAGATTTTAGGATGCTGCCTTTGTTAAATTCACAAATGTTGTTTGCAAATCTTTGAATAAATCCTGGGCCGTGGTTAATACTTGCCGTTTAAAGGCAATTCGAAGAAATATAACTGTCTACAATTTTAACGCCTCTCTTCTACATCCAGTGAATAAAGCACATATACGTGTTCGATTTGTAAAAAAGGAAAATGGATATAAACCCTGGCTATATGATGTCACATTTGATGTCTGCGTATTTCTTGCCAAACATAATCATCCCTTGGTCAAGATAATTTACAATGTTTTTAAAGCCAACTCCAATATAAATCACACGTGTCCCTTTTCGGTAATTATTATAACAAATTAAACTGAATAATATTATTAACTTGAAGTTCACAGGGTTCGATGATCATAAAGGATCTAAATCTTAAGCCAGATCTTGTTCCGCTACCAATGCCAACGGGCGAATATGGATTGATTACAGATTTTATTGGATATAAAAGGACGCAGTTTATGACAAAGTTATATTTTGAATTTATTGAAGATCTTTAATTTGAAAGGTATTTCAACAGTGTGCTGTTTTTTTATATATGAACGGCTTAAAAGCTGTACTAAATTTAATACTTACTATAATTAGTTTGTTGAAATGCTTAAATCTCCACCGCCTCTTTATCGATTTATATGATTAATATCTTAAATGACGCCCAATTAATGCAACTATATAAAACCAGAGGAGAGGAAAACGAAAACAATTTTTTTCGACTTTTCCTCGAATTTTAAAATTAAAAAATCGTAAAAAATACCGCACAAAATATCATCATTTTCTAAATTCAAAATTAAATAGTTGCAAAACTAGTAATTTAAACTTGATAAAATATATGTATGATTAATAGGCCCTTTCATTAGCTTTCGGAAAACGTGAAGCATTTGAAAATCGGCTGTAAGATTCTTGAGTAATGCTAAAATTTGCAGGCTCGCCTCGGAAAAAAAGCTAAAAAAAAAAAATATACCATATTTCAAAAATTTAAAAAAAAAAAGTCTTACCATAGAAAAATTTTCAAAGTGCTTTTTCGTCATCTGTGGCACCATATGTATCAGAAAAAGTAGGTTTAATAACTTATACAAAAAAAAAGCTACATTTTGTTACCTAGTGTTATTAGCGTAAATAAAGCGTCTATTTCTTTCAATAACCAAAATAATAATCTTGTATAAAACCATTTAAAGTATTATAGTCCAACATTCCCAACTACGATATACGATGTACCTGTACCAAAATCAGCAAGCACACAAATGTACCCACAATACACACGCATTCAATTCAAGCAGTGCAGCATTTAAATTTAAAGCAGTTCAACGTCCATGCATGTAAGCAGTGTACTTTATACAAGAAACTATTTTTCATATTTGTTGCAATTGTAAAACCTGACAAAAAATTTGTAAAATTTCTTTAATTAATGTAATTTTATAAAAACATAACCGATTTTAATGTGAAATATCTTTTGACTCTGTAAGCTTTTTTTTTTATCAATTATCTATAAATATTGCTAATATTTAAAAGCTACATTTAACATTGATAAAATACACAAAGTAATCAATTTAGTTTTGACATAGTCAATTGCTTTCATCGATTTGGAATAAAAAGGCAGCACATTAAATTTATAATAAACCTTACGGCAATTAAATTTAGAGTATATAAGGATCAACTATATATAACTATATAATATTTAGTGCAAATTTTATTTATACCCCATTATTAAATATTTCATTGACCGTGCATATTTGTTTTGTGATCATAAAAATGATAATTCAAAATTAAATATAAGAGCTAGAATCGATATTAACATTTTCATTCAAGCGTTAATACCACAAAATCTAATCAAATGACAAATTTTTTATTTTAGTATGATCCAATGTTGGACCGAGGGTAAACAAAATGCGCAACACGATCATAGTTTTACTTACATTTGTTTTAATTCATAAAGAAGTTATTTATAATGTAAGTAAGAAAGTTTTTAATACAAATTATTGTATAAGAATTAATATAGAAATTTATTAGGATGCTACCTTAGCTAGATTCACAAATCTTGTTTGTAAGACTGAGAATGCGACGTTGCTTCTGGTTAACACTTGCCGATTAAAGGCTCTTCAAAGAAATAAAATTGTATTTAATATAAATGTAACTCTCTTCTATCCCCTGCACGACATGAGTGTACATGTTCGATTATATAAAAAAGCAAACGGATATAAGCCTTGGTTATATGATATCAAAGTTGATTTATGCGAGTTTCTCCGGAGACACCACAACCCAATAATCAACCTAATTTACAGCATTTTTAAGGACTATTCCAACATAAACCACACATGTCCCTTAACGGTAACAATAATATTAAATTGATTTAATTTTTAATTTTCTTATTAATTTATTTTTACAGGATTCAATGGTAGTGAAGAATTTGTACCTTAAACCAGACTCTATTCCGCTGCCGATGCCAACGGGTGAATATGGAATAATTACAGATTGGATATCACAAAAGAAAACACAATTTATAACAAAAGTATATTTTGAATATATTGAAGATCTTTAAAAGTCATAAATATATTACTTTTATTTTACACATAAGTGTATATGAAGAGGCTTTTTAAAATCTTGTTTGATTGACAGATTTTCTTAAATTTCAAAGAAGGAGCAGAATTTTGTGAATTTATTTTCTATAATTTGAAAACTTTCCAAAGTAAATATTAATTGAAATTAAACTGCGGCTGTTGCCACAAAAATTGGTTGTCAACATTTAATATTATCTACTTTAGACGATTTGGAATCAGTGCAATAAATTTGCAATATTTTTTTTGCAATTGAATATACATAAGCATCAATTACGATTTTTTCCAATTAAGTGCAATTTTTATATATATAGTATTTTCACTGAACGTGGATTATTGATATAAAAAAACGATTATTTTAAATAATATGATTTCTACTCCTTATTAAAATTTCCATCCATGCGTTAATATCCGAAATTTTATTGAAATGACAAATTTTTTATTTTAGTATGAAAGAACTTTTGAAAGCGAATAAACAACATGCGAAACTCGGTGATAATTGTTCTCATAACTCTTATAGTCTATAAAGAATTTATTTTTAATGTAAGTAAGAAATTATTAAGAAAAACATTCAAAAATTAATTTGTATATTTACTAGGATGCTGCATTTGTTAGATTCACAAATCTTGTTTGTGAGACTAAGAATTCGTCGTTGGTTTTGGTTAATACTTGCCGATTAAAGGCTCTACAAAGAAATAAATTCGAGTTCAATATATACGTCACTCTATTATATCCTGTGAACGATGTGAGTGTACACGTTCGATTTTTAAAAAAAGCAAACGGATATAAGCCTTGGCTATATGATATCACGATTGATTTATGTCAGTTTCTTCAGAGACGACACAACCCAGTTATCAACATGATTTACGACATTTTTAAGGACTATTCCAACATGAACCACACTTGTCCCTTTACGGTAACAAACATATTAAATAGATTTATAAAAATGTTATTAAATTATATTTATAGAATTCAATAATAGTTAAGGGTTTATACCTTAAACCAGATTCTATTCCGCTGCCGATGCCAACGGGTGAATATGGAATAATTACAGATTGGATATCACAAAAGAAAACACAATTTATAACAAAAGTATATTTTGAATATATTGAGGATCTTTAATTACAAAAGTATTTATTATATCTTAACAAGATATGACACATTTAATATTTTTAATTTATGTTACAAGTAGAGGTTACATTTTTATCTTTTTTGAATAACTAACCATGGGAATAGCACAAACTTATTATATTAAATTAAAATATCAAAAAATTTATGCTTTTTATATTTATTTACTTTTGATTGGTCAAGTGAAAAAAAGATAGTCACCGAATGAGCTACGAAATCCAAAATTCTAATGTTGTTATACAAAAAGTTATACAAAAAATATTTTTAATTAATTTCCTCTTTAATTTTTTTTTTCTATAGAGATGAAAAGCTTATAAAGAAAGTAATTATTGCAAACGATTGTATATAATATATATAGCTTGCTAACATCAAATTTGGTATCTAAGCTTTAAATTTTTAGGTATAAATTTGAGAGAAGCACAAAAAATTCATAATAGGCTTTCCTGATTATATAACCTGCTATTATTTTTTTCAATGACCGTGGATTATTGATTTTAGATCATAAAAATGATTATTTTAATTAAAGATATTAATATTTGCAGCCATGCGTTAAGATCCGTATATATATCGAAATGACAGAATTCCATAATTTAGTGTAAAAGAAGTTTTGACCGGGAATAATAAACAACATGCGAAACTCGCTGATAATTGCTCTCATAATTATTGTAGTCTATAAAGAATTTATTTATAATGTAAGGACGAAATTATTAAATAGAATGCAAGAATTAATATTGAAATTTATTAGGAAGCTATATTCGTTAGATTTACAAAAATGGATTGTCATTCTTGGATTGTGGTTAATACTTGCCGCATAAAAGCTGTTCAAAGAAATAAATATGTACTGAATTTAAATATCACAATGTTACATCCAGTAAACGCATTGACTGCTCATATTCAAGTGATGAAGAAAGCAAATGGATATAAGCCATGGCTCTATGACGTCACAGTAGACTGTTGCGGCTTTCTTTTGAAGCGTAACAATCCAGTAATCCGAATTATTTACGATGTTTTTAAGGAGTATTCCAACATGAACCACACATGTCCTTATACGGTAACTATAATCTTAAACAGAATATAAAAATATTATTATATTTATATCTACAGGGCTCTCTCATAGTAAAGGACCTAAACCTCAAACCAGAATCTATTCCACTGCCGATGCCAACGGGCGACTATGCATTGTTTACAGACTTCAGTGTTAATAAACAAAAACTCTTAACTACAAAAGTATTACAATTTCAACAATTTCAAAATATTATAAATGTTAAACTTAATTAAGAAATTATACTGAATTTTCTGTACAGCATTTGTGTTAACCAATAATAAATATAATTATCATTAAACATTAAAACACCAAAAATTTGACTTTAAACTCAAAATTCCAGACTAAAAACTCTTATAACTTGCTCAAAATTGAACCGATTTTCATGTCGAATGTCTTTTTAATTATGGTTTACCCTCTATGTTCATTTGGCATTTAAATTTTAGAAAATAAATTTTTTCCATTTTTTTGCATTTTTTTGCATACCTACCCCTATCAAATTTTGAAAATTTTTTGAAAAATTTAAAATCTTAAAATTTTATTTTTAATCGATTGTAGGCATTAATATTGGTATAAAACTATTATTTAAAACATAATATGTGAGTTATTTTAGTTTTAAGGCCGAAAAACCTCCAAAAATTTGACTTTAAACTCAAAATTCCAGACTAAAAACTCTTATAACTTGCTCAAAATTGAACCGATTTTCATGTCGAATGTCTTTTTAATTATGGTTTACCCTCTAGGTTAATTTGGCATTTAAATTTTAAAAAATAAATTTTTTTGATTTTTTGCATTTTTTTGCATACCCTACCCCTATCAAATTTTGAAAAATTTTAAATTTCAAAATTTTATTTTTAATCGATTGTGGGCATTAATATTGGTATAAAACTATTATTCAAAGCATAATATGAGAGTTATTTTAGTTGTAAATTTTAGAAAATAAATTTTTTCATCATTAATAATCAAAATGTATTTCACTTTATGTTAAACCGAATGTTAAAAGTAATTACACACAAATCGACTAAAATCTATAACAACTCTTCGTCTAAATCTATTAATATCTGTAATTATGCATAAAATCGAGTGTATATTTTTATTTACAAGGTGCAAGGTGTACACTGCTTGATGCGAAGCACTGTAAATGTTTGTTGACGTTAGTACCAAGATGAGTTTTAATTATTGTAGAGTTCAGTTCTTGTATTCAGACAAATTTGACAAAAGCATTTTTCTCAAAAAAAAAAAATATTAATAATAATAATAACATCTATTATATTCAGATATCAGATATAAAATTCATTTTGAAGAAAAGTAAATTAATTAAAAAATAGCTTACATTGCAAAAATGTGTTTTTCTATATTTTTGAGTCTTATATAAATTGTAACTAAATCTACAAAATTTAGCAATTTTTTTAATATTTTGCTTTTTACTATATTACTATGACCATGTGTGTATATATTAAAATATAATTATATATATAGTTGTACACATATATGTAATTATCTAATAACTCTTTTTCCTATTAACATTTTCATCCAAGCGTTTAATACTCGATAATCTAACAAAAATAATAGAGCTTTTAACTTTAGTATGAAAGATAACGCCGGGTATAACATCGGAGGCAAAAATATGCAAAAATAAATATTTTAAAAGGCTATGCCAATCGAAATCACAAAAATCCTTATATGGATAAATTAATATTAGATTTAATATTGATAATGTTGTTAAAGTTCACATTCTCAGCATCCAATAAAAAGTCAAAATTTATTTCGATTGAATGTGTTGTGTTTATAGATTGAATACTTGAGCAGAGTTTGCAATTATATACAAAATTAAATTATAAAAGTGTCAAGGAATTTTTACTTATTTAATAAAATAGAGTTTTTCAACAGTTTGCAGTTATTGCCAAGAGTTCTATAATTTATATCAAACCAATCAATATAAATAAATATAGTGCGTGTAACTTGTTGCCAATTCATTTCTTGTCTTTGCTGATTAACTGACAATTCTTCCTATGACTGGCAAGAATATCCTTAGATATTTTGGTACAGTCTGCACATATTAGAAAATTAAACAAAATTACAAAATGTAACAAGCAGAAAATGCGTTTTAAAATGTTGTTTGCCACATCATCATGGAAATTAAATGATGAACGATGCTTGAACTCTCGTGATTGTTATTCCTGTTTTGTCATGGTTTTTGGGGTGGACATTGGGCAGGGTTTTAACCCTTTGAGTGTCAGCCAATTAACATGACAACAAGAAGCAGAGTTACACTTGACCAGCTGGAGTTGGAGAAGGGGTTTTTTTTGGTTGTTGCTCTAATTGAAAGTCATTGAGCGTAAATAACTTGCAATTGTTTGTGGATTTTTTGGTAAAAAAAAAAAAAAAAAACAACCTTCAAACAGGTTGAGCAGCTGGCGGTATTTTCAACTGACCAGAGTTGCCATACTCGCTGTCAAATTTGACAAATGACTGGTCAAGTTCATGTCAATTGTTGCGCCTGACTGGACATTAGATTTGTTGTGGCAACATTTACTTGCCACTGCACACAAATACAACAGTTGTGGTACAGTTTGATATGCAAAACTGTTGGGTGGCAACACGGCAACACAGTAACGCCCCAACATGTCACAACCTTATCATTATCATCGTAATCTAACCTAATAACTGGGAGAAATTGAAACAGCTTAACCCTTATAAACAAGTCACAGCTGTCCCGAGCACGGGCTCACCCCATTCATAAATCACGCCGAAAATATTCAAAGATTCGTAAAAAATATTTAAAAAAATATGATAGCGTGGAAAACTGTTTTGGAAAAGTCGCACAGGGCAAAGGGGTAAGGTAATGCCAGCTTAGAGTCAAACCGCATGGGGAGTGAGTGCGGATTGCGGATTGCGAATGCGGATGCGGATGGTGACTTACAAGCGTCTGACATCAATCAAAAAAAGGCGCAGAACGGCGGCGATTTGCACTAACGATGCAAGCGCCCTCAACTCGTCCTGGCAATCCTGCCAAACCTGACAAGAAGTCATTTGAAATTGGTTGAAATTTTAAAGTAGTTTGCCACACTACCAAACGGATTCGCACACGCGTCAAACTTGAACCCTTTGGGATTTGCCAGCTCTTTGAATAATGATGATGATGTCGTCGTCTAGCGAATTTTCCTCCTCTTTCTTTTTTTTTTGGGAAAATTTGCATGTGAGAAAATAAATCGCAAAAGTGTGGAATGCTGCGCCATGTAATTTACACATTTGACAAAGTATCAATGATATCGCGAATGACATGACGACGTCATCACCCATGACACAAATCGTCGCAAATCGTTATTTACAATATATATATGTATACAACAAAGGTTCTGGCAGTTTCCTTTAACCTGCCCCTGCCCCTGCCCCATGTTGCTTCAACTTCAACTTGTATATAATGTGTGCGTTTTCACGCCGCAATACAACTTGGGGGAGTTTTCTTTTTTTTTCTTTTTTTGGCAACGCCAGTGTCACAAATATCCTGCGGCGCTTTCGCTACACATCCTTACAACAATGTGTGAAAGTTCTCTCGTAAAAAATGAAGCGCCGCATGTGTCAGACACAGAAGCCTCTCCAAAAACTGAATCTTATGTCTGCCAACTGGCAGACTGCGGCGCCTTTTTAGTAGTTTTTAATGTTGTTTTGGTCCCCGAGGCTTTTTGCCACTCTGCTCCCCCTCCCTCCCCAAAAAGACGCCTGGGGCGTTTTGTACTTTTCTACAAAATTAATTTTAACCACAAAATTGCAACAGTTCGATGATTAATGATTTGTTTTGGCCGGCACGCGATCGAAGCGCACAATTGTTTCTGGTTTTCTTTTTTTTTTTAATCCAAATAACGAAATATGATATGAGTGTAATCAAGAAGGGAACGATATTTTTTTTTATTGGTTGAAATTATTCATTTCTTTGTAAGTGTAATTCATTAATAATTTTTATAGTCAGCAAACGCAGCGTGCTGTATAAAAGTCAAAATGTATGTAATACGTAAAATATAAATAACATTGATTAGATTAGAAAAGTTCTAAAAGAATACTACTTACAAGTAAAATAATATATAATATATATAATCTATTTTATATTATATATATTATAGTATAAATAACATTGATTAGATTCGAAAAGTCCTAAGAAAAAACTACTTACAAGTATAATAATATATAATATATATAATATATTTTATATTATATATATTTACTCTCTTAAATACATAATTTAAATGATTCACAGCTTTATCAATCAATTTACTTGGCTTTTTATTCGTGTGATTTTTTTGCAAAATAAAATCCCCCATTTGCCCTCGTAGAGGCTTATCAGCATCAGGTATAAATACCGCCATGTCTGGCTATAGACATCATCAGTCTCTCAAGTATTACTGCTTAAATAACAGCTCAAATCTTAACTACATTCCAAGGAATATATTAAACTACAATTCAACATGAACTTCTACAAAATCTTCATCTTTGTTGCCCTCATTCTGGCCATTAGCTCGGGTCAAACTGAGGCTGGTTGGCTGAAAAAGATTGGCAAGAAAATTGTAAGTTTTTCTCTAAATTATGATTAATAAAATGTATAAAAAAATATTTTTTTTTTATTTTAATAGGAACGCATTGGCCAACATACTCGAGATGCCACAATTCAGGGCTTGGGCATTGCCCAACAGGCTGCAAATGTGGCTGCCACAGCCAGAGGTTAAAGCATTGAGAAATTTGTATTATTTATATAAAATATATTTAATTTATTAATAAAACATTATATTTATTTGAAATAAAACTGTTTATATTATTACTGAATTTTTGTAAATATTAAATTAGTTTCTTTAGCTCTTATAGGCTTTGATATTGCTATGTTTATACAGACTGACAGGCAAACAGATATATTGTCCATATATACACTAACCTGTTTATTTAGTATATATATTTTATTATTTATATAAAATTTATTTAGTTTATTATTAGAACAGTGCAATTATTAGAAATAAAACTGTTTATTTTATTATTAAAGTTTTGAAAATTTAATTTGTTTCTGTAGCTTTTATAGAATCTTTGATCGCCATGCTTACACAGTCGGTTTATTATATAAATAAAAAAATATATTTAGTTTATTAGTAGTATATTCTAATTATTAAAAATAAAATAGCTTATATTATTTTTAAATTTTGAAAAAAAAATAAATAAATTAGTTTCTTTAGCTCATATAGACACTGAAATCGTCATATATATAGACTAACAATCAGAGCAGATATATCGTTCATACATCGTCCTGTTTATACAATATATATATTCTTTAAAGAGCTTATAATTTTTCTCATTGACTGTTGATCCAAAAAAATGATATACTCTTTATAGATTTGACGATGTTTCCTTTATATCTAGCAATATTAAATTCTCTGATTTTTTTTTTTAAATATTTCCAGTAAACGCAACACAACACACATTGCAATCCTTTATATAATTTCGCTTGCAATATTATTAAAATATTTATTTATTATTATTTGTATTATTATTATTATAATATTATTTATTCTATAATTCAATTTACACTCACACTCAATTCATTCAATTCAAATCATTTGCAACATCAAGTTCATATCTTATTTGCCATTTTTCAAGCTGTCAACAACACTCACGACACACACACACACACACCACACACACCTCTACCAGCTTTTGCAACATTTTGAGGACACTCCCGTGGCAATGCTGCAATCTTGGGTTCAACAATAAAAAGACAAACATATTGACAGCTCAATGCCATTACCGTAATGTTTAAAATAAAAATTTGCATTCATTTAGCAGCGAGCGAAGTTTCCCTGCCATTTACAGTGCCGCCAATCAGTAAAGCGTCAAATGTAACTTCAACATATGTTTCAGTCAATTTTGATTTTTTTTTCTGTTTTCTGTTTTTTTTTAAATTGATAAAAATTGCAAATGTTACGCACGAGGATAACAGCGAGACAGTGAAAGTATCCTGACGATTTGGGCGTTGTTAAAAATACCCTGCAGCATCATCAGCAGTGTTGCCACGCCTCAACGCGACAAAACCCCGCCCCCCTCCTGCCCATTTCCCACTCAAAATTAATGATGTTTTCCTGCCAAATAGTTGACGACATTGTGAAAAGCGCGAAAACTGGAGATTGCAGATTTGAGAACTGAGAACTGAGAGTTGGGAGTTAAGTTAACTGGGAACTGACGCACATGTGTGACACTGTGACTGACTGACTTTTCATATCCGTTTGCAATTTTTAAGCCACGGCAAAATTGTTATTTTTTTTTTTAGCTATATAAAGCCCTTCTTATGACATTGCTTTGCTTTTTTAAGTATACAACCGTGGGGCGTCTTTTACAGCTCGTTATGCTAATATCCTGTTACCAAAAGAGTTTTGATTAATGATGCTTAAAAATCAAAAAAAATAATAATAATAAGAAAGCGCGACAGCTGGCATAGACTCTAGTAGCTTCTGCAAATTATTAGTAAAAACTTTCCAAGTCAAGAATAATGCTAACCGAAAAAAAGGTATATAAAAAACTCTCCATTTTCCAATTTGTTGTATATTTTATTTTTTTTTTTTTGTAGTCTTCGGCTTCATATTACGCTACTTTACTCTTTCAATATTTAATCAGTATCAGGAGAGGTAGCTGAGGCCAAACAATAATAAACCAGGGAATTCGGTTCGACTGTCTGGCCCTTAATCAAAAAATCAAACAATTGACATTCAATATGGTCTAATTTTTTACGCTGCCATTAAACAAATTATTGATTTGAAGGAGAAGGAAGGAAAAACCCGCAGAACAACAACAGCAAACAAAACAAACGCAAAATGACAGGCAACTTGGAGTGCCCAATATACATTCCCTGGGGATTTGAGAACATATCAATAAACCAAATAACAAACAATATAGACCATAGAAAAGGCAAAAGACAAACTGACGTCGACGGGTAATTGAAATTTTAGAATATAATCGCTTGATACACGCATAAAAAAGGCAAAATGTACGCAACTGTACCTATGTATAGATTTTGAATTTAGCTTATAAAATTTTTAAAAATATAGAAATTAAAGTTGTAAATTAAGAATTCAAATGGTAAAATTGGGTTTGAAGTGTTGACTGAGACTTAAAAATAAAAATAATTTATTTGATGCAATTAGTTAGCTAATAGAAGACTTTGGACAGAAGCAGCTTAATAAAGATAAATTTTTAGGTAGAAAAGTTATAAGTAAATCAAAGACAATTATAACTTATAATATTATAATCTTAATATTATTATTAATAAGTATATATGTATATATTAATGTAAAAAAAAATATTTACATTAAAAAATCATTTTTTTGACTGCGCTCACTTGACAAGTGGTTTTAAAAAAATAACTAGTCGAAAAAAAAGGAAAGCCCAAATAATCAGGATTTACCCTATTTGGATCCTTCGAACTGCATCATTAGTTTTTCGCGCTAATACGATGGTTTCATATAACATTTTTTTTTAAGTTTTCGGTTATATGGGCATTTTCTCACAGGTACCACATTTTTCGTTGATTTATAAATCTGTTGGTGTTGGTTCTTTTGGAAAATTTACTTTAGCAAAGTTGTTCTAAATACTCCAAATTTAAACTCGTATGAACACACCAAACCTTCAAATTGAAGTCCTGTAGGTGTTTTGGGCCAAAATAATGGAAAAATCGTAATCTGACAGCCATTTCTATGAGTTCTTGGCGAAAAAATAAGTTTTTCTATAAAAAACTTTTTTGTTTTTGCAGATATTAAAAACAATTTGGAAACTTCTTCAATAAAAGAACATAAAGTATTTATTTATGATTTGCAGTTTAATCAAGACAATTTTTCATTGTTGCCATATCGTAACAAAGAATTTGAATAATTTAATGTTGTACCAGATAATTGATTTTAATTAAATTAAATATTCAAAACAAAAATCTCGTTTATTTATTTATTTTTTTTTTATAAACTTTATTTACAAAAATTAAACATTTAACTAAATAAATTAAAAAAATTGCCGTAAAGGGAAAAAGAAATAACTGGAGACTGGATGGGTGATAGTTGTATGTATATATATTAAATCTTAAAAAGTATTTATTTTTTAAATTTTTAAAAGAGCAAATGAAGTTCAGAAGTTTTTCAAAAATGCAAAAAATGTTCACATTTTTCAACTTTGTGAATTTGTAATGGCTTTAATTCTTGTTCGATCCGCATAAGCGGCATGCCGTTAAAAAGGGAATACAATTATCTATTGGATTGTGTAACATAATTTAAGATCAAATAAGATCTGATGTAGATATGAACAAATAAGTCGAAAGACTGCCAAAAAAAACTAGCTATTTGTGGTTTTCTCGAAAACCATTCTTTGAAAATAAAAATGGTTTGCCTTGAAATCAGCGCTCGAAAATATATCAAGAGTAGTCTATGAGAGCCCAACTCCTTTTTTACTGTAAACTAGTGTAATATGTCAATAAATGTCTATCATTTAGTTAATTTTTTAATTCAAGGGCGATGGCTATAAATATTTATGTCGAATAATGTATTTTCAGAAAAAATAGCTTTTTTTCCGAAAGCCACAAAAATTGTCAAATAAATCAACTCAAATAAACCTTTAAGCATTTTGATTTTTTATAGAATTTCGATGAATAATTCCCTTGGTATCGCATTGAAGTTTTGCTGCATTTGACGCTCATCAGCAACAGGCGGCAATTTAATGAAAAATAATTGCCGCTAATTTAATGTAAAATAAGTCAGAAATGAAGGCAAAGAGGACACCGAACACACACATTCCCACATTTCCACATTCCCATTTGAATTTCCGCATAATTAAGTGCACTCAAAGGCAACGTCCACTTCAAATGTTGGACAGGACAATGCAATGGCCAGGAGTATTTATGTGTGCCACTTGAGTGCCACAAATTAATTCAAATGAAATGCGAAAGAAAATCCTGCAGACAATACAACTAAGTATCTGGAGCAGCTTGACTTAATCCTCTGACAGAAGAGATTTTTTTTTTTTTCCTTTAGTTTTGTCAAATTTCATGCAATTTGGACACCTCTGAACAGGCTTTGATTTGTGCTAATCACAGAAGTGTCAACGTCGGAAAACTGTTTGGGAAAACTGGTCGAAGCTATTTGCTTCATTTCCGCTTTTAATCACCAACCCCCCCTAAGAAAATCCTGGTCGCCTTTGTTCAGCCCATTTCATCTCATTTTGACACCAGTTTCTGGCAGGAATCAGACCAAACACTCTGCCAAAACTAATTTCCCGTTAATGAGGGTCGCTCCTTGGTCCTTTTTTTTGCTCTGATTAAGACTTTTCTTCTCTCACACATGCGCCTCATTAATAATTTTTTCGACACCGCTGCCACGGATCGAGATTAATTTGTGCCTTGCCAGAATCTGACATGCGCCTGTCATAGGGAAAATGCCTTGGCCACAATTTTTCTTTTATCTTCATCATTGGGAAACTGAGATGCCGGAAAACTCAGCTCTATGGAGCGTTAAATTGTTATTAATTGAAAGTCAAAAGTGCGTGGTGTAAGTTTTAATTGGATTGCCAGTTTATCTATATTTTGCGATTGTTAACAGAATTTTATTAAAAAATAATTAAGTAGTTATAATATTTGTGATTAAAATAAAAGCATTAAAAACAATAAATTCGGAAAAATTTCTATAGTAATCAGCATTCCAAAAGCACCGAAAAAATGTGTAAAAAATTTAGAAATTAAAAAAGTTAGTTTTAAATGGAAAATCAATTTAGAGGTTCAACCATGAAGGAAAAACTATTCCAAATAAAAATTGGATTTTTATTAAGTTTTGGGCATATGAAGTCTATCAGGAAAGCTTTTATAGAAAACTAGCTCTCCCAGCGTGCGTTGCTACGCTTCCGCTCCCGATCAAAAAATAAAATAAAATACAATCTATTTCTATGTCCCTATTTTTATAGGCGCCATCGGATATGCTCAGCTGAAATTTTCATATAATTTTCAAATGCAATTTTCAGCCTGTTTCCGATATATCTTTTTCAGAGTACTAATCTGCGATATAATGGAAAATTACAGTAAAAATTGCAGGTTTATAGCTTCTACCGTTCAGCCTACTCGTGAGTCGCCAATCAGTCAGGATGAACAGTTTTATATTTAAAAATAATTACAAGTCAGCTAAATTCTAAGAAAGGTGTCAAAAATTTCATTTTCTGATTTAGAAATTAATTTAGCGACCAAATCGTATTTTAATCGATATTCTGAATGAATATCAAATGAATTTCGACCAAGTAATCAGCAGTCTAAAAAAATCAAAAAAAAAAATTTTAAAAAAATCATGAAAAAAAATAAAAAAAAAAAATAAAAATCAATAAAAAAAAAATAAATATATATATATAAATAGAAAATTGCTTACAGGTTTATCCTGAAATATTTAAATATATATGAAAAATCTAGACAACCCGATTAGCTCTACGTATGTTAAGCTATTCATAAGCAAAATGCGTTTTATCTATTTCACACGATCTGATCAGATCTGAAAGGCTTTATCATTAGAAGGCATTCGTGTGGAAATTGACAGAATTTCAATACATTTTACTTTTTATTACACAACAGTGCAGAAGAGGAGGCACCACAATGCAGTTCAGTGCCTCAACACAATAGATGTAATAAAAAAAAATAGATAGGATGTTAGGAAAAACAATTTCATTTAAGCTCGAAATGCTCGAAAACTGCGTGCCTTTTGTCACATTGTTGTATGTTGTATGTTTATTAAATTGTTGTGCCGCGGCACGAAAGGGGTGAGAGGTCGCAACAGGGTCGTACGCTGTCAGGACCCTGACTGGTGCTCGTCCTGGTCCTGTGCCATGGGCCAAGGGTGCACCTTTATTAATTTGAACAATGTAATGCCTCAATGGCATCACCAGACTGGCCATAAATCTGGGCAAAAACGAGCAGGCGACATATGAGTATCATCTCAACCAAAATTCCATGCAGGACAACACAGAAATTGAATTGCGTATATGAAATGTAATATATAGGAGGTTTCGGGGGGGCTGGCTTCAGGCGGCAAAAATTCATCGCATTTTTCATGCTCGCCTGCATTCAGTCAGCCATTTATTTGAGCATTCATTCATTCAATTTCGCCACCAAAAAAGAGAAAAAAACAAAAAAATAGTAAAAATATTTCATAAATTGAATTGTTTGGCATTGTTTTCCTTATCCGTTGACTAAGCAAATTTTCTGTTTTATTTCTGGCTCACGCAACAAGAATAAAAAAATATATATATTTATAGAAAACACTAAAAAAAAATAATAATAATTTTGTGTGTGTGATTTATAACACGTTTAGAATTTTTGTCTGCAACAAAATTGAAATAATAGCAACTGAGTATAAAAGACTAACTCTGAATTGCACTCGATTTAATATTCGAATAAAAGAAAGTCTCTTCAAAAATTAATATCTGTAATTTTAAGATATTATATTATTTTGTAGTTAAGCAAACCAAGTTAGGCTCTAGAAAACAGAGATTGGTAGGTTTCCATGAAAACAAGAATGGTACTCTGTACGAGGAAACAAAGGCAAATGTTAAACCAGTTGAGAATTATATGAGCTTTAACTCGAATGTACTGCGCCCAAGTGCAAGTGTACCCCATTTCAATTAAAATAATATGTCATATTTTTAGTTGAATAACTTGAGTGCTTATAACTCCTTCAGCATTACGATTTTTAGAGTAGATTAAAAGCTATCTATACTTATTATGAACGCGCTAAATTTGAATTTTTTTTTTTTTTTTTTAAATGTTATATATTAATTTTTTGAAAACACTTTCTTTTGTTCAAATTTTAACTCGAGTTCAACATCGAGTTAGCATTTTATACTTTAAGTTAAAAGTAGGGAACTTAAATAATGATTATTTTGGTTTGTTTTTTAATCAGAAAATTCTTTAAGAGAGCAAAAAATATATCAATATTATCCTTTTATAGATAATCTCTTAAATATAAAACACTTATCTTTATTTTTAAGTTTTTCATAAGGAATTAGTACAAAATTAATATTTATTTATTTTCATATTTTTATTTTTATTTTTTGAGTTAAAAAAAAATACTTCAAAATTATATTTCCTTAAAAAAAAATATTTATTCTATTTTTAATATTTTAAAAAATTTTTTCAATATAAAATTATACTGTGCACGCTTTATGACTTCTTAAATATGATTAATTATGTAGTTAAGTTTACACAGCGCAAATTAAATCGCTACGCTCGAGCGCAAGCATAAAGGACCTTAAACAACATTTATATGCAAATACTCGACTAGTAAACACTCTGTATCTATAACTTCATATTAAGATAAAAAAAAAAAAACTCTAAATCAACATTAACACATTTGTAGCTACATTAAAGTATATTGCAGTCATAATTATATAGTTAAAAACATGTTTAAGCAATGCTCTATGTTTAACAAGTATTTTTGAATTTATTTTGTATAAATTTTAAAATTTTTAGAATTGTTTTTCTGTTTTTTCATTTATGTTAAATTAGGTAAAAATAAAATAAAAATGTAATATTAAATGAGCTCTGAAATAAAAATAAAAATTAAATAAAAATGTAATATTAAATGAGCTCTGAATATAATTTCAATTATTATACAACCGTTTTTAAATATATTAATCACCAAATTATTTTTTATTAAACTATGATTAAAGATGTAATTTACCAATAAAAAAATATTTGGAAATTTTAAATGCAAACATTTAAATAATAAAATATAAAATAATCTCTGTGAACAATTTTCATTCTATGAAATTAAATTTTTTACTAATTTATTTATTTTTTTTTTTATTTTTTTTTTATATTTTTATATTTTATTTTTTTGAGCAGATTCAACCTTTTTTTTATTTTTTTTTTATATTTTTATATTTTATTTTTTTCGAGCAGTTTTTACTTCATTCCTCCTTCAGCCGGCCACATACCACATTATACCCTTTTTAATCAATATTTCTACCGTCTACAGGGTATACAGATTAGCACAACAAACACATACATAGTACAGACACAAAAGTCGATAAATTTTCGGCACGATTCTATCGAATGGTTCTGACACCCGCCACGCCCCTGTTCCCTGTTCGAACTTTAAAATTGTTGCTGTTGTCTGGTGGCAAAAAGCGAATTGAATTTAAATTTGCTGATTATGCGGCCCAAGCAGTGCGAATAATGTTTATATTGAACCATAAAAGAAATTAAGTCAAACATTATTTTAAGCTAAAAACCCAGAGTTGCCATTTGAAACAACATTTTCACCACCTTTTTGAACTCGGAGTGAACTCGGGGCAAATATTATTGATACATCGGCGGCTTCTCAATGGATTGTAAACGATTTCTGAAGAGCCAAGAGCTGGCTTGGGGGCAACCCAGCGGGGTGTCCTATATGCCTATCTACTATGTATCTAGATCCTGAGACGCATATTACAATTTTGAACATATTTTCAAGTGTTGTCCCATGCACAGCGGCTTATGGATGATTTTCCTGGGGATTTTCCGAGGCGTCTGTATACACAATTTTACAATCCTCACAACGGGCGGGCGTCAGGAAGTTGTTAAATTTTTTTTTTCTAATTTAAAAATGATTATTACTTAAGCGCGCAAAAAATCAATGCATAAATTACAATTTTTAGCCAGCAGACACAGAGAGAAAAAATAAAAAATAAAAACTCTGATCTTTATTGTTATTCAAATGATTTGACAGTGAGGCTCTAATCAGGGCTCAAATGATAATGATTGACTGGCACTTGCTGCTGTCTAATCTGTCAATAATTCAAACCATGTGCCGTAGATTTTATTCCAAATTTTACAACCGCGCCGCCGACGGCTATGACATTAAGGATGCGCAAGGATAACATCCAGACTGTCGATTTCCCAGGCGAATTGCACTAAGCCGTCGAAGATGCCATGTAATTAGGCCGCATTCGAATTCGTATTCAAATTCAATTCGATTGCTCACTTTTTGTTGACAAGTGTAGAAAATGGTAATCCCACAAAATATTTTCCACTGCTTCAATTCACTTGATTTGCTGGGTATATGCTCAAACACCAAATGAATCAATGAATTGATGAGTTTTTTTCTATAAAATAAATACATTTGTCAGCTATTTGACTGACTCTTAAAATTGAGAAAAAGTTTTGAAATTTGTGAGCAGAAAAATAGGTAGGTAGGTTGAGCCGGTAAACCATCGTGGTGGTTACACATAGACCGAAGCTGGTCCTTAGTGATGCCGGATACTGAAGATCTTAGGAAGCTTTGTAGTCCTCTAGTATTTGTATGCGCTTTGCAAAAGACAGTAGCGCATTTGGAGAATGTTCGGCCGCTTCTTCCAATGATGCGAGCCAATACGCATTGAAGTATTTGAGCCTGTGTTGAGCGAGTGCTGGACAGCTGCAAATCAGGTGTTCCAGTGTTTCAGAAACTTCTGGCACCTTACATTTGCGGCAGCCTTCATCTGTTGTTATTCCTAGTTTTTTAGCATGTGCTGCTGCCAGGCAATGACCAGTTAGTACTCCTACCAGTAGTCTGCAGTCTCTTCTTGATAGCTGCAGTAGGAAGTGAGTGAGTTTTTCTTGACGCGTTTTGCACATAATCTTGGATATTCTGCAGCTAGGTGTGTTTTTCCACTTCCTATCAGCTGCAGCCAATGCGACTTTCTCTAGGTCGCTATATAGCGACTGTAGGGAGATATCTATAATCTCCGTATTTTCATGGGATAGCCCGACACCTTCTTTAGCCAGGCGGTCTGCCATTTCGTTTCCATCGATACCCCGGTGGCTGGGAACCCAATAGATGTGCACTGTTCTAGCAGTGCTTAGGTCATCTAATGCTTCCCTGCTTGCCAGAACATTTTTGGAACTAATGGCAGATGCCTGCAAAGATTTTATTGCCGCTTGGCTATCCACGAAAATATTAATGTGTTTGTGTTTTCGGTGGAGCTCTTGGGCTACCTCTGCAGCTTTCCGTATTGCAAAAACCTCTGCCTGGAATATGCTGCAGTAATCAGGCAGCTTGTACGGCAGCCTGAGTTCCGGCTCTGCACAGTACACTGCTGCTCCGACTCCCGAATCCATTTTTGAGCCGTCCGTGAATATGTGGACAGCCTGTTCATCTAGTCCCGAGCGCCAGTCGTCGAGCAGAAAAATAAGTTTACACCGACATATTTCTTAGCCGCATTCTTATTTATATTGTATTTTTCTTTCATATGGCAAAAACAGAAAAGACAGAAAAGTAATTGTAATTAATATAATAATTAATAGATCCATTCATTAGCTTTCAGAAAACGTAAAGCATTTGAAAATTGGCTGTAAGATTCTCGAGTAATGTTAAAAACTGCAGGCTCGCCTCTGAAAAAAAGCTTAAAAATAAATAACAGATTTCAAAAATTTTTAAAAAAATAAGTCTCATCTTATAAAAATTTTTAAAGTGGTTTTTCGTTATCTGGGGCACCATATGTATCAGAAAAAGTAGGTTTTTATACAAAAAAACAAAGCTAAATTTACCTATACCTATACGCCTTATTATTGTGGCCGTATTTCAACAATTAAAGTTAAAATTATTGATGATGTTAACTTACATTTTACTTTTAATGTTGAAATTTTCTGTTAAGTATCGAATTTATTTCGATTTCTCGAGGAAACTTATTCTACCAAATATGGAAAAAATCTATAATTTTATGTCCATAATAAAAAAAATCCGTTATTTTTTTAAATTTGAATAAAAAAATTACTTTACTTTGGTTAAAGAAATAAGTCAACATATTTTGTAAAAATTTATATTGAGCATAGAAAATTGTCTGCAGGTTAATGAATTTTATATTCATTTCATAGAACACCTGGATTTCATATCGCAGAAAATCCATACTTCCGATTATAAACCCATAATTTTTTTCGTTTATTCATATCATAGAAAATATATTCGTACTGTGGAAATTTTCACTTCTTTGTAGAGATTTATAATCTGTTTGTAGAATTTTATTTTATTTTTTTTTATCGAAAGTGTTTCTATACTTAAAAAAATTTTTTTTTTCCTTAGTGTATGCAAAGTTTTTGGCTTTATCTTTGAGCTAACTTTATGAAACTTGGCACAGATGAAGCTGTATAATGTATGTAGTTTTTATGTCAAAATCAGACCGATCGGACCACTATATCCGTTTGTATGAATAACTTTTTTGTTTTTTAAAATATCAAAACCAAAATTGGCAAATCGATGAATATTTTTCTTTCATATGGCAAAAACAGAAAAGTAAAAAAACTAATTATCCAAGTAATTCCCACATTCTCACTCCAATTGATTAACTGTAATGAAAACTATATAATATTTATTTTCACAAGGCACACTGATAATTTAATGTAAACTTTGTGGTCACGTGTCAGCGTTCTGCCATGTAAGTAAATCAAAGTAAATTATATACAATACACACATATGAGCCACAGGCAAATTCCCCAGTCAAAGGTCCTTTGTAACTCAACCCCAGAGGTTCGCAAGTGTTTTGACATTTTAACGCATTTTGTATTCCAAATGACCAGTAAACAGTCAGCGGGTTTTCTAGATTCTGAATTCTAGAACTGTATCTAGCCAAGGGGCAAGGGCAAGGGCAAAGGGTCTATGTATTGCCAAGGGAGCTCTTACACTTGTGCACTTGGTGGAAGGTTACATTAACTGTGAGAATTCTATTCTACATTGGAACATCAACCCTGTGAATAAACTAATACAGCAAACTGTACATGTTTATGCAAAATTAATTTCTGTTAACAATATTCATAGAATTAATATTATATTAAATAAAATTAACTAAAGAAAGCATCAATAAAAATATATTAATGAATTATAATTGAAGAAACTATCAATATAATAAAGGTTTCTTGAAAGGAAAAAGAAAGCCTTTTTGAAAATAAGAAACATTGATTTGATACACAGATTTATTCGCTACAATTAAGTTAACTAAAATTCGAATTTATTATTATTATAAATTTAAAAACTTCACTGATATTTAAATTTTAACCTCTAGCTGTGGCAACCACATCCGCAGCTTTCTGCGCAATATCAACAACTTGAATTGTGGCATCTCGAACATTTTGACCAATGCGTTCCTGAAAAATATTAACATTAATTTTAATATTAATAAAGTAAATTTTATGAAAATTTCAAGCAAATTTTAAAACAATAAATAAACTTAAGCTTACAATTCTTTTGCCAAGTCTACTCCAAAAATCTGCCTTAGCTTGGCCCAGACAAATGGCTGAAATCAGGACGATAAAAATGAAAATCTTGTTGAATTTCATATTGAATAATAATCCTGGAAGCTGTTACTTCTACAGTTGAAACGGAGAAACTGATAATTAAACTGAACAGATGAAGATGCTTTTATATCCAAATCCAAATTCAATATTCGGTAATCTACAAAAAATTTGGGATTTTTTTTTGTGCATAAAATCAATTTATATTGACCAACAAGGTTGACAGAGAAAATGAATTAATTATTTTAAAAAAGAATACAAATGATAAATAAAGAACTAATTTTTAAATAATTATTTAACGTTAATTCTTTAAGCATTAATTTTCTCTTAAAATGAATATTATGCAATTGGCTATTAGTAATATTTTCTATTAACAAATCAGAAAGTTATCATAAAAACAAGAAATTACTCTGATCAAGTATTGGGGTATAATATTTAATCTACAAAAATTAATGAATAAAATGTTGCAATATTTATATTCTACGATCAATTCAACTATAATGTTTTGATTTTTAGAAGTTGATTTAAAATAAAAAAAAAATTAAATTAAAGTAGAAAAACATCCAAATATCATTTGAAGATAATGTTGGTAGGGACAACAATAGAAAAATATTTTTAATGTATTATGATTTTTTATTTGAACTATTTTACACTGTGTTATTATTACAACTTTTAAAGTCATATAAGTCAAGAGAAAAGCTTACCAAAAATTAAGAAAACAAATTTTGCAAGAATTGATTTAAGGCAATTTTATATCCATTGCAGAAAGAATTTCAATAGATTTCAGCTAAGATAATTAGGCTAAAATTTAACATAATTTTGCAAGCATATGGAACTTTGATATATTATAATTTAACTATGTAGAGAGTCCTTTAGGGAACTCTCTTTGGTTTCTTTCATTGCGATTAAATAAATCTGCAGCTCATGGACTGTTTAAAGCTTTGCCTTATATTTAAATGTTATACAAATTAATTAATTTCTAGTAGATTCATTGAGAGATACGGAGATATCTATTTTTTTTTCACAGCATTAAAAAGCAACAAAAATATATAATTCTGTTTGATTTTTATATTTCTGCAGTATATTTTTTCGAATAACTTAAATTGTAATTATATATAAATAAATAGATTTTTAAATTAAATAAATAAAAGCAATGTGTCCATTTATTTAACCCCTGGCAGTAGCAGCTACATTTGCGGCCTGTTGGGCGATTCCCAATCCCTGGATGGTGGCATCCCGAGTGTGCTGGCCAATGCGTTCCTATAAAGATTAAAGAAGATTTTTTTAAAATATATTTTAATTAATCACAGCTTAGAGGGGGACTTACAATTTTCTTGCCAATCTTCTTCAGCCAACCAGCCTCAGATTGACCCAGGCTAATGGCCAGGATGAGGGCAACAAAGATGAAGATTTTGTAGAAGTTCATGTTGAATTGTAGTTTAATATATTCCTTGGAATGTAAAGAGTTGTAAAGAGCTGTTATTAAATCAGCTGGAACTGTGTGACTGATGATTTATACAGCCAGACTGTGCCCCTTTTATACCTCAAATAATCCGAAGCTGATAAGTCTCTGTCCGCGTTGAAACAGAGCAGAGCGTTGGATGTTCGGGGATTTTTTCTGAGGGGGAAAAAAAAGCACAGAAGTCAAATTGAGACAGGTAAGGTTTTTCTCTGGTAGATTCACATTATTCATGTATTGGAATATATGAATATATATATATATATAAGCAAAAGAGGGAATGTTTGAGTACTCATAAGCTTTTATATTCAGAATTGGGTGAAGCACAGCTAATTCTACTAATAAAACATTTAATGAATGAAATTTAAAACATTTTTAATTGTTATTATCATTACTAGAAATTGCGCTATACGTCAATATATGTGACATTTAATAACAATATATATTTATATGATTAACAGAGCGTGCAAACAATCGAAGAAAAAGCTGCATTCAACATGACGACGTTTAAATACTCTTGTAAAATTCATTTAGTGTCAGCTTTATGATACACACCTCCCAGAACATTTATCTATTCATTTCCCAATAAATTATAATCAATTTGTATTATTAAATAATAAAATAAAATAAAAATAAAAAAATCTATATTGTATTCCTATGTGAATAAAAACCTGCAATCAAATTTTAGAAAACAAATATTAACGTTGGCATAGAGTTCGAATTTGTTTATTTTAATACATTGCAGATTTTATGAAATAATTATAATATCTTAAGTTAGGGTATAACAAGAAATGTGAGCTATTTCTCTCTTTTTTTTCTTTGTCTCTTTGTCATTGTTTTATTTTATTTTTTTTTTTTATATATAACTGAGCTGAACATATGTCAATTTGTGATTCCCGCTAAAAGAGCTTGAAGACTATATAAGGCACAAAAAAAATAAAAAAAATTACAAAAAAAAAAAAATACCCGCGATATTGAAATTAACTTTCCAAAAAGTCTGCAAAAAAGATTCCACAACTAAAATACAGATAAAGTAGCATAATTATGTAATAAATATATTATTTTTTATTAAATTACATATGTAAAATTTTAATATATTTTTTATTGATTCAGTCTGGTAAAAACAGTATAAATTTTAATTTAAAATTTTTCTATACCATAGAACGTCGATTGCTGTCTTTTCTGGCCAGATAATAGCGTTTTTATAGTTAAGAAAATTCTATAACAATTCTTAAGAAAATATAAACAAATATTAAAAAATTAATTTCTTTGGGGAACTGTACAATTTTTTATTTGTCCAACTGTATACTGTTAGCAAATATATATATTTATATTATTAGACTTTATTATCAATGACATAGACTTTGAAAATTGCAATCTAGTAGAAACCAAAACATTATTGATATAACTCGCAACTTGGCCAACTCTGAGGTCTAAAGGGGAGAGGTAAGAGTCCTTTGTAGCAACCACCAAAGATGCGACTTTAATTTGTGCTGAGGCAGAGAGACAACAAAACGAATTAAATCAACAAAAAGCCAACAGTGGCACACACAAGGATAACTGGCGTATGGATGGAGGATATGCGCAGTGTCAGGATATGCCACTAATTTCCTTAACAAGTAAAAACGCTTTACGCTCCTGGGTTTTGACTTTGGTGGCGCCAAATCAAATTCAAAAGCGTTACCAAGTGAATCCCTTACCCTTCAGAATTTACTATTATATAAATATATATCTATATATGTAGCAGTATCTATGTTTGTGTGTATCTTTCCGGTTCTGTTGCTGTGTGTTCTTGTATCTGGCTTTTGCTAAAATGTAAATAAAATCGCTCGAATTAACCGCTGAGTGACAGGCAGAAACAACAGCAGGAACTCTACTAAAATATGTCATAAATGCCACATTGAAGGACTCAAAAGCAAAACCCAGAGCCACAACTAGACTCACAGGACTCTCTGGCATAATGAGATACATTCTTGTAAAGGACTCTGAGCGTTCAGAGTAGCGTAAGTAAGACAATAAATGCAACTGGTTTTTTGTCATTTTATTTTGCATATTTGAGGTTTATAAGGATGAGTGTAAATAGGCAGGGAGAAATCGCATCTGAGGACTTTGTGATGGTATAAGAAAAAGGATATATAGAGAGGTAGAACGGAGTGGAAAAATACATTGTAGAATCAAGAATATCACTAAGAACTGAGACTCCAAAAAGTGGTTAAAAAGACGCTAAAGAATATCCTGAAATAAGTCGAAGTAGGAGAAACATTAGATAGTTTACAGAATAGAGAAAGATTAGGAAATTATAGGAAGTCCCTTAGATAAAAAGAACCCCTCTTTATTTTGTAAAAAACCCCTATAATATTAATTTAGATATAATTCTAATTTGGCTTAGCAGGAATACATAAAGTGATTCAAATTAAAATCCCAAAATTCAAGATAAATGAATAAAGTCTTAAAAAAAAAGTTATCTAAATGAGTAAGCTTTTAGAAATTAAATACTCTAACAACAAGACCACATTATAAACTATTCATATTAAATAACAAATTATAAAACAATAATCTACAATTGCACCAAGTGATAAGTTTACAGCGTAGTTTACGTAGAACAAAGGCAGAATCCATATACTATATATATACAAAGATTGATTGCTCTAGCTTCTATTGTCTTTTGATAGAGGGCAATGTTTACTACTAATTAAAAATACATGTATCTCTACATTGTCTTCCATATCAACACCCTTTTAGCTATACATAAGTAGCTATTTATGAATATGGAGGGGAACTTTTTCTAAAAGACGCCTGCTAAAAGCACTGGGAATCACATGATGCAGGTCCAGAACGGATCAGAGCATTTAACGCACTAAACTGATAGCTGGGAAACTGATAAGAGTCTATAACAACAGCAATATAAACACACACAGGAACAATCAGAACAAACTACCCACCTTTGTTGGCTTAAATAAAAACCTGATTTTATATGATTCTTTATTACGTGTTTGTTCGCTACGATCATTATTCATTGGCATTATCATTATCAACCTTATAAGGTCAGTGGCATATTCATTGCCAAGTTGTTTCTATAAATTGTAAAAAAAAACCCGCGTAACATTTCATTCATAAAATGATTCGTAGTAAATGTTTGTATTTCACCCAGATTTTTTTGCTTTTGATCGTATTACTATTATAGCATGACGACAGACAAACTTGTTTGGTGATTACCCGACAAATCCACTTTTTATTATGGCATTCTTTTAACTAAGATTGACAAATTGGAATAGAGCGGAAATACTTGACGAGAAATTCAGCAGAGACTCATATACTCATAGTTTTAATTATCGCTAATACCTATGAATTATATTCCCTGCTATTGTACCATAACATTTAATTTTATGCCCCATGGGCAGATGTAAATATAGTTAAAATTTCATACAAAAATATACTCATGGTATATATTATCTATACTCATATTTTAATGCCCCGCGATTTGGTTTATATAACTAGTAAAAACTACGATAATATAAATCAAATTATACTGCTATTAAAACGGAATATTTAAAACATTGCCCTCTTATATTATATATCAGTCTGAGGATCGAATATTCTAAAAAATAATTGTTTCTTTCTGCATAAATAATCTTAATAAAAATTAAATTATTCATTGAAATTCATTTCAACCTTACCACTGAACATGCTTTATGTCTGTGTACTTTTTTTCTTTAAAAAAAAAATCCCCCAGCATCCATGCAACGATCTGTTGCTGCAGATTTTAAATTCTGACTCTGCATTGATTATTTGAGGTATAAAAGACACATTGCCAGGCTAAGTAAATTATCAGTCACACAGTTCCAGCTGCCTTAATAACAGCTCCACTCTTAACTCACAACATTCCAAGAAATATATATAAAAAACAAAACTCAACATGAACTTCTACAAGATCTTCATTTTTGTTGCCCTCATTCTGGCCATCAGCATGGGTCAGTCTGAGGCTGGTTGGCTAAGAAAGATTGGCAAGAAAATTGTAAGTCCCCTTTGACAGTGTAAATAATAAAAAATAATTACTAATAAGATATTATATCTTTATAGGAACGCATTGGCCAACATACTCGGGATGCCTCAATTCAGGTTTTGGGAATCGCTCAACAGGCTGCAAATGTGGCTGCCACTGCCAGAGGATAAAGCATAGAAAAATGCTTTTTATTTATTTTAATTATATGTATATTTATTTTATTAATAGAAATTTACAATAATAAGAAATAAACCTATTAAAAAAAAAAACAATTTTCTTCTATTTTATTTGATGTCTGCATGGCAAATGGATTTATCTATATCATTTACTTAGCACTTTTATACTTTAGCTGACTTTTACAAGATGCCAGCTACAACTTTATTATTCCCTACTAATACATTTATACAGATACAGGGTATTATTGCAATATCTATTGAAGTCAGTGCTATTCAAATAAGCAAGAAATTAGTAAAACAAATTTTAAAGTAAAAAAAGCTGCCTTAATTTTCGATTATTGAAAAGCATCCTAAAACCGATATATTTATGGATTTATAAGGTTTTTTTTTGTTGCTTAAAAAATAAGTAATTTTGACAATTTTATTGATTTTTAAATAAATTGATTTAATTTATTCAATAATATACATATGTATACGACTTGATTGGATTCAATAAATAATTGTCAGAAACACAGTAAACTTTGTTTAATCTATTTCTTTATTCTTTATACTATAAAATCTAATCTTTATATTACTAAACTATATATACTGTACTTAACTGTAAAACTATAAAGCGAGAACTATAAAAACTTAATAAAAATGTGAATAATTTTTAAAATTTGTGGTTACTAAATAAATAAAGAACATATAAGTTTACTTAACTTTTTTTATATATTTGTCAATTAATTTGTAGCTTGTAACTAAGAAATTTAGTACATCATATAATAATATTAATTATAATTTTTAATTTTTTAATGATTAACATTTATTAAAAATGAAACAACGGCCTTATTAACCCAATTGCAAAATATAAACAAAATACTAATATATTAATTTTTAATTTTAATATGTCTATTTTTGTTCAAATTTATAGTTATATTACAATTATCAATCTTTAATTTAATTATAATTATTAAATACTTAAATTTCTTATTAATATATAATTAATAATGTCTAAATAAATAGTTTTATTCTGAAGAAACTCATCCTCTGGCAGTAGCAGCTACATTTGCCGCCTGTTGGGCAATTCCCAATCCTTGGATGGTGGCATCCCGAGTGTGCTGGCCAATGCGTTCCTATAAAGATCAAAGAAGATTTTGTTAGAAATTAATTTTATTAATCACAGCTTAGAGGGGGACTTACAATTTTCTTGCCAATCTTCTTTAGCCAGCCAGCCTCAGATTGACCCATGCTAATGGCCAGGATGAGGGCAACAAAGATGAAGATTTTGTGGAAGTTCATGTTGAGTTTTAGTTTAAAATATATTCCTTGGAATGTGGAGACTTGTAAATAAAGCTGTTGTTGCTGTTGCGGAAACTGAGCGAATGATGTTTTGTCTGGCCAGTCAACGGCACTTTTATACCTAAAATCATCAACGGAATATCTTACAGTTGCTGATAAGATACGACTACAAATGTATGGAACTGATTGATAGGGGATTTTTTAGTAGAGAAAAGTACACGGAATGTAATTCTCTTAAATATTCCGCTTGTGTTTATTTTATTAGCATCGGTAACATCTTTATTTATTTGATACTATTAAATGGTATTTATTTTAGTAAATTTCCTTTTTCAAACAGCTGTGTCAACGATCGTTTTTTAAAACAATATTGTTAATATATCAATAGAAAAGGCGAATAATTTTTTTTAAATTATAATGTAGTCTTGTGTGCCTTAAAAAAATAAAACTGTTCCAAAAAAATTTACATGAAACTGGAAAAATTTAGAAATAAATTTAATTCAATTCCACGAGTTTGTTAAACTGATAATACTCAGAAAAAATTTATTTAAAAAAAATAAATTATTTATTTAAATATTTGAAGCATAATATTGCTTATAATTATATTTATTTATTAGTGTTGTTCACATTTAAATATTTACAACTAAAACGCACACTTGCGCCATCTTTCGGCTTGCGCACTTACTAAACTGCCGCAACCAACTTCACGCAGATATCAACCCTGTGCACCGATGACGTTTGCACAGTTCAGTGTCGCAGCGTTGACTTCCTTTCCTGTCAAAATAGTCGACAAAGGTTGGTGTACATTTTCTGTGAAGACTTTGAAAAACACGAAAAAACGCCGCAACATGCAAAGCAAAGCCAAAAATAAATGACAAATTGAGTTAACTAAAGACTTTCAATAAAAATAATAGAAATTGCTGAGTGAAAATCATTCAAACAAAGCCGATGCACAACGATTAAAAAATGTTGGAAGGCAAAATAACTTGAGAATATTCGGCATTTGCTGCGCTGTTGCTGTGCATTGTTTTAACGCAACCATTTGTAACAACTTTAAACGTGTGTGCATCCATTCACTTGCAGATGGCTATCGGCTCCAAGATTATCAAGCCCGGCGGCTCAGATCCCGATGAGTTCGAGAAGTCGATTGCCCAGGCGCTCGTTGAGCTAGAGGCCAACAGCGACCTGAAGCCCTACCTCCGCGATTTGCACATTACCCGTGCACGCGAGATTGAGTTTGGCAGCAAGAAGGTAAGAGTTATTTTTATATAATTTGTCACATTTAACTAATGAGTTTTATTGTCGCGCTTTTTGTGTGCAGGCCGTCATCATCTACGTGCCCATTCCACAGCAGAAGGTGTTCCAGAAGATCCAGATCATTCTGGTTCGCGAACTGGAGAAGAAGTTCTCTGGCAAGCACGTTGTGGTCATTGGCGAGCGCAAGATTCTGCCAAAGCCGACGCGCAAGGCCCGCAATCCCCTGAAACAAAAGCGTCCACGCTCGCGCACCCTGACCGCTGTGTACGATGCCATTCTGGAGGATCTCGTCTTTCCCGCTGAGATCGTTGGCAAGCGTGTCCGCGTCAAGCTGGACGGCTCCCAGTTGGTTAAGGTGCACTTGGACAAGAACCAGCAGACCACCATCGAACACAAAGTAAGTTCCTCCTCCTCTCCCTAAATAAGTGAAGCTCAATTGTGCGCCTCGTCCCCGTGTTATTTGCGGCGCGTTCCTTAAGCGCCGTGATTGTCAAAGGGGACGCATAGCAAATTCTGCCAATAACTCGTTATTGTGCGCCACTAACGCATCCCTGCGGGCCCACATCTCCATATATTGGCTACATTTTTGATATAATATCACCGTTCTTGTGTTATTCGCTAAATTTTATTTCTCGTTTAGTGATTGTCAAACAGAACGCATAAAAAATTCCAAGCCAGTTTACTCCACGTTGTTGAGCCTATAAATGACCTAGGTTTCTACATTACTAATCACCTGGCCACAGATATATTTAGAACATAAATAAATAGGTTTAATTGAACCATATTGCGGTTTTCTGAAATGTCCATTTACTTGGGCATGCACTTTTAAAGTGCGACCGCATTATAAATATGCAAAAATACAGCAATGCAAAAAAATACTAAACATATATATTTTTTTTATGCTTACATATGCGGAATGCAATTAAAAATCCCGATTGTCAAGTGGTTCTTAAATTTTAAACCATATACTTATGTTTCAACTAATTTAAGTTCCAACACTCTTCAAAATAATCACCGTTCTTGTGTTATTTGCTAAATTTAATTTATCGTTTAGTGATTGTCAAACAGAACGCATAATAAACATTAAGCCAATCTACTCCACAATGTTGAGCCTATTAATAACCAAGGTTTCTACATTACTAATCACCTGGCTACATACACATCTTAAAAGTATATCGAAGCTAGGAATAACGCGGCATTAAAAATGCCATTATATTATTTTCGACCTATTTCTCGGGTCTTGGCTTCCAAGATTCAAATTCACTCTTGAAATTGATAAAAATGTACCTAAATATTGCAAACAATTTAAGTTTTGATTGTAAATATTTTTTAAAAAATGCTAGAATTAAATTGTCAAAAATATACTAGATTCAATATTAACATTTTTCGCAATGGAAATAGGGAATCCTACTGCAAAATTTTCTTTTATCAGATCCGCCCCGCCCTCATCTTTAATCGATACTATTGAAATTATCACCGTTCTTGTGTTATTCGCTAAATTTAATTTCTCATTTAGTGATTGTCAAACAGAACGCATAAAACAGCCTTTTTACTCCACAATGTTGAGCCTATTAATAACCAAGGTTTCTACATTACTAATCACCTGGCTACAGATACATTTAAATCAAAACTAAATATGATTTAAAACTAATTGCGGTTTTGTAAAGTTTTGTCCATTTATCTGGGCATGTACTTTTAAAGTGAGACCGCATTTGAAATCTGCTGAAATACAGTAAAGCAAAATGCAAAAAAATACTGAAAAATTTTCGATTGTTCAGTTATTATTCAATTTTAAATGTTGTACCTATAATTAAAATATTATTAGTACCGACACTTTAAAATAATCACCGTTCTTGTGTTATTCGCTAAATTTTATTTCTCGTTTAGTGATTGTCAAACAGAACGCATAATAAACATTAAGCCAATCTACTCCACAATGTTGAGCCTATTAATAACCAAGGTTTCTACATTACTAATCACCTGGCTACATATGCACATATAGAGCTAATCCTAACTATCAAAGTTAAAACATTTCTTAAACTAAAATAACAAACAAGTTACTTTAAAAATTTCCGCCTATTTGCCTCCCAAGCGCCGTTTTTTGTGCCTGGTGCCTTGGGACTTCCTATATCGGCGGTAAATGAAACAAACCTGTCGAATCGTTTTTTGCTATCAACTATTTATGTTGCAGCAAAAGGTTCTTCGTTTTGACACTTGAAATTTGTAGATATAATTAAAAGATTTATGTTTAAAGCAGTTGAAACTAATTTGTTTATTTATTCTTTTCATCTACAGGTTGATACCTTCACATCGGTCTACAAGAAGCTTACCGGCCGCGATGTTACCTTCGAATTCCCAGACAACTACCTGAGCGTCTAAAGTGTGTTCCGTTTGGCAATGTCGTCGTCGTTATCGCTGGTTCGGTTCATTCTGAGGAGTAACAACAAATTCTGTCGTACAGAAGATGCGTTTTTTTTAAATATGAACTGAAGAACGTAACGTCTACTAAATAAAAACAGTAAACATTTTTAAAAATTAAATTAAATTATTTGTTGTAATTTGAATTAAGTCGTGAGTTGCTGCCTGCCTTTTGTGTGGCATTAAATGTAATTCAATCCTAAATTGCGGCAAGCCTGTCATAATGAGAGAATAATTTTTAATTCCAAGGTGTAATCATCTTTTGATGTACAGGGGCTTCCTTTTGATTAAGTGTAACCATAAAATGAAAGCCTTTTATGTGTAACATGCTATTATTTACCGCCAGTCCATTTCCCTGGGCGACATGTTGCTCCATGTATGTGTGGCTTGTGCGTTAGTTTAATTAAAAACTGCGTGGTGCATATTTATTGGATTCACTTTGTAACTTTTTCTTTTGAGAACAAATAATTGTGGTAGCGATGCGTGATGCGTAAAATCCTTGCCACACATGTGCGAAAAGGGGTTAATCCTGCGGCTGGCGGGTGTACTCTTCCACTCGACTCGATTCATTTACATGCGCCACTTGTAATTACGACACATGTGGGAATTGGTAATAAATATTTTGAATAATCACGTGTGCATCGAGTGTGTGGTGATGGAGGGAGTTTGTATGTCACACAAAAAGGATTAATTTAAATTTATACCATGAGAACAAGACTTCTATTTTAAACATAATTTATGATCTCAGTCTGTTTAATGTATTTTCTGCTTGGGGGTTGGAGACAAAATTCTAAAATTGTACGGGCGAATTAATAGGTTTGTGACTATACTAATTCGCTTTAGCAAAATTAAATTTCAACACTGGCGTGTGTATTTACTAAGCCTTATAGTGTGGACATCATCCATGCCGAGTTGAAATATAAAATTTGAATATTTGACAAATATTTTTTAGTAAAGTAAATAAAAAATATTCAAATTTCACGTAATTATTATTTCAGTTTTGTCGAATAACAAGTGTTGGATATAACAGCGCTTATTATAAAGTCGGAAGCTTTACGCTCAAAATGTATATATATTTTTGCATTGATTTTTAACCAAAAGTTGTTTATTCCTCTAATTTGTGTGCCTTAAAAAATTAATTGTTAACAATGTTTATTGTTCTCATTTTATTTAAGTAATAAATAATAAAATAATACTAACCAGACATGTAGACCACAACAAATCACATTGATTGCCATTTTACTATTCTATTTGAGTCAACAACGAAATCACGCAATACAACAATTTCGAAATGAATTACAGCAAATGTCAGTTGAAACTCGACAGCTCAAACCCAGAACTAAAAGGGTATTTGCGATTGCAATGAATAAGAGTCCTGGTCAGACTTTTCCTATACCCTTAAAGGCCAATGCCACTAAATATTCCCAATAGTTGCTGGTGTTTAGATTGATGATCTGGCATATAGATAGCTGTCTGACACATTCGATTAATGTGCCTTAAAACGCAGTTACAATTTGCTGATTGATATCTTTAATATGCCAACTAAATGACTCCAATGGGAACTATTCACTATTGTATAAAACTTTGACCTTGTGCTAAAGTTTTTATAACGATTTTCGAAAAGGATTTTCCGCTCTAATTAAAATGCAACACACACACAGTTTGTGAATTTACAAGCATTTTGTATGTTAATTTTTATTTGGTATTTGCTTATAGCGGAAAATGTTTTATGGCAGCCATCCAACTAGAGTTGTATTTGCGGGACAGTTGGGAGGATGAAGGATGATAAATTATTGACCACGCTTGGGGACAAATTATGTCATCATATGTGGCTGTCACTGGGCTAAGCTCGGTCCATGACTCATTTTCTGGTTATAATTGTAAAATTGTTCATTGGTGTAGAAATAGTTATACGTTAATCTTTAAGTATGCCCTATAACTGCTTATTTTAAGTAAGTATCATATGCGGCTATATAGTTATTGTAGTCTTATCTTCTTATCAATGGTTTCCCCGTATGATTGTCCCTTCAATTACAGTGTCTCCCTCTATCGCGATGTAATATTATATACATACATATATAGGCATTATAGTATAACTGTAAATAAATACTAGAAACAGATTGAAACAGAGTTTATAGTATTATATAGCTTCAAACCGCAAATCTTTACTTTTTATACACTTGCGGAAGGATATTATAATTATAGATATTAATATCAATAATATTCTTGATCAGGAAGTCGATATAGTCATGTATATATGTCTTTTTCTATACAAACTAGTCTCACAGTTTTTAAGCTAGTATCTCGATGATATTTGGCACATACGATTTTTTTTTGTTGCAGATAGTATAAGTCCGAATCAGTCAGATTGAACCATTATATCATATAGCTACTATAGGAACAATCGGGTAAGAAATGAGTTCTATGAAATTTTTTAATTTTTAAATATATTGGAACCAAACTTGGCAATTTAATATAGTATTATTATCTACACAATCTAAGTTTATTCAGAATTGGACTACTATATAGCTCCCATAGCATTTCATAGATATACCCCATAGATATAGGATATCCCATAGATATCTCAGACATACTTTACAATTTTATTCATATAGCTACCATAGCAGCGATCGATTGAAAATTTAATTTTTTTTAAAGACAATTGCTAGGGTATATATAAATGTATGAATATATATATACGGCATATCGAACTTAGCCATTTCTTGTTTATTTTCCTTTTTATAGCACATATTTGCTTTCATAATCATAAAACTATTTGACACAGTCTGTGGCAGTGCATTCCCATTTCCATTCCCGTTCCCGTTCCTGTTTCCATGCCCGTTTCCAGTAAGCACAATCGGTACCCAGTGATTTTCAAATACCGTTTCGCCTTGCCCGATAAGAAGCGTGGAGAAACAATCAATGATCACACATATACATACAAACACATACACATATACAGTAGATATGTAAGTAGCTGGCAATTTATTTCCTCTCAATATATTTTCTATATTTATCACAGCGTTGTCATTGCATCATCATTCGCTGCGTTGGCCTACGCCCCCAGCCCCATATGCCCAACCAAACCGGTCGGTCCGCTCTCTGTCTAACGTCTGCCGCAGCATTTGGAAAAGTTCACATCACTATTTGTATTTTGTTATGAATTGGACAATAGAAGATAACTGAACATATTCAAGGGCAAATCTTAACCACCATACAAGTATGTATGTTAATATTTAAATTTCGAAGAATTAACAATAAGCATAAATACAAATATTTGTTAAAAGGCTTATCGGTAAATGCCATTATTTCCCTTACTTAAAGCTTTTTCAACTTTTATTAAAAATAAAAATTCCAAATATTATATGAAAAGCTAACCACGCGCTCAGCGTGTGTAGCTCTCATATCTCTCTGCCCTCAGATATGTATTATGGTCCCAGACATACTTGAAGACTGCCCCCAGACGCAACAGAACAGAACACGCTAAGGCGAGGCGATAATGACACTGACTAAGCAACAAGAAAAAAACAAGAACAAGCACAATGAGAGGGAGAGTATCAGGTGTAGAGATAGAGAGAGAGAGAGAGAACTAAGGGAAGCAACAAGCGTGCTCAGAGCCAAAAGAAAACTGGGTTAATGCTAATGTTAATAAAAATCCACAACGGGGCAGCCGATATTTACGAGCTTTGTTGGCCCACAATGACGAAATGCCGCCACCCCAAGTTCCAGAAAAAATTATGCCGGCTAGAGAAGCAGCGATTGTTGCTCACTCCCTTCCTAGCACCCTCTCTAAATCCCTCAACCCACTCGTATTGTAGAAATTCTGCCAGCGTTGACGCCAACGCCAACGCCAACGCCACCACCGACGCCGACGCCTACTCAATTAGAGAGCCAACTGAAACCGCTCAGGCATTGACTTTGAACTACAATTTTCTTAGCGCAACGACAAACTGGTTTTTTTTTTTTTTTCCCTATTTTGTTGTTTTAATGTTTACGGAATGTGTGAGCACAACAGAGAATAGTAAACAATGAATGTGGGCAAGGGGCAAAATGGGTAGATAATAGCGTTGGAGAATGAAGTTACAACAAAAAGTGAAAAAACTAGTTGAAGAAGTTTTAATACTCTATACTATATTATTCATAAGAAGAAAGTTTTTTATTTTATTGTAATAAATTAATCCGTCCAATCTTGATGTAATATTTATATTATCTAATTGAAACTACTTTAGATTAGGTTGTTTACTTGTAAATATTACAAGGCTAAGCAATATGTATAGGTTTATTTGTGTAAAGGTAATATTTACATATAGTATGAATTTATTTAGATTTTTTTTTATTTTTAGAAAAATTGAATGAGTCGATCATTGCTTCTAATAAATTTACTTAAAAAAGCAATTCTGATATATATAATTAAAATGTAGAAGTCCAAACAATGTGATACAAGTATAATAAAAAAAAATTATTTTGTGTATACAATAAATGAACTTTGGAACGTTTTGGACTTTGGATCGTTCCTCTGATAGCTTCATATGTGATATGTGTTAGCAAGCTAGCTACATATATTTATATGCCAATTTTCATTAAATTAAGAAATCAGTTGTCACAGGGATTGACAAACAGACGAACACGTATAAAACGATATATATTGACAACAGAAATGCCTATTTTATTCTACACTTTGTGACAATCTTATAATACTCTTTGGCTAGGGTATATTAAAACAGAAACCAAATAAAAGTGAAATAAATATTGAATAGAGGCAACGGGCAACGCTGGCAGCGGCAATTGCTCCACGCTCCATACCGCTACGCTCCAGCGCGACGTCGACGCCGGCAACGCGACGTCAGCTCTTGGATGTGGATGTGAGTGTGGATGTGAATGTGGATGTGAATGTAAATGTCGGCCAGTTGAGCAGCGGCTGTTAGTCATTTGAGTTCGTTCGGTTGGTGAACAGCAGAACTCGTTAGACGCGCAGTGAGAAAAGTAATAAATATAAACTAAACAACTAGTATTACTATATTGTTAGTTACCATAAAACATTTAAAGCCATCTCCCATGCGATAAAGCGCGTCGCTAATACACAATAAAGTGCGTTCATTCAACAAATTGTGGCAAATAATCAAAGTATTTATAAATGTGAATACCTTTAAAAAAAAATACGATTTTTCAGTACAAATTTACTAAATATTTTACAATCTCAAAAACCATAAAACCTAAAAATTTCCACTGAAAAAATAATTATTTCTTTTCGAATTTTGTTGTTGCACAGCTACAAATTATTTTACAAATTATTTCACAAACTCATAAACCACAGAATAGTCTTTTAACATTTTCAAAAAAATGCTGAGACATACAAGATAAAAAAAAGAATATTTTTTTTAGGAAAAATAAAACGCTTGTTTTCCGACTGACGTCAGCGCAAATTTCAAATTCGAAACTATGGTATTATGTTAGCAAAAAAATAAATAAAATAAACACATTTAATTATATGAGGTACAATTCTGGTGAAGTGTTATAACTCTTTCATTTATTACTAATACTTTTTAAAAATCCAATTGCCAATTACGTAGTAAAACAAACTATGTAAACTAGCCCTAATAAACTTATTTTTAATTAGATTGTTATGCATTTCTAGAACAGAAAGCTGTTTCTTTTGTTTTTAAAGAAAATGCATTGACTGATAATTAAAAAAAAAACGACAAAGAAGCGACTATCTTCGGCACGCCGAAGCTAAATACCCTTGCAATGGTCTCCTAAAAAAAATTTTAAGGTTAACTTTTATTTTGATATATTAAAAACAAAGTTTTTCAAGCGAGCACTTTTCAACCGATTGTTTCTATGGGAGCTATAATATATAGTGGTCCGATTTTCTTCAAACTTGGTCAGATTGTACAAATCGTAATTATGCATCCATATGCCATATGTTTTAATATCTTGAAAAACAAAAAAGTTATTCATACAAACACTTTTCATTAAAATTAAGTGTCTTCGATTTTTACTCTATAGCTATATGATAAAGTAGACCGATCGGGCTGATTTTGACATACAAACTCAACACATTATCCAGCTTCAACTGTGCCAAGTTTCATCAAGATAGCTCCAAGATAAAGACAAAAACTTTGCACAAAAACAGACGGACAGACGTACATGGCTATATAGACTCAGCTCTTCGTTCTGACCAAGAATATATATACTTTGTGGGGTCGGAGAAGTCTCCTTCTATGCGTTACACATTTCGAGACAATATTATAATACCCTTTTGCAAGGGTATAAAAATTATACAAATTGCTTGTTGAAACAGTAAAAATATGCATATAGATTGCAACTGCAAATAAAGTTTTAAATAAATAAATTAACTCAACTAAAATATACCCAGTACTCAAATCGAAGCAAAAAGCTAACTATTGCTTAATCGACTTTCGAAAAAAATGTTTTCTTAATTTAAAGAATTATAAAGAGTTATAAATATTAAATTTAATATATTCAGCTCCTATAAGACACATTAAATTTATAGATTCTGCAATGAGATGTTCAACTTGTTGCATACCACATTTTATGGTAATTTCAACTAATATTACAATTTATATTTCAATTATTCGAGAACCCAAACACATTTTTCGATACAAGCAATATAGTAGCATTAATTGGTTTATAAAATTTCACATAATAAAGTTTTTATTTCGAGAAGAAATAGAATCAAATTTGTGAATTTATCACGCTTTATTGTGTGCTTGAGTAAAATAAATTTATTTGTTGTTTTTCAAATTTATAGCCGGCAATAATAAAAACAATTAATTCGAAGAATTTCAATTGCAATTTAGCTAGCTTTTCTTTATAAACATGTATTTGTTTGAAGACTTGCTCAACTAAACGAGAATTGTGCATTTGTTTAAAACAGCTTAGAATTTCTATTAGTTTATTTAATAATTCACATGCAATTAGTCGTGTTTCTATTAAAATATACACAAAATGTAATTAAATTGTTTATAATGTGGACAGTTGTAGATCGCATTGTAATTATTGATTATAAATGTATTATTTATAGAGTAATTAATTTCTGGAACTCATACGGGTGCCAGCATACAAAATATATTTATTTATTTAATCAGCAGCTTGCAACAAACTAAAAACAATAACAATATCAAATTGTGGCAATTTTTTTATATTGTAAACAAAATATATAATCGCTTGACTGTGGTATACTCTGTTCCCAGAGGAGTTTTCTTTTGGCTAAGCACTATTTGCAATGGCGGAAGTGGGCGTTTCAAACATTTGTTGTCCAATCTTGTTCAAATAGGTTATCAGTAAACCCCATATCAAATTTAGTGACTCTATAGGTGTGGGGTATACGGACTTTGATCATTTTCAGGGGCGCAGGTGCGGAAATGTATATAAATTTTTGATTTAGTTTCTCGAAAGGATCAGCAGTCTGTGTATCTGAAATTTGTGGAATTTTCGAATTTTAGGAATTTTTTAATATTTTTTGTGATAGAATAAAATTTAAAAAATCCCTCCCTAAAGACAAATAAGTAGAAAGCCAAAGAAATGGTTTTATATAAAGTATTTTCTTTAGATATTAGTATAATTTATATGTGACAGTTTGCTATAAATAATGTATTTATTGTAGCTAAATCATATTTAATAAAACCAACACAAATCTGCTCTAAATAATGCATTTATTATAGCTAAACAATCTTTAATAAAACCAGCACAAATCATACAAAATAGCTACAATTAAAACAATTACAGGGTATATGCAAGTTGAACGTTGTGCTGGAAAATTTGCAAAAAAAAAAAAAAACTTGCCAATGGAAATTGGCATTGTGTACTTAGTAGTATGTCGATTAAAATTATTTATAGTTTTCTTTTAATTTATTTATGTTTTCTTTCTGTTTCTTCTGATAACTACGTGCACATTGTCAGGCAATTGGCAATTGCTTCAGAACTTGGCCAATGGGCGGTTCAAGTTTATAGTTTATACTATATAACATATATATATATATACTATATAATATATTATACTATAACTTTATAGCACACACAGTTCAAACTGTTGATGAGTAGAGCGTTGGTCTAACGAATGTCAATAAAACTGATGTCTTGGCGATGGCCTCTTTTTATTGTTTATTATTATTTATTATTAAGCGTAATAGAATTTTTTGTTTCGACTGTCGTTTTGTTGTTGCCAAGTTGTGGCCAAAGCCGAAAAAAAAAAATAACAAATGAATTTTGTATATTAAATATAATTTATGCATGCTCCCAACAGACTTTGCCCTCTGCCCTCGGCCATAATCGAGTCGCGTGTGTTGGCCCAATGAAAATGTTGATCAATTCCTGTGACACGCTCGTCAAAGAAAAAATCCCCAAAAAAAATAAATAATAATAAAAAAGAACTCGGTTCAAATTAACTAAGGTTTCACTTCGCTTGATTGCTTTAGTTTCAATTTTACTTTGAATTCCATCTCCAGCTATTTTTCCTTATCAAATTAGCGTGCCTGGCATATGTTTTTTCAGTGCTCTTTATGTGCTACATTTTCTAATTAAAAGTCAAATGCAAAACGGGGCGTGTTTCGCGCCACGGGTGGGTTTCTTGCCACAATGTCACACGCGGCGTATGATGAATGCTGAGATATACTAAAGTTGTTAGAAACTATCGATCGATTGGCAGCGATAAAACAATGGGAATGCTATCGAAATGCAACTATATATCAGTCTATGAATTGATTTAAAGCTTTGTTTAAAAATTTAATTAAATGTTGTGTATTTTAACCCATATTTTATTTACGATTGTGCCAAATGTTTAAACTATCGATCGATTGGCAGCGATTTTTTTAAACAAGCGCTGCTATCGAAATGCAACTATAGATCAGTCTTTGAATTAATTTAAAGCTTTGTTAAAAAAATTAATTAAATGTTGTGTACTTTAACCCATTTTTTATTTACGATTGTGCCAAATGTTTAAACTATCGATCGATTGGCAGCGATTTTTTTATACAATCGATCGAAATGCAACTGTAGATCAGTCTATGAATTGATTTAAAGCTTTGTTTAAAAATTTAGTTAAATGTTGTGTATTTTAACCCATATTTTATTTACGATTGTGCCAAATGTTTAAACTATCGATCGATTGGCAGCGATTTTTTTTATACAATCGCTGCTATCGAATTGCAACTATAGATCAGTCTATTAATTGATTTAAAGCTTTGTTTAAAAAATTAATTAAATATTGTGTACTTTAACCCATTTTCTATTAACAATTATGCCAAGCACTATCCAGCTATTTGTCAACCATCTGTAGAACTATTATCTTATCGATAATATGACCGGAACCTATAGTGTATTTTTCGCAGAATTTAAACAATTAAACGCCTCATGACTGTTTGTAAATGTAAAACTGTAAACAAAACTATAATGTCTGCCCAAAAATTTGTGATTTATCATTTCAAATTTAACACCTGCAGCACTATTTGGTGACTCAACCCAGACATGGCCCAAATATATGGCTATATGCGTTAGCAGGTGTCTCTAATCTCTTATCAGTAGACCAAATTTTTGAATGAACTTCTGTGCCCAATTTCTATGAAAGCCCAGACGACGCTGGTTTGTCATTCTGACTGGTTTTTACCGGCTTTATCATTGAGAGCCATATGGCCAGACGGGACTTGTCAGTTAATAAGCTTTATGATTAGAAATGTCTGCTACATTGTTTTGCTTTTTTCGGCAACTGATAAGAGCGTGTTGTGTTATGTGTTACCTAACTTTGGCCAAAAACAAAAATATGAAATAATAATTCAACACGCCATGACGAGGCGAATTTTGCGTCAACGTGTTTTAAGTGTTTTTTTTTTTGATAATGTTGCTTGGTTATTTTTAAAAAATTGCTGCAGTACTAATATATATATATATTATGCAGCTTGTTAATATTAATATTCATTATCTCATCGATTTAAGTAGGAAATATAACTCGCGCCTTGTTAATCAATTTAAAAGAGTCCAAAGATTTAATTGCACAAGAAGTATGACTAGAAGTCAATAGTGCTTGAAGATATCTTTGAATCAGATATAAAGTATTATAATTTACATATACATAAATACACGATATATAAATTGTCAAGAGATTGCTCAATTTCGAAATATTGTGCAACCAAATTTTAAATATCGGAAATCATATTTAATATTAATATTAATAATCACAAATATTTATTCCTCGTTTGCTCTAAAACTTAACTTCTGTATTCAAGATTTATGTTTAAAAAATCAGTCTAATGGCTTCAATTTTTTATATAGCTAAAAATATTTTAGAATATTACTCAATTTGTAAATATTGTTTAACCAGATTTTAGGTATCGGAAATCATATTTAATATTAACACTTACAAATATTTATTCTACGTTTTCTATAAAACTTGACTTCTGAATTCAAGGTTTATGTTTTAAAAATATCTCTGTAATTTTTTGAATTTTTTAAATAACTTAAAAAATATCTTAAAATATTACACAATTTGTAAATATTGTTTAACCGGATTTTAGGTATAGGAAATCATATTTAATATTAATACTAACAATTATTTAATATATGTTTGCTTTAAAACTTGACTTCTATATTCAAGGCTTATGTTTTAAAAATATGTCTGTTAATTCTTTAATTTTTTAAATAACTTAAAAAATATTTTAAAATATTACTTTAAATATTATATTATTTTATATTAATATTAATACTATATTAGGACGTATTTATTCTACGTTTGCTTTAAAACTTGACTTCTATATTCAAGGTTTATGTTTTAAAAATATGTTTCTTAATTATTGAATTTTTTAAATAGCTTAAAAAATATATTAAAAAAATACCTTCGATATTTTTAACACCCAAAATAATTAAAAAAAACCCACTTACTTAACAGGTTCTAAAGACTTTGAACTTAATGTTTTATCTAGAAACAAATAAAATAAAATAATATTACTATGAAAAGTATACGACATATTGAAGTTATTCATCTAAGGTTGACAGCAAAACACTTGAGTAAATAATAAAAAAAAATTCATTTGGAATCGTGTTATGTGCATGATAATGTCGAAGTTACTTAGATTGGTTTATTGTTACAACCAGGTAATTTTTAATAGTATGAGTATAAGATAAGTTAAGAATCTTAAGCCGTTTACTCAAAAAGCCCATTTCAGATAAGACAAATGAGAGAAATCGCCAGAAATTTGAGTACAAAGAAGAGTATTGTTAATAACTAGTACAAACACTTGGCCAATAACACAATCAGGCTAAAATGCTTTAAACCTGCTAGAAATAGTGGGCATATTAAACATGTGAGACACCTGCAAATATCACATATATTACATATTATATATTTAATCTATGGGCGTGTTTATAGTTGTGATTATGACCGTCTTAAAGTTTGATTAGCAAGTCTATGGCGTGACGCTGACTCATCAATACCATAATTTTTCTCTAAATTGCAGTTTAACCACCGAAAGTAACCTTACCTAAGGAAATACAATAAAAAAATACACACACAATGTGCCTTTCCACGCCCACAACTGGCCAAGCCGGAGACGCCTCCGTTGCTGGACCGAGCAGCGGAACATGTCGTCTGGGCGTCATGTGCAGCTCCAGCAGCACAGCCGGAACCCAATTAAAACACAGAGGCCAAGCCACAGATGCTACACAGACCAAAGAAACAGCTGTACTTGATGATAATTTAGGTTATAATGAGGAGAATGCCGTTTACAAGGAGTGTACGGCAAAGACCTTGCAGGTCACAAAGGAGCAGGAGCAGGAACAGGAACAGGATGAGGAAGAGGCTTATAATCCCCAGATCAGATGGCCAGATCTTTGTGCCCAATTATTTTTGCATGTTGGAGCCCTGTATGGCGTTTATTTGCTGTTTTACGCAAAACTCTACACATTCCTATGGGGTAAGTAAAAAGAATCGATATATTTCGAATAAAAAACAATCGATCTTATATTTTATTTTACTCTCAATTAATCGTTATTAAAAAAAAAAATATATTTTTCGATTTTTTCGCTGAAACTGTGAAAACTCCTTGCAATTTTACCTAGGGAATATTAAGTGTTGCATACTTTTAGGCGCTGCTAGTTACACATCTGTTCCTATAATTTCCAAATGATTTTATCAGACAGTATATAAGGGCAGAAGGTTTGTCTTCAAAACATTTTTTTTTTTTTTTCCTCTGTAAGAGAATAATTTTGTGTTATAAAATCAAGTAAGTGCAAATAATAAATTTCAATAAAACATATTTTAACATAAAATAAAAATATATAAAATATATTTTTTTTTTTTTAATAATTTTACAAATTTGTAAATTTTAAACAAATACTATATTAATGAATATTCAGTTTTTTCTCGGCTCTGCAGCTGTCTCATATGACAACCTGTAATTAACATGTGTATAGTAAATATATATATTTTAGTCTCTGGCATCGTTATAATTACTTAAAACAATATGCAAAATATATTCTTAAGTTAGTTTACAATAAAAGTATTTACTCATTAGCTTGGCAACCAACTTTTAAAACCTTTGTTTTCCGGAGTATATACTAAAAATATGCAAATGTTAATAGGAGATGATCGTTTTACGAGTTGTCCGTTTATTAGTTGTTTAAATAATACATTTTTCTAGAGTAATACAACACAAAAATTGCAATAACAATTTTAAATCATATATATATTAATTCCTATCACAATTCATGCGAATTTAAGCTATAACTAAATTTTTATAACCTCTTAGTGTTCCAATGAAAATTATGAGGGGTTTTGCAGATAAGTTTTTAAAGCGTTTTCTAAACTAGATATGAAGTCTTGTCCAGTCCAAGAGTTCCAACTAAACTTACTCATCAATGTTCTACACCAAAATAAAGCTGAAAATGTATACTATATATGATTTATAATAATTTACTCTTATATATATATTTCTTATAGTACACTAAGAAAAAAGAAATTTTTTTAAGTATAGAAACACTTTCGATAAAAAAAATAAAATAAAATTCTACAAACAGAGTATAAATCTCTACAAAGAAGTGAAAATTTCCACAGTACGAATATATTTTCTATGATATGAATAAACGAAAAAAATTATGGGTTTATAATCGAAAGTATGGATTTTCTACAATAAGAAATCCAGGTGTTCTATGAAATGAATATAAAATTCATTAACCTGCAGAAAATTTTCTATGCTCATTATAAATTTTTACAAAATATATTGACTTATTTCTTTAACCAAAGTAAAGTAATTTTTTTATTTAAATTTAAAAAAAATTTTTTTATTATGGACATAAAATTATAGATTTTTTGATGTTTTGTAGAAAAAGTTTCCTCGAGTTATCGAAATATTTAAATAAAATATATAAAACAGAAAATTTTATCTGCCAGAGTTACAACATTTTCTTCACTTTGTGGGCATAAAAAAATTTCTATGGCGCTATTTCTATCAGTTTTCCACAATTGGATGTACACTTTTTTTTGAGTGTAGTATATCTTTGTTCTAGTTCCAGATTTACTATAGTTACTTACAACAATTAGAATAGTTTATGCATTGAACTTTGGCCATTGGTAATTAAGTTTAATGAACGCTTCAATTGGCGCCCATATAAGTCTCAAAAAACGTTGTTCGACGCGATTTCCAACTAGGTAGCAAAGCTAGTCTGACGCAAGAATAGATATATAATATATATATATATATATGTATATATATAATGTGGTCACATTATGTCATCGGTGTGGAAATGAAGCGTATACAGATTCATTGATAATAACCACAAGAATTTAATTATTACCCTATAATAAATCAAATGCAAAATGTTTTAATACCTTATAAACTTTATGTACTTGCAGTTGTTGTATCCATTTGGGTGTCCGGCATTGGCATTACGGCGGGTGTCCATCGCCTGTGGTCCCACAAATCCTACCATGCATCATTATTCCTGCGCATTCTCTTGGCCTTCATGTTCTCCATTGCGGGTCAGGTGAGAGTCGAGCTTAATTGATCGTAAAAAAACAAAATATAAATATTTAATTTGTTTGTTTATTTTATGTAGCGTGATGCATATACATGGGCGCTGGATCATAGAATACATCACAAGTTTTCGGAAACGGATGCGGATCCGCATAATGCCAAGCGAGGCTTCTTCTTTGCCCATGTGGGTTGGCTGTTCCTAACGCCACATCCCAAGGTTATTGCCAAGCGCAAGGTCATTGATATGTCCGATCTGGAGGCGGATGCAGTGGTCATGTTTCAGCGCAAATATTATATACCATTATTTGCATTATGCTCCATCATATTGCCTGTGGCCGTGCCCTGGTATTTCTGGAATGAGGATCTCTGGATGTCCTTCTGGATCAACTTCAATATGCGCTTCACCTGGACCCTCAATGTGGCCTTCTTTGTGAACAGCGTTGCGCACATGTATGGCAATAAGCCCTATGATAAGTGAGTAATACTTTTGATCGGATTTTATTTTCTTCATTTTATTTTATTAATTTATTTATTCTGGCAGACAATCAGTGCTGTCCCAGATAAGCAAACGTTATAATATTTCTTAAATGTAATAGAAGGATAGAAAAGGCCTAATTAAATTACATAAGTTTCAAATATTAATGACACTGACACAGGGGATATTTATTTGCCAGTCCGGCCAGCTATGCCCCTACTCACAGCCAGGTTAGTCAGTGTCATTATTTGAACCTGAAGCTAAACAGAAGAGAGTTAGTAATTAAAGTTGAAAAAGTGATTATAATTAAAAGTTAAATTAGTAATATAAAAAAAAAAAAAAATAGAATATAAATATATAATTAAAGCATAATTAAAAAATAAAGGAAAAAAAAAAAAAAAAAATTTTTTTTTTTAAATAAAATTAAATAAAATAACATAAAAGTTAGTAAATAAATAAGAAAATAAGTAAAAGGAAAATAAGATTAATTTAAAGATAGGTATAGAGAGACAAAGAAAAGAAAAGTAAGAGAAAAATAAGGAAATTTTAAAGAAAGTTAGAGAGAAATCTCTGACCCAATAGAGGAGATGTATTAGCCGGGCTGGCCGGCTAAGCCTATATTCACATCTATTGTGGTCAGGGATTTCTTGTAAGATATAGGGAAAGATAGTTTTCTAAGGTGGGAAGATCCGATCATGATTAACTTCTGTATATTTACAGGAACATTACACCCGTGGAGGCGCCAATTGTTTCACTGCTGGCCATGGGCGAGGGTTGGCACAACTATCATCATGTATTCCCCTGGGATTACAAGACGGGCGAGTTTGGCAACTATACATTGAATGTGACCACAGCCTTTATTGATTTCTGTGCGTATATTGGACTGGCCACAGGACGTAAGTGTTAACTTGGCTTTAAAATCCGATAACCAACTGATTCGTTAATTATTCATGCCCAGGCAAATCAGTTTCTCCGGATATGGTTAAACGACGTGCGGCCAAGTGTGGCGATGGCACGCGCTTCCTTAGCGATGAGTATGCGCACAAGGATCAAGTTTGGGGCTTTGGCGATTGTGATTTACCACGCGAGGATCTTGTTGAGCTGGCCAAAATGCAGAATTAATCGTAGTATTAGCACATTAAATAGCCTGTGTTTTTTCCTAGTTCTAAGTTACAGTTAAACAATCCCCCCTCACCCACCCCACAGACACAGACACAGACAAGAGAAACATACACGTGTTAACTATTTAAATATGTATGTCGCTGCTTTTGTTACTTATCAAAGGGCATTAAACTATTGTATTGTAATTACAAGCCCCAAAACAATTATACTGTTTCATTTATGGTAATATTATTAGAGTTGTACACTCGAGTTCAATTGAATTGATTAAAGTTCAGTTGTTCAATTCTTGGGTGAATGAATCGTTCATTTAGTTCATTCAATCGCTTTGATTTGTTCGTTTAAATCTTTTGAATTGTTGATTTTATTTGTATTTTTGTTGCGTTTTATTTATTTAAAATTATTAAATCACAACAAAATATAATAAGATATTCATAAAGACTTTTTTTTTTAATTGCAATTCAATTTTAAATTTTCCATATATTGGGTGTTGATATTTAAAAATGAAAACAAAAAACATTATTGACAAGTTAACTAGTTTTTTTTATAATTATAAAGAGCAGAAATTAAATATGCCACAATCTGGCGTATATAGTTAGTTTTTTATATTTAATTTCATGAAATGAAAACAATTTAATACGATATAACCTCGCTATAAAGACCACACCAAGCAGCCAACACTGCTAAGCTATTATCTGCATATTATTTTGTTGTAGCTCATACATATGGAAATATTCTGTGACCAGGAGACCTCTTGGACCCTTACCCTAAAGCGATTCCATGGCGTATGTGGCGATATTAGTAGCACTTAGTCTGGCGTGTGCAACGGTTAACTTAATCAAAGGCGCTGAAGAATCTAAAAGGAACTCGAGTACTCTTTAAAATGGGCACGGGTGACCAGATCAAGACGGGCACAGCCGCAGGAGGCCACAATCAGGCTACATCAACAGAGGCGGAGTTTAAAAATCGTGACGCTGTTTGGCCATTAGTTCTATTCTATATACATGTCTATATATTGGGCATCTATGGCATTTACGTAGCATTCACAAGCGCCTCCTGGGCAACAATACTCTTAAGTGAGTTCGATAAGTCGAGTTAATAATATTTTTTCTGGATTATACACTCTCAATTCTTAACCCCACACAGCGGCACTTTTCACGCTGCTGAGCATGCTGGGCGTGACAGTGGGCGTACATCGTTTGTGGGCACATCGAACATTTACGGCTACGAGATTTCTACGTGCATTTCTGATGATTTTTCAAACGATGGCGGGTCAGGTAAGTCCAGAAGCCCCCTTTTATTATAGACGTCCCTGCGTCACTGGTAAAAGCCCAGCGCTAAGCTTTGTGTGTAGCTTTTAGCCAAGACAACAACCAAGACAACAACCAAGACAACAACCAAGACTAGCAAATAACACAACCCCAACCGGTTGAAAGTCAATTAATTATGGCAAACGGAATTTGTTACAAATTTTTGTAGTTTGACAACAACCCAGACTAGCAAATAACACAACCTCAACCGGTTAAAAGTCAATGAATTATGGAATTATGACAAACCGAATTTGTTACAAATTTTCGTAGTTTGATTTGATTTTAAATTAAAAAATATTTTGCTATAAATAGATTGGCTATAAAAAAAACTATAATTACCTAAATTTTAATTATTTTTTTTTTGGTTCAGGGCTCCATTTACAGCCGCGTGCAGGCTCATCGATTGCATCATGCAAAGTTTCAGCAGGATGAGGATCCCTATTACAGCAAACATAGCTTCTTATATGCCCAGCTGCATGGCAATTTGCTGAGGTATTCACGTCAGCAGGAGCAGCTGCTGCAAGAGGTGGATATGTCCGATATTGAAGATGATGGCATTGTCATGTTCCAGAAGCGGTAAGAAATTTGGATACTTAAATATTGTTGGCAATAATCTTTAATAACTTTCCTTATAGCTACTATGTCCTGCTTTACATTGTCCTGAATATCCTTATACCCCTGAATACACCGTTTCAGTACTTTGGTGAAACGCTGGGTGCGGCCATGTTCGTTGGATTTTGGTTGCGCAATTTAATTGGTCTAAATGTGGGCAACTTGGTCAATTCGGCGCACTTTGTTTGGGGCATAAGCAAGGACTTTAAACCCACCGATTCCAATAGTATATTCTTTATAACCAAAACGTTTTGGCCACAGTATCATTATCTGCTGCCAAATGATTATCAGAGCGGCGAGTTTGGTGACTATGCAAATGATTTGGGTACAGTTGCGATACGTGTCCTGGCCGCCGTCGATATGGCCAAGGATCTGCGCACAATATCCTCGGTGGCAGTGCGTGAGGGTTTGACGACGGCAATGGAGACCCAAAGGCCAATTGTCGAGTGCATCCAGGAGCAGGCAATGCTGGAGCAAAAGGCACGACCTGCCAATCATTTTCTCAATCGCGAAAAGTTTATGTGAATAAAAAAGAATCTTTTAGTTGTAGGTTGATGAAATAAAACAAACATCAACTTGTTAGTCACAATCACAATAGGAACAAACATTAAACCTAATTATTGTTGAGGCATAGAAAAATGCTTTAATAGTTTGCCAAACAAAGGTGCAGCTCTAAAAGTTTCCCAATGCAATATATGTGTACTACCAAAACCTAAACAAGAAAAGAAAAACAAAAACCAAGACCTAAACAAGCTCACAAGCTCACAAATCACCCATAATTATTCGTACCGGCCTGCTTATTTACAAATAAATACCATTCGATTTTGCAATCGTTTCAAGCGAGTTTTGGGTCGACTCGGTCGGGTTCGGTTCGGGTCGGGTCGGTCATTGATTTCTGAAGGTACTTTTAGCAAATTATATGAGTCGCACTCAATAAATTATCACGCATACGCAATGTTTGCCAAGCGCTTGATTGATGCGTCAATATTTGCGCACTTGGACCGCACAGAAGCCTGATAATTATTTATATGCTGGGCTGAGAGACTCAGACTGAGACTACACTCTCTGCCTTTTGATGAGATTTAAAAGTGCCTGCAGCCTCAACATGAATCGATATTCTATAGCTCCTGCCCAGCCGCCAGCTCAAATATTGACTAATTAAACACTTTTTGGGCTTGAGTTTGCGCTTGAGTTACGCCTAATCAAGCTGGGCGCGGTCAATTCTAAATTCTGCATTTAAATGGATTTGGCTTTTAGTGTGCGATGAGTATATATTTATGGGAATATAAATAAAAATTTATTTATTATTTGAATGTATGTTAAATATAAGTAATAACACTAGTTTACAGCAAAAAAGGAGCTGGAAAAGTGATGAACAAGGCGAATTTTATTTTGGGTGTTTTTACTAATTGCTGAATAACTACCACATTTACCGACCGATTTGGACAAATGTATACTTAAAATATTCGTAAAAAAAACTATCTAACATAATAAATCTTAAAAAGTATTTAAACGAATTTTTTAAATTTTTAAAAGACCAATTGAAATTCAGAAATTTTCCAAAAATGCAAAAAAAAGTTCACATTTTTCAACTTTGAGGGCTTTTAATGTCTTTAATTCTTACTTGAAGAAGTATAAATGGCATACTGTTAGAAAGGAAATACAATTATCTGTTAAATTGTGTAACATTATTTAAGATCAAATAAGATCTGATGTAGATATGAACAAATAAGTCGAAAGACTGCCAAAAAAAACTAGCTATTCGCGTTTTTCTCGAAAACCATTCTTTGAAAAAATAAATGGTTTGCATTTTTGAAATCAGCACCAAAAAAAGGGAGCCCAGGGAGCCCAGCTCCCTCGATCAAAAAAAAAATTTGTAAACTAGTGTAACTGGCAGAACGAGTGTAATCAAATAGGAGTTATCATGTGTTCGCATCTGTTCTTTATGAATGCGAATCGTCGGATAAATACTATATAATAGTATGTGCAGGCGAAAAATCAAAGCTATATTTTTATATCCTTGTTTTTTGAGTTTTTTGAGCAATTTCTGATGGTCTGCAAACTATTAAATATTCTGAATAATATGGAGCTGCATATGGTAATCGAGAATCGGCTAGTTTTAGCCTTTAAGATTAATAAGTTCATAAAAATACACTAAATCGATTCACTCCCAATTGATGCTGATCAGGAATATATACACTTAATTTTAAACAGTTTTAATGAGTACAAAATGTAAATGTAGGTAATAGAGTTAACGATAGTTATATATATATAGAAGTTAGGATAATATTATACAAGCCCTTTGCTGAGCAATATAAATATTGTTAAAACTCAAGGAGATACTTAATATCTGTTCTTGCTGGCTCTAAAGTTTTTTTTTTTTTTTGGATGACTCATATGTTATAGAATATATATATATGGCATACATATGTATATATATAGTTTATAACAATTTGAACAATAGATGTTTATTCCCAACTTAATCTTAGCCTCAACCATTTGTGGGCTCAGTGTGTGTCAGGCACTTGTACCAATTCCTAATGACTGTGAAGTGATTACTAATGAATTTGCCAGTTAAAAGCTGTGCCGGCCTAAGCTTGTTGTTGTTATTGTATTTTTTTGTGGCAGTGGCAACTACACAAAACCGTTTATAACCAAATACATATATATAGCTGTATGTATTCACATTTGTTTAGATATATGTATATGAATAGTTTTTTTCACGCTTCGCTTGGGCATTGAGTTTGTTGCAAATTGCACTTACGTTGTGCCTACTTTTGCGTTTTCTTATGTATGTTAATTTGTCTTTTTATACCCAGTAGTCATAAAATGTTGATAATAGGGTATATTTTGTATAAATTGATCATAATACGAGTAGTCGAGTCAGTCTAGAAAAGTCTACATTAACGTGTTGATCTTGAAACAAATAAAAACAAAAGTTGTGGCAAATTTGGTATAAATAATTAGTATACACATTTTCTACCAAGTCAATATTTTGATTATACAATATTTAATTAGATAATATTGATGTCTTTTTTAGATTCCTATATTTAAAGTTATATTACATTTTTTGTTTTCATTTATTTTGTTTTCCCTAAACATTGTTAATTGCCATTTCTGCTGTATATCTAAATCTGTTATATTTTAAAATGATTTTCAAGTCTTTCCGATGCTTTGAGTCTCTTGAGCGACTGATCTTCTATATTTTTTCTTTAGTCTACAAGAAGTACGAACACCAAATCACCCAAAAATGTACACTTCACGACCTTTAAAACGATGAATTGTTAATTTTTCCAACTCTTTATAAGATACAGCTTAAGTTTTCCATTTTACTAACGTATCTAAAGGATCAGAAGTTGAAGGAAAATCATTTAGCAGTACTTAAGACTATACCAATTCTGGTACAGGGTATCTGCACGTCGTTCACCTCCGTTTAGGTCTTCTCACATAATTTTTATTGTTGTGTATTTTACAGTGGGCTGAGCGACAGTTGAAGGTTGCACAGATACGCAATTTATTGTTGGCTGCTGTAACTTGTGTAATGTTTTAATATTTAATGTTTAATATTCAATGTTTGGTGCCAAATGCAGAGCATAATTTATAATGTTACCGGAACGGACTGAATGCTGCTAAAGTAATCACATTGGTTTGTTTTTTAGCCCTGAATTTTGGCCAAAAACAACAGAAGCCTTTCAACCAAAAATCAAAAGACACCCAGTAACTAATCGACGTCAAATGTTATTTTCATGCGATTTATGTTGAATGAATGGATTTTGATTGTAAAAGAGGGAAATCATTAGGTTTCCAAATTACGGATGGATTTTTAACCAAGTGTGAGTATATAGTATATAGTAAACAGTCTTTGTTCTTTGGCCAAGAATTTTGACTGTTTTGTGGCTCATAAAAAATGCTGACGCGGCGTACAAAATTAAAAGTCACTTTTGACAGACTCCGAGTTATAAGTTATAGCACACAATATATACATATGTATGCTTAACTTTTTGTTAAATTTTCTAACTAACAGCCTTGCCATTTTCAAGGTCTATTTATTGGCTAGATAAAAATCTTAAATAAAATCGCAATTTACATGGTTTCAGTATGGAAGAAATCGAATTATTTTATTAAAATGTTTATAGCGTCCTAGAAAAAATAACCAACAATTGTACATCCCTAATTTATTGAACAAACTTGTAAATTAAAGTTAAGTAAATTTTAGGAAATAAAAAAAAATTTGAACAATTTTTGTTTTGTAGAATGAAAACTTTGGTGGGAAAAGCTTGGGTTACCGATAAATATATTTTTCCCCAAAAGTAAAGCGTTTTCCTACCCAAAATCAAGTTGCTAGAAAAAGCAAAAATATATTGTTATCGATATTTTTCCATTTAATATTCGGGAACTATCTTTAATGTAGGAAATTGTGCATATTCTCTTTCAATGTTTTTTTGGTTGTGGTAAATTTATATAAGTATTTTATTTTTGTCAATTTAAATGTGATGCTTAGCAATCTTTGGTAATGTGTGAAGCTTACAACATAACCACAACAACAAAAATAATACAAGAGGTAAATGTCGGTGCTTAAGAGAGGGGAGACTGAACAGTTAAGACCGTGTGAGCTTTTGATAATGCAATAAATTTATTTTCGGTGTTTCGTTGACGCTTTAAAGATCGCACCGAGAGGAAACTTCCTTTTAGTGCTCGCTTTTTATTTTAGTTTGCTGTTTTTGTTGCCTTTTAATTAAGTTTTGGTTTTGTCTTTCTTGTTACGTAAAGAGAAAGCAACGCAGTTGCCGTCGTCTCCGCTGCTGCTGCTGCTGCTTTTGTTGTTGTTATTGTTGAACTTCATGATCATCGAACGGTTTTTGACTTTGGTCAACAAAAAAGCCAAAGTGGAGAAGGCCAGAAAACGAAGTAAACTGCGACTTCGACGGCGACTGCGAAACCCAATTTTGAATACAAGACACACATCCAAAAACTGAATGTTTTCGTACAATTTTGAGATTTTATAGGAGAGATTTATTGAGAAATTTATATTATGCAAATACCAAATCAAGTGACAGAATTAGTTGTTTACTCTTTGTCCCTTGTGAAATGGCCCATGACATGGGCATTTTACAGGCAAACAGGCACTCTCCATTTTCATAGCTCTTTTGGCAAATAGAAATCTGCAAGCGATAAACCTGATCTTTATATAATTTACATTTTGTTTTAATATTATGTCTCTTATAACAAGAATTCAATGGCAGATAACGTTGACACAGTTTAATTCTTTCCCTTAGCAACACGTGTAGGCTAAGAACTCAGCCAAAGGTTTCTTCTAGTCGCATAAAAATCGATAATGAACAGGTATCGATCGATGAGTAATCGCAAGAGCAGTCAAGCAGACTTCTTGTCGATTGTCTGAGCAGCTTCTTTTGTACAGCAGCCGCAACAGAAGCAGCGACGCCGCAGCTGGCGCAAACAAAAAAAGCACCCGCTAATGTGACTGATGCTGTGCGAGTCGTTGTGCCGAAGCCGAAACTATAGCCGAGCCGAGGCCGAAGCTGTTGTTGTAGCAGTGTCAGCCCTGCCGAAGTTGTAAACGACGATTGTTACAGGTGCCCGCGAAGCGTGTGTGTGTGCTTGTGTGATTGTGTTTGTGTGGTGGCATAATCTTGGCCTTTAGTTTTCTTTTTCTGTCTTTGCTTTATCTTTTTTTGTGGGTCCACAGTGCACGCCGCACAGTACAGCAAAAGCAAAAGCAAAGCATAAAAACAACAACAACAATAAACCTCAGTCGGTCAATCAGTCAGTTTGGCGTGTCAGCCCAGCAGCGATGCGACGCGACGCTGACGCTGACGCCAACGCGCAACGCCAACGTCAGCGTCAAAAATGAACGCCGGGCCTAGGGTATGGATTTTTAGTTTTGGCTACGATCATTTGTCTACGGAACGGCGTCGCGTTAAGTTCATTAGATGGTCGCAGCACAGAAAAACAATTCGAACACTCAACATTGAGCCCAGCTCCAAAGAGAAACTGCGGTCTGGTACCCAGACACCAAATATCCGAGTTCAGAGCCAAAAGGGCCGCGGCCAAGACGAGTGTTGTTGAGTGCGCGTTTTAAAGCGGCTTAAGCAAAAGGCAAAAAGTCAACAGAAAACGATAACGAAAAACGAAAAGCGACAAAAGGCGACAAAAGTACTTTCAGTTGCAATTAAAATTGTTTTGTGTGTAAATCTGTGAAGAAAGTTTTGGATTTGGAGCGGCAATTACGAAACTTGGTTTCCGCCACTAAAAATTTTTGTGTGTGAAGTGAAACCCCCAAAACCCAACCCCCCAACCACAGACAGCATCAATATGGGTCATCTGTCCGCAACCGAACGCGTGTGCACCACAACGCCAATGCCCAGCTCCGGCGATGGCAGTCCGCCGCTATTGACACGTCGTGCCAAGCTCAGTAGCGATGCGCAGTCGCGTCGCAGCGAGGATTCATCACCGGAATCGATGCCGCGCTCCAAGCAGCAGCAGCAGCAGCCATTGGCCACATTAAAAACCACAATGACACCAACACCGTCACGGAATATTCCAAAGCATATGGTCAATCATGTACCCAAGGATCAGATCAATATGGAGGAGTACACACGCAATTTTAAGGGCGACAATATTCTTGGCTGGCAGTTTAAGGCACCGCTCAAATGGGACAAAGTAATTCAGATCTCGTTGCTACACATTGTCGCCGTAATCTATCTGATCACATATCCGCTCAAGGAACTCCGCCTCTACACGTTCATTTGGTGTAAGTATAATAATTGTTGTTCATTTGGTTCTTTTGAGCGAACAGAACTATTAAAAGGAATTAAAAAGAACTACCATGATTATATTCGCACTAAAATCGTTCAAAAAATAACTATGATCATAATTGTAGTTCATTTGGTTCTTTTGAGCGAACAGAACGATTAAAGCGAACTACCATGATTATTTCATCAATTGAACTGCAATAGAAGACAATATGGAATATTCTTGAACGTTTAATTCAATTAATAAATCAACATTAAACGCCTCAATTAATTCCCTAAATTGAACTTCAATATTACAACTCTAACTACCAAAATGTCCCCTGACGATTACGTAAGCGTGTCCATTCAAAATAAATTAGATTTTGAGAAAGGTGTTGAAAGATAGTTACATCAACAACAACAACAAAAACAGAAACCGCGGATGATTGCGTTTTGTGTGTGGTATTATGTTACTTTGTATTTTTGTCTGTCTGTCTTTTCATCTTCCATTTACCATCTTCGATCTTTCGTATCTCTTCACTTCGTCTCGCAGTCTTCGATCATTATTTGCAATTCAGTGCGGTCACATGTTAAGAAAAAAAAGAGAGATGAAAATATTTTCACAATTTACACGGCCCACGTTGACGTTTTTTTTTGGTTTTTTTGTTTTTTTTCTGACATTTAAAATATTTCACAATTTCGCTTACATTTCAGTTACATTTTGATGCCAGTGGGTCTTTTATTATTATACTTTAATTAATTGCTACTTAACATGCTTTTCCTCAGTCAGCGTCGCAGTCGGCGTCGCAGCTTGCGTCTGAGCTGGCAGCGACATTAACTTCGCCTTCGCCATATTGAAATATCATACGGCTTCGGGTTTTTGTTAGGGTTTTATTTTCTTTATTTCATAAATTTTGTTTGCTTGCAATGTCAGCACAAAAATTGACTGACACAGTTGAACTATGAAAAAGAAGCGAAGTATAAAGAAGAGCACCAAAAAAAAAAAAGAAAATATATAAATAAAAAAAAAATCAGTTGACACAAATTTATTTGGGGCTAACGGGAGAATTACCAAAGTGTATTACCCAAGGCTGATTGTAAATTGTGCATAAAGTATTTAGACTTTGGCTAGAAGAATTTTGAGCTCATCAAGGTTCGATAACAAAACACAAGCACAAAAGATTGAGCAACAGATTGGTCAGATATACATACATATATATAAATATCTCTATACAACATAAACGAAAATAGTTTTTTTTTTTATCGCATCGCCAATTTGGCCACTTGAGCTCAGCGTTTCGATCTCAGAGTCTTAAAGTTTCCATATACGTCAGAGCCACGGCCATGGCTCATACATACGATTTATGACTATTCCCCCCACATGCGAAAAACCAATATTAAACGGAGACAACACCAGACGCACAGTGGAGCTTATTTTATTTTTTTGCTATGAAAAATTTGGAAAATTTAGTCGGGATTTATATAGGTGGTAAAACTGGAAAAAGACTAAGTTTTATTTCTACATAATCAAAAAATATATATATATACATATATATATATGTATATATATGTAAAATATATATACACACTCAATAAGTCGTATGTATACTTTACTAAAAGTTTCATTCCTACATAATCTGAAAAAAATATTGAAATATATATACATACTTATATAGTCGTATGTATATCTTTTTATATACCAAAAGTATTTGGTTATTTTTGTAATTTTAAATTTCTTTATAACATCTAAATTCGGTGTAATCTTTTATACTGTAGCTTCGAAAAATCAACTCTCTATAGACATTTTATTTATTTTTTTTTAGCTATAAAACACATCATTTCTTAAAGATATTGTTAAAAATATGTTGAGAATTTAGTTAGATTTTATATAGGTATTAAAACTTGAAAATTATTGTTTAAGTTACATCCTTACATGAGTTAAATAAACATTAAAATGTATATAGTCGTATGTATCATGCCTGTTTCCATTTTTTTGGTGCGATTGCGCATATATTTTTTATATATAATTTACTAAAAGTATTTCTCCAAATTTTTGTAACTTTAAATATCTTAATAGCAGCTAATTTCTGATTTATCTTACATACTGAATTTTCGAACGATCAACATTTTAATTTATTTTTTTCCTCACATTTCTGATATTTGCCCACAGTGCAATGATGCTCATGATGTTTAACATTGAGATATTTTTGGTCTCCGCATTGTCGCAACTTTGGGGCATCATTGGAAATTCCAGGATGCATACATCGAACGCAATTTAATGCAGAAAATAATGTTTAAAGATATTGTAAATTTTAATATTTATTACTGACAGCGCACTTATATGTCTGGACCCTGGGCACAGGCCCAAGCACTTGTCTAGACATTTCAAGTAGTCCCTTTTTAGGGCGGCGTTGCGCTCGTAAATATCTTGGCAAATTGCAGGTCGACGTGCAGCGTTTATTCAATGAGCCAAAATTATCATCTTTAGTTTATTTTTTTTTTTAAAGTTTTCTTATTTAAAAAAAAAATATTTTTTTTTGTTATTTTGTCGTGTCGGGGGAAGCAACTGTAATGATATTAATTAATTTCTGGGGCGTTGATGTTGTGCAAGATGTTTCACATCACTTCGTGCTGTTAATATGCCGTGCGGTGTTAATGAAGTTTTGTAGAAAACTTAACAAAAATAAAAAAAAAAACTTTATAGTCTCAACCATAGATGGAATGTTCCATATATGTATATATTGTCTATGCGGAAATAGTTTAAGTTTTGTTTTTGCAAGCAAATTTTGGCATTAATAAACTGATGAAATACGCTAAAATTATAAGTAAATCTAAATCTACAAAATAATTTCTTAATATACATATATTTATACCTGTAAAGGCTTGATATTTGGACATTCTTTAAACACCGCATTAAATTGTATAACATTATTTTTGTACATGATCTTATTTTAAATAAATCAAAGGGGAATAACATTTTAGACAAATATCACACCATTTAACAATTTTAGAAATGCGCCTTTATTAACTTTTACCTTTTGGACTTGTGAACTCATGGTCAGGGAGCAAATTATTATACTTTTTAATTTTGTATTAACAAAGCAAAGAAATTGTATTCCAAAATAAGAATATCATATATAGGCAATTCGAAAATAAATAGCGACTTTCTTTTTAAATACATTTTATTTGAGGATTAATTAATCTATTGACCTGCTGAGGTTAGAAATTGTTTAATTTCTATTATTGAATTAAACCGATTTAATTTTAAATTTAAATTAATTTGCATTGATTTTGAATGTACGATCATATGGTATGATATGATGTGATAGATGGATGGGCAGCATTTTAATTTTTGTCCATTTCTGGCTATTTTGGAACTGGTTTTTGTCGCAACATAAAACCGACAAAACATTTGAAGGTTAATCTTTCATTCAACCGGACTGCGTGTAACACCTTTGAGGCAAAGAAATCATTAATTTTTCATCACTAAAAAATTGTGAAATAAATATCTACGAATATTGTTTACGTCTCAGCTATTGTCATAAGATTTCTCTATATGTGTATTTAGTTTTTTTTTGTTTTTTTTTTTTTTTCAAATGTAATTGTCATTGTTTAATATTTGTCGTTGTCATTAGTCGCAAGTGTTGCGGCAAAGTGTACTCTAAAACTTGTCTTTTTGATAATAATTGTAGGCGTATTAGTACACTTCTATATCACAGACAGAATTCTACAAATTCATGCACTTGCATCCGGTGATCAACGGGTGACAATCAAAAAAACAATTTAATTAATGATTTATAGGAGCTTACTGAGAATTGACTTGTGGGTGTCATGGCTTCTAATGAACACAAATCATATAAATATAAATACATCTGTACACTGTACAAGTCCGAGTCGAACTCCAAATCATTGTTTGAATTCACGTGTCAATTATGCTAATATAATCACGTTGTTTAATGATACGTGCCTGCAGCAATGGCCTGCAATTATTTTACACACAAACTCAAACTCTTAGATACTTAACTCTCGTGTTTCAAATTATCTAACAATTTAAATCATTTTTCCCATGGTCCAGCCTTGCACGAACTCCCCTCTCTTCTTGGGCGGCCTCCATTATGTACACTCATTTGGCCAACAAATTAACAACATAGCACAAATAGCTCAATTTCCGCAAAAATGTAATTCGGTTTTTTTTTTTTTTTTTTTGTATATACACGTTTTTATTTCTCTTTGTGTAGATTTAATTAGCACGATATTGTCAATGCTACAAATAAGTATTAAATATATATACACACATATCTATGTATTTAAGCTAATTTCTGTATATTTTCTTCTTTATGCTATTTTACAGCTCTTTTTATGGGCGGCGTTGCTGGTTTTGGAGTTACGGCTGGTGCCCATCGCTTTTGGACACATCGTAGCTATAAGGCTAATACCGTACTAAGGAGCATACTGATGCTATGCTATTCGGTTGCTGGCCAGGTTAGTAATAAACATATCTCATAGATACAACAAATTAATAGTAATTGCAAGCTATACTTACAGATTTTCTATAGATTTTTAAATTCAAATAAATATATGTTGCTTTTAATAATTAAAATAATTGTGGGCAAGCATATAAATAAAATATATGTTATTTCAATTTTATTCAAGTCTGTAATTTTCATACCAAATTATTGTCGTTTTCTTGTTTACAATCTAGAATGCAAAAGCAATTTTTCTACCTTTTCAAATCTATTATCGCATAGCTTACATTCAACTCAAAGTCAAATCTATTTTTAGTCAAATTTTTATTCGAATTTAAAACTGCTAACTAAGCGAATTTAGAAATATCTCAGAATATGACTTGAGTATATTAATAGGGTTTTAAGGGAATCAGAGTCGAAAAGAAACTTTTAATATTGTTTAAAAATTATATCCGATAGAATTATGTTTATATTTTAATTCTAAATCGTTTTTAAATTCCTTCTGTGTTTTATCTCGTATATATTTTCAAAATTTTTTGATTTTTAAAGTTATTTACAGAGCTGCTAAAAAATAAATAATTTGAATATTTTGAGGATATTTAAATATGTAAATAAAAGCTTAAGATACAGAAAAAATTACGACAAATTTACTAAGCTGTTAAAAATATAAAATTTGAGTTTTCATTTGAGGATATTTAAATAAGTAAATAATAGTTAAAAATACAAAAAATAAAACTTTAGAAATTACTAAAGACTTACAGAGCTGTTAAAAAATATAAAAAATAATTTTTTTTTTTGAGGATATTTAAATAAATAAATAAATGTTTAAAATACAACAAATAAAAATTTAAAAACTACAAAAAATTTACTGAGCTGTTAAAATATATAAAATTTTAGTTTTCTTTTAAGGATATTTAAATAAGTAAATAATAGTTTAAAATACAAAAAATAAAACTTTAGAAATTACTAAATATTTACAGAGCTGCTAGAAAATTTTTAAATTTGATTTTTTTGAGGATATTAAAATATGTAAATACAAGTTTAACTTACAAAAAATAAAACTTCGAGAATATTTAAATAAGTAAATAATAGTTAAAAATAAAAAAAAAAAAACTTTAGATATTACTAAATATTTACAGAGCTGTTAAAAATATAAAAAATAAAATTTTTATTTGAGGATATTTAAATAAGCAAAATACAATTTTAAAATACAAAAAATTAAAATATAAAAATTACAAAAAATTTACTGAGCTAAAAAAAAATATAAAAATTAATTTTTTTTTGAGCATATTTAAATAAATTAATAAAATTTTAAAAAACAAAAAAATTAACTTTAAAAATACAAATGTTAAAGTTCAAATTTACAAAACAGCTGCCTCACTGTTTTTTACTTTACTTACTAAAAAGTTTAATTGATTGTCGAAATTTAAAAAACTAAATTTTCAAAAATTATAAATTTAATAAATATATTTTTCTGTGCGTTACAAGAGCTCCACATAAACGAGCTGACCTTATTCGCTGCGTGTTGTCGCAGCTTCTTTTGCAATGTAATAATTTGGGCATTTTAGTCAACTCATTTAATTTATGTTTCGCTATTTATTTGCCACCTGCGGCAAAGGTTTCATTTTATTTTATTTTTTTTTGTATTTTGCGCCTTCTTTGTGTTTGGGGCTGCAAAGTAAAATTGTCGTAATGCAATTAACATTAATTACATCATTAAGTAAAACAACTTAATGCCATTTTCGCTGTTGTTGGCCGACATTTGCTGCGAAGCTGCCAAAACTGTAAATTGACAAAAGGCGCAATGTCAATTACAACAATTACAATGCAATAGCTGAACAAAAAAAAAACATGTATCTATGTACGTATGTATCTGACAGATACATTTATCTTATTTAATGACAGCGACATTCAAAGCCGTCAACTTGAATGATTATTGCGCTTTAAATTACAACATTATGAAGTGCAGCAACACCTTAAAAAAAATGAAAAAAAAAACATTTTAGAATAATTTACAAATCCATCTATATTTTTATTTTATTTCAGAATACCCTTTATGATTGGGTGCGGGATCATCGTGTGCATCATAAATATTCGGAAACGGATGCCGATCCGCATAATGCCAATCGTGGCTTCTTCTTCTCCCATGTCGGCTGGCTAATGATGCTCAAGCATCCGGATGTCCTGCGACGTGGCAGACAAATTGATATGAGCGATATTGTGTCCGATCCTGTTGTTCAATTCCATCAGAAATACTTTATACCGTTGAAGGTTCTTTTGTGCTTTTTGCTGCCCACAGTTATTCCTGTCTATTTCTGGGATGAGACCTGGTATCATGCTTTTGTCCATCAGTGTATTTTCCGTTATGTCTCCAGCCTGAACTTCACCTGGTCCGTGAACAGTGCAGCGCATCTGTGGGGCTCCAGGCCATACGATAAGTAAGTAAAAATTTAAAGTTAAACTGAAAAAAAAATCCAGACAAAAGTGTCGCCATTTGAGGCCTGTTTCCATTTTAGTTGGGAGAATTTACTGAATTTCCCCTAAATTTCCCGGCTAAAACTCAAGCCAGTTCAAATGCGCGATTGTGGAGGGAAATTCGTAGAGGGATATTCGTAGAGGCATATTCGTAGAGGCATATTCGTAGAGGGATATTCGTAGAGGGATATTTGTAGAAGGTTGTTAGTAGAGGGATTTTTGTAGAGGGATATTCGTAGAGGGAAATTCATTTCCGCGAGATCTTTGCCGAGAGTGAGAATGGGAACAGACCTGATAAGTGAATATTAGTTAAAAGTTTAAACTATCAATATTTTAATCTAATCCTTGGCCATTTTAAACTTTCGTTAAGTCTATCGATAACAGTTCGTTGGTATTTAATTCCCCAAAACTAATTTCCACTTCATTTGCTATTTTATCCATCTTTATTCAGGCGCATCATGCCCAGCGAGAATATCTATGTCTCCATAATGGCCATGGGTGAGGGCTGGCACAACTATCATCATGTGTTCCCCTGGGATTACAAAGCAGCTGAGCTGGGCAACTACAAGGTCAACTTTACCACCATGGTGCTGGACACATTCCAAAAGCTGGGCTGGGCCTATGACATGAAACAGCCTTCCAAGGAGCTGGTACGTCGCACTCTCGAGAAATACGGCGATGGCACACACGAATCCCAGCAGGATGCTGGAACAGCGGCAAATGGCAATGCGAATGGGGGCGCCCAGATGGTGGGACATATACACTATGCCGAGGTGCCAGATCCAGAGTTGGAGTACGATGCCGAGTCGAGCAGCACCGAGAGCGCCAAGCTGGATGAGAATGAGAATGAGAGCGAGCGACAGAAGAAGGCTACAAAGAAATTGGCTATCTAGTGGCTAACTGGAATAAATATATTGGGATGTGGAGTTGCAGCATCCTTTGGTTAAGTTAAGAGTTGGGGTCTCTCAAATGTACAAGAAAAAAGAATTCAAGAAGAAGATGGAAAAGCAAAAAAAACATTTAATGTTCTTATAATCTTAACATTTAACTCATATTTAATGCGTGGTCTTGTCATATCAGGAGCAGGCCACGTCTGGCTGTTCTATATATATACATATATATACACTTTATATATAAACACGATATATGTATCTAAGCATCCGCATATTGTGCGTCTTGGGCGTGGGGCGGGTCACGGTGAATAATCGTTTTATTAAATTAATTAATATTTTTATTATTATCATTATTATTATTATTGTTATTCATATTCGAATCACACAGTTTGCAAGTGCATGGCGTGTATTAAACAAGATACTTGCACTTATTATGCTTTACACGCATCAGGACAGGTACTAAAAAGCACGCACCTCACCTCCCCCTCCATCTATATCCATGTCCATATCGACATCCATATATAATATAATCATTTGAGTAGGTTTAGGTATTCTAGCATTCTAGTTTGGTACGTCATAATTTAAGAACAAACAGATTTACAAAATAAATACACAAAACACAAAAATTCAACAAAATTGTGAACATAATAATATATAAAAAAACAAAAAAAATATTAAAAATAAATAATTTACAAAAATGTACGCGACTTGTCTTTATTTCTGGAAGTACAAATATTATTAAAGAAATTTTATTTTTCAGACAGAATTTTTTTATTTATATTTCAATTAAATTTCTGCTAATATTGAGGTTAATAGTTTTGCGACAATTTTTCTATTGATTGAAGTTTCACAAGATATAATATTGTTGTATTTATAGTAAATATTAAATATGCATTAACGAAAGCAAAGAATTTCCGATTTCGCTAGAAAGAATCTTTTAAATCTGTTGTGCTTGCCTGGAAAACCCCATCGATCTGCATATAAATGGAAATTATAATAAATTTATTTAGCTTGTAACACAACTGTTACTGAATGAATTTTTATCTTAAAAATTTATAAACACAATCAAAAGTGCTTTACCCGACAAAAGTACTAATCGCAAGTCTAAATAGATTAATTTTGATCATTTATAACAAATAGCTTCATTATAAATGCATCCATTTGGTATTTATGCATGTTACTACGTCAATAAATCTACATTCGTATATATGTATTTGTATCTCTGACAAATCTGGCAAGATCTGGCAACTGCAGCGACACCCACTGACCCCATACCCAACAGACTGAAACTATTTAAAATGCAGCACATTTAAATCTTTTTTTTTTTTTTTTAGTTTTTTTTATCGGATGCTGAATGTGTGTGACTTTGCCTATGGCGTAATTGTTCACTTTACGACCCGACTAAAATGACAAAAAATGCAAATGTAAAATGCGTCAGAGTCAGGCCTGAAAGCCGATGATCATTGTTATACATATTTTCAATGATAATGTCGGATTGTCGCCCAGGCTAATTGCCAACTGGTCAACTAACTTAGTTAACTGGTTTCGAGTTAGTCTTGTGCCTACGTGACCAAAGCGGCATGTGACCAATTCCAAGTCCAACTTCAACTCAAAGACGCAGCCTAAGCTTTGTTTATTGCACAGTCGTCAAGGAGCAGCTATGCAATTAATTTCCGGCCTAATCGATGCCCCAGCCCAAGTTTAGTTTTTGCCAACAAGTTGGTTTACGTGCAACTGGCACGTAGGCCATATCTAGAACCTTGAAAAGGTTCTGTGCCTGTGCCTGCTGCACTACCTGATTCAAGGGGAATTCCTGAAAAAAAAAAGGGAAATCATTGTACAAACACCAGGCAGACAATGCTGTTACCGCCCAAGTGCTGTGGCAAGTGGGTAATTCATCAGTCAGCTCAGATCTCATTAAATTTTATGCAATATTTAACAAGTTGTGTGTAGCCAGACCCTTAAAACTTAACTACCACTCATTGACGCTCGGTCATTGTGCGTAAAAAGGTCACAGGCATTAACAATATATAAAATATATTTTCTTTTTTGTCAGGCAATGGCCAATAAATCGCGCCTCAGCTCAGCTCAGCTCAGCTCATCGTCATCTCATTACCGTGAAGTGTCGCAAATTAAAAATTTTGGGCCTAGTTGCACCTCACTGAGCCTAATTAGTGACAATCCAGCAAACACACATATAAACCTACTTAGACTCATAACAAGAGACATGGAACTTTTATAGGAATCATAATTTTTATATTCCTGAATTGTCATTTAATAATTTTTTATATAATCCCTAAAAGAATTTAAAAAAACAAACACATGACTTTCTTCTTCAATTTAAAAATTAAAATAAAAAAGGTTAACAGCCTAACTTTTTAAATATAAATATAAATATATTTTAAGTAAATCTCTTTAATAAATACAATAAAATACACACGTGTAGCTTAAGATACACACATTCTTCATAGAATAGAATGTTTTTTTTTTTTGCGCTTTTTATAGTCAGATCGTGGGCAACAACTTTAAATACGGTCAATCACCGTTTATTGGCCTATTAATAATACACACGTGTGTGCTGTTATTGGACATAATTCTCTAAAGTTTCTGGCTCAAAGGAATTTCTAAAAAAACTTTTTTTAAATTTGTTTGCAATATTTCATTTTTAAAAACGCATAAATTATCACAACAAAATCGTTAAAGTTTCTCAAAAGTGTCAAAAATATAGGCATACTATTTGATTTATATACAATGTAAGCTTACATAAAATGTTGGGCTTTCCCCTGATTTAGCAAACTTAATAAATTTAAAGCGGGAACTGCAAAAACAACAATATTCGTAGTACAAAAATATTTTAGAAAATGACAGACAATATTTTGATATGCTACTTAAAAAATAAATCGAAATACCGGAATAAGGTGAGTATGTTGACATATCTAATACAATTGGTATACTTTAAATCTGGTATATGGTATTTCCTAGTCGATCACTCTCATTTAGACCATGATCACTTGTTATTTTAGGCCTTTAAATGAATTTACATAATATTTTGGCTTTCATAATCAGCATTGAATTTTGTTAGTTGGTCAAAAGCATCACAATTTAGTAATACTTTATACACGTTGTGATCGAATAAAGCCGGTTCAGGGCCATTTCATAATCGGTGTGGGAGGACCATTATTTTGTGTTCACAGCTGGCATTTAATCTTAGTTAACAACTAAGTAAAATTGTGTCGCTTATCTTTCACTTTTTACTTAATTAATGTGAAAAACCAAATAACAATTGTTCATGAGAGCTTGCAATTATCTCTCCAAACAGTAAATTACCAAGCACAAAACAATAACAATTCATTATACTACACTTTCAGAGAGTACTTATTATATTATCAAGGTGGTTGAAAATTTTACTTACAATGGGGCAGCATCATTTAAAAAATTACCTCAACTCACCATGCGTCTATTCACATCATCTATATTCATCAATATTTATTTATCTATATTACATAATTGAAATTAAGTTATTTTGCATGTTATGGTATAAAGTATCCTTAATCGAATAGAAATTTTTAATGTAGTTCTTACATATCCAAAGCAAGTTCAAGCGAGTTGAATTACGCGAGTTTTGGAGGGAAATTTATAGAGGGAAATTAGGGAGAATGAGAACAGGCCTGGTGGAATTTTTTTCTTATAGAGGGAAATTAGGGAGAATGTGAACAGGCCTGGTGGAATTTTTCTTCTTTTTTTTTAGCTTTATTGATTGATTTTATTGATTCGAGAGAGGGTGAAGCGACTGACGGCCAGATTTTCTCATTACGCGCAAGCTATTTACTATATAATACATAGTTTTTAAGGATATATATATATAATTAATAATATGCCGCAAGCTGAATCTCTTTAATATCATTGAATCTGAAGTAAACACCTGTAAAGAGTATGGTCAGTTTCTATACTATTTTTCTTGTATTCATTTTTTATTTACTTTATTTTATTTTTTTTTTTTGTGGTGCGGCCTAACAAACCGTTAATAACCTTGTCAAGTGTTTTGAGTGACGAAAATGAAAATCATTGAAATGTTCGTAATTTGCGTAACATTTGCAGCCAGGCACAAAATAGGGAAACCGAATGCAGAAAGCTTAGACAAAATGAAGACAAAAATAAAATAAAAACAAAACAAAAAAATAAATAAATAAAAGAAATCAGCAAAAGGCGTAACATGGTGGATGGCAGCAGCGGCGTCATAGCCGAACTTCGGCTAATTGGCCGCTGAACCGATTGGTAATCGTGATCGTGTCATCGATAAACAAAAGCAAAGCAAACTGTGAACGGACAACAAGCAAATTGAAAGTCAACAAGAAGTAACCAAATGACCAGGCCAGCAGGCAACCGGTATTTGGTATTGTTATCCACAAATCTGAATACGCATGTGTATAATAACATACAAATAAACATAAATACATACATATGCAATTATGAAAGCCGATTTGGAAAGGGCGTTTTGAAATTCGCATGCGCTGGTTTTTTTTTCTAAGATGCTGAGCGCCATTTCATTTCATTTGATTAATTTTGATTTTTGGTTCTCCAAATTTGGGCGCGTGCCTTTAAACATTTTATTGCTCCATTTAAAATAAAACCTTAAAACCTGAATTGTGCTTGAATTTTCACTGTCATCACAACTTTTGCAATACACTGTTGAAACTTGGTTTCAAATTCGTCAAAAGCGACACTTTGATAAAAAAAAATTATTTAGACCAAAAACTGCAGATGACTTGCACGAATTTTGAATAAGACATTGTAAAAACAAGCAAAAAATATAAAAATAAAAGCATTTGAGGCTTACATAAATATATGTATACATGTGTATGTAGTATATACAGATCTTTATGCATATATGTATAATAAAACGTCTGGTAACGGTACAAGAGCGACAGGTTTTTCAGATACTGCAAAACAAAGCCAAAACGCTTAAAATTATACACATCTCCCTCAGTCCAACTTTGTATATGACCTATGCTCTTCCCTCTCTCCCTCTCTATCTACCTTCCTATATTATGGGTCTTTCCATGCATAGTTTGTGGCATTTTGCAAATCATTTTCCATAGTTATTTTAGTTGCGCAAAACCCTTGATGCGAGCGGAGCTAACATTAAAGCAACTGTCGTTGGGGGCGAGCCGTACATAGATTTAATCACGTGCGGGCTGTAACAACAGTTTTCATATGCAAACGTTGACGAATTTCAAAAATAAAAAAAAAATTACTTTAAAGGCACGAAATATATATACCCTTGCAGAAAAATGTTGACATAATTGCAAAATATATGTGATACATCAAATTTGATCAATTACCAATGTTGGATTAACGTGTATAAAGTTAGAATTGTTGAACATCGACAGGATATTTATTAATAGCTGAATATTGAAGTCGTCTTTTTTGTATATAATTATACGATCCGGCCGGTTCCACCATAATATATTGCAATAGAAAATTAGTATAACATAGAAAAAGGCATTCGAATATGTCTACATTGACTAGGTTTTTGATGCTACGACAAGAATATATGTATTACATGATTTTGGAAACACTCATAAAATGCATTACATCTTTAATGACAATATTGTTATACCCTCTGCAAGAGTATATATACTAAGTATGCAATTGCAAATCACAGTTTGTGTGATGTTTGTCCCCGTTGCAAGCAACGGCCACTTGCCCTTGCGCAAGTTTTGGCGGCTGTTTTCAAATGCCGTCATGCGACTTTTTGATATTTCCGTTCCGGCCATATGCATAAGTGTATATTAAAGCATATAATAGCCGATCTGAAGCTGCAAACAACTGCAATTTGTAGAGGCTGTACACGGTAAAGAGAATTACACATATTTTTTGCGAGTTATATGTACAATTTATATTAACTAGGTGGTAAACTAGATATATGCTTAAATATTTCTAATGCCAAAGATTGGCGATTGCTTGACAAACTCATCGAGCTTACTATGAAACAACTCCGAGGTAACCACTGAGCCGGGCGTCCACAATGGATCACGTACAACGTACTCTACCCAGACTTTGGCGTAGAGCTGCTGCAGCAGCTCCTTAACATTGATGGCTGCTATGTCAGTGTTTAGTACAAATCTAAATCAGTGCAAATGGTTAATAAACAATTTTGAATGATGACAACTGTCACATAACTCACTTCAATCCCGAGGGCGTTTCCAGATAATGCAATGCGTAGCGATTTGTTTTATAGTAAAGGAATCCCTCTCGCGGATCGTGTGGCGATATCTTGCTGACAAAGGACTTAATGGAGAAGAGCATGCCATATGTAAGCTTGGCCTCCTAAATAATAAATAATAATAATAAAAAATAAAAAAACAACGTTTGCTTTCTGTTCGTTGGCATGATGTGAATATCGTCACCCACCTCCTCACGGGTTATGCCAGATTTCTTTGTGCGGTTCCACTCAGCGTAATGCATTAGCGTGCCCATTTTGTCAAATATATAGAGATTGTATATCGTCATTTTATTTAGTTCGTTTGCAAATGCTAAATGCCAGTATCAACAGCTGTAAAATTTACAATAACAAACTCGTTACCAGTGTGACCGTGTCGTAAATATGTAAGCAGTGGAAGTATCGATACAAAATACTGCTACCATTATATTAGGGGTTGTCTTGAACTTAATTACTTTAGTTTGTTGAAGGACCTACAACTTTGACAATGTAGTGACGTTCATTTTAATTAACTGATGAACATATACATTTTCTTTTTTGTTTTAGGAGAGTCACTGGACTAATATTTTACTTTAATATTTAATTGCCTCAGGTGATTATTTGTTGATATAGTACTGGGTTTCATTACTCCGTTCTTACAAAATGCTAACTGGCATAGAATAAGTTGCAAAATTCCTTTAGTCTTAGTTTTGATAGATGGTTATGACTATATCGGTTAATGAATTTTTATTTTGAGTGTTGTTTGGCAATTTATAAATATTTTATTTAAATATTTAAATAAGCAATTCAAATTTTGAATGCAGTGAATTATCGCCCAGCGACTTATCGATATATGCGGTTCTGGCATGAATTCGCTGCGGCGAACTTCTTTTTTTTTTATCGATGCCAGTTGCTAAATACTAGCTGCACGCATCTGTTGTGCATATTTTTTTTTTGTTTTGTGTGAATTTGGTGTCAATTTGCGAGTTTTGAAACGCATGTTGTACACGTTTGTTATTGTGACGTCTGATTAAAGGACGTCAAATTTAAAATGGACAAAGAAAAGCAAATAGCGAATAAAATTTGCACAGAAAAGGTTGACGATGCCGGCAATGGCAACAAGATGGCGTCGTCTGCAACGTCGCGGTCACCGATTGATAGGATAAGACCTGTCGAGCATGAATTGAAAATCATGGAAGTCGAGGGCGCAGTCATATCTGAACTACCGGGAACAGTTGAACTAGACGACGATGGTGACAACGTGCCTATGGTAACCGAGCTTCAGGCGGCCCTTGTTGACAGTGGGCAAGTTGAGAAACCCGTGAAAGACCCTCTGCTAGATGACGGAATGTCCAATAAATCGGAGCGCAGCAGCGATGCTGAACTCGATTGCGTTGACTCTTACAATGGACCCGATCCCATGGGTCTGCTTGAGCGCATAGATACTACAACCCGTGATATGGACGATAACGATATCGATGACGATGACGATAATGAAAGCGGTGACGATTGCAGTAGCAGCGGTTCGCGTCGCATTACCCGTGCCGAACGTTGGCAAGTTTGGATGAAACGCTGGCCCTGGCTGTTGCATGAGGATAGCGATGGTGACTACGCCTTCTGCCTCTACTGCAACATTGTGATCAACGTGAACAAGAAGCTTAAGTATATACAGCAACACAATCTTTCGCTTTATCACCAGGAGCGTGAGAATAACTATATGGCATTCAAGAACAGTGAAGAGCAAATACAAATAGAGTAAGTTCATTCATCATGTTCCCCTTTTAATTCTAATGAACCACGGACCTACCGACCAGCACAGAAGCGAACCGAGTCTTAACCTTTAAGAACCTTTTATAAATTCAATAGAAACAAACCCAAGATTTATACAAAGAGACTAAAAAAGGAATAACCTATATGTACTTTAATCGTAAGATCAGTGAAGTTATATTGGGGCCCTTATATCAAGTAACATTTAAAGAAATTTCCCTTCAGTACGGCAGAAGACGAACGAATCGTTGACCCCTTGGTAAACACCTTTAACTCCCAAGTGGTTCTTCCTTTATTGGCTATCGGCTTGATTACTTTTCGTTAGTCTGACACATGAAACAGCTAATCTAAAAGGGGTTTTTGTATGTTCTCCGCTTGGTTTTCGTATATGTATCTCTTTACTTTGGGGGGTAAGACCTTTGCTTGACGAAAAATAATGTAATCAGTATCCAAACGTTTGGAACGATATGTTTGGCTATAAGTAGTGCGGCTGGTAGCGAACGGAACGATTGACGAAAAGGAACGAAGATGGGAGATTGGTCTTTACCAAGTGTTCACCGAGCGAACTGATTTCAACCTAATATTAATTCAAACCTTTAGCACCCTAAAAGACTTTGAATTCTTTTTTTTAACTGCTCAGATCCAATAGCAACGAGATCAAGCATGAGTTTGGGACCAACAGCTATGTGGCCGACAAGAAACAAAAGCGGGCCAGCGAAGTGGAAACGTTAAACAACTTCAATTGGCAGCGCTGGCTGAATTGGCATCCTTGGCTGGAGCGTGCCCAGGATGAGGGCACTATTGGTATCTGCAAGGAATGCAATGTGCGTATGAACGTGGAGTTCATTTATTTGCGCAAACGGCACGAGGAGAGCAAAGGCCATTGTGAGGCACAGAGGCAGAAGGAGAAGACATCGCGTAAACGCAAACACAGCTCGAGCCACAAAGAGAGCTCTGCTGAGTCGGTGCCGGAAACGGATCTAAAAGCTGGTACAAAGAACCCGCTTGAAGAATCGACTGCTGCGACTGTCGTTGTTAAATCGGCTGTATCAACTGATCCCAGCGAATGGTGTGAGTTGCTGCCAGATACTAATCCGCAGCAATGCCGTTGTAGGCTATGCGACTGCCGCATGGTTATTACAAGCTTTATGCGTCATCTGAAGACCAAAATACACTGCACAAATCTCGTTTCCCAGGAAAATAGAGAGATGTACGCAAGTCGTAAAGTTTTAACGATAGCGCCCCGATTCGCTAACTTCTTGTCCATTGCAGCTCTAAAGAGAATCGCGGTATTTGGGCTCAGTATGCGGATCAGCATCCTTGGCTGACGGCCGATCCCGATGATCCAACGTTGGCCTACTGTCATGTTTGCTGCAGACGCTTCATGTATGGACATTCCGAAATTAAGCGCATGAATCACGAGAGGTCTGAGAAACATCAGGCTGCTGTGGCGGCCGCTGTTGCTGCAGCAGCAATGGATGGCAACAACGAGGAGGAGCTGCAAAAGAGTGAGCCGGAAGAGTCTGAGGCACAGTCCGAAAGTGAGGGCTCGAGCAGTGATGATGACTACATTGATGAAGACGAAAAGCAGTCCAGTTCCCAGAAGAGCTCTGTGGGGTAAGTCTGTTTCAAAAAGCCTGATAAATCAAAATTTCTTTAACGTCTATTAGGAGGGTGAATTAAAGATAAATGCATTTAATTTAAAAGTTCTTAATTGTAATTTAATAGAAAAGTAATTCCGCAAAAGTTACAAAACGTTTTCATTCGAGTTCTGAATTCCGCAAATCAGTCTTTGCGGATTAAAGGTTTTTAGGTTGTTATGACAAGTAGCTTTTGTCTGCTAGCTTTGCAGGGTTGCCACTTATTTTGTATTTTAAGAGACAATAGATAATTTTACAGTATTCTGATTTAAACAGAAACTTTTTACTTAATTAAATATAGCTTATTACAGAGACTGTTGAACTTATCGGAATTTCGAAAACCAATTTTTTTTTTGACAAGTCTTTCCAGAAGAGAAGAACATAATTAATGAGATATTTTTTAACCAATCTTTAGGTGCACAGAGATGACAGCCGAGAATCGCACAACAAATCCAACGGCGCGTCATTTTCCTTGGCTGCGGTACTCCAAGGATCGCAAGATACATATTTGCAAGTACTGTCGCGTGCGCTTATACAATGATCCAAGCAAGATACGCCATGAGCAAAGTTTACGGCACAAGAAGATGATGATGCAGTTTAAGGCGCGAGTGGCTGCACGGGTGAAGGATGCCCGAGTGAGGCGTAAATTGCAGGCAGAGGGGGAGAACAACGAGCAGGACCAGGAAGAGAATGAAGAGGAGGGTGAGGGTGAGGAGGAAGCGGTAGAGGCCGTCTCAGATGACAATGACTCCGAGACTCCGAGTCAATCGAAAGTTTCTAACAGGGCAACCCCTAAATCGCCGCCAAAACCTGTGCCTGCCACAATGCAGGGCAAGGTAATGGTGTGGAAGGATCGCTTTCCATGGCTCTCGTACAAGCGCAGCGAGCCGCGTCACAATTATGGCTGGTGTAAGCTGTGCGAGGTGTCTGTCTTTTTACCCAGTTCCAAGTTCGCTTCCAGGCATCAGCGTAGCTCCCGGCATATAAGGCTGCGTATCGAGCGTAAACACTCAACCCGTCAGCCAATCATCGGAGTGGGCGGTTCGTTCACATCGCCAGCAGTGATACCAACGGGCGAAGCAAAGCAAAAAGCGGCCATGACCGAGCTGCAGGCCAAGTACGACTGGCTAGTGCCAGATGCCATCGATGAAAATTACTGCCATTGTAGAATATGCGATACTAGACTGCCAATCAAGGTGTTCTTTCTACGGCAGCATGACGGCTCACGCAAGCATGCCGATCAGGTTGAAAAAATTAATAACAACAGTGAGGATACCACGATGATGAAAGATATCCAGGCCGAGCCAACGCCATCCGTTGTGATGGTGGATCAGGAGAGCGATGAGGCGCTGAGCGTCAAGTAAGTTGAAATTTAATGCAACATTATGCTATGTAATAATTAAGTTTAACGTTTAACCCCAGATCTGAGTGCAGCATAGAGGAACAGCCACCGGCGAAGCGAGCACGTCATTCGCTGGAAGTACGTCGTATTTTGCGTGCCCTTCGCGACTCTGTGGGCAAGCGCCACGAAGAGCGTAGTCAGATGGACATGGCCAAAGACATGATCTGTTCCTCTTTTGACATTATCTCGCGTCTACGCACATTAGAAAACGAGTCGCGTGACTTTCCAGCCTCGCCAATGCGACAACAGCCAGTCATGGGCGTTGCTACGTGCCAGCCGCGTAATACCATAGATCTGTTCTTTGAGAGCATCACACAGACCATGCAGAGCCTGCCCACAGACCTTGTGGCCGAAGGCAAGGCGAAAATCATGCAAATCGTATGCGATCTAGAGCTGCGTGCCATGCAGCGTAGTGCCACAGTGACATCGCCCATTCAACCGGAAAATGTACATTTAAATGCGACATTGCCAAAGGATACTACTGTGGTGTCGTCGCCGTCACCAGCACAGAGCAATTCAGGGCGTTTGACATTTGAGGATGTACTTGATGCAGTACCTGGCTCGCCAGAATCTCTGTCCTCAACCGTATCTGTTGATGACCCGAATGAAGTGTCGTTGGTCAGCAACAACAAAAGTGCAAGCAATTTATCTGAGATAACACCCAAGGCGCGCAGCTCCATCAGCAGCAATTCGAGCATCACAACATCCACGGCAACAGCAAATGTCAATGGGACATCGCGAATGAAGGATGTGCCCCTAACCATACGCCGTATAGTGCCGCCTTCGTTGCAGATTACAACCAGCAAACCTGAGAATAGCGATACAGTGCGCGTTGTGCCACTTACTAAACTGACAACATCAAATCAAAACAATAACAACGTGCGCAACACTTCGAACGGCGGCAACCTTTCAACACCTTCAAATCAACGCAGCGGACAGCAGCAGCAACCGAAGATTATTTCGCCCAACAATGTTGCCTCGAGCTCTAGCATGCAGTCAGACATGAGCAATGGGCTGTATCGTAAAGTTCGTGTTAACAACACTAACTTAATGTCATTTACATCACCGCAACAACAGCAGCTGCAACAGCAACAACAGCATCAGCAACAACAGCATCAGCAACAACAGCATCAGCTACAGCAGCAACAACAAAAGCTACAGCAAAAACTACAGCAACATCTACAGCCACATCTACAACAAAAACAACAGCAGCAGCAGCAACAGCATCTGCAGCAGCAAATACATCCGCAAAAGTTGCCCATGCGTTATTCAACTGGTAGCAACCACACACAGTTAAACCAGACACAAATCCGTGCACAGAATCAGATTCGTTCATTGAATGGTAATCAGAATATTGTGCGTCATTTGCCACAAAGTAGACAATCGCATTCATGAATTGTGCATTAACAATTAAATCACATTGCCTTTCACAAATGATTTTAAAATCTGTATTGAAACTATATTTCGAATGTGTACTAGAAGTTATTGTTATAGCTCATACGAAATAATACCATTTTATATATTTAATAACATATACTTTCCATTTATACTCACATCAGTTTTATATATCATGATTTTCTAATTTATCGCATATTGGGAAGGGAAGTTAATGATATGATTTATTTATCCAAAACTATGTTATAACCAACTATTGAGAGTGAAGAGTAAAGTTGAGTTACTTTAAGTTATGCTAAACAATACTTAATGTATTTTAGATTTATTCGAAACTATTCAGTTATTATATATAGGTATTTCAGCACTTCAAAATTGAAACAATTAATATTTTACAATGACCATTATTCAGTTACGGTTTATACAAATAAACAAATTATTAAAGATTATGTTCACATCTTGTTCTCGTCTTAATTTAGCATTTTCAGTCGATTAGGATTTTTAGTCACCTCTTGGTTAATGTATCATTGCGGTCGCTGTTGCGGCTCTGCCGCTGGCATACCATTTTGGAGCACCATGGATTCTGGTCTTTCGTCGCTTGTGATGGTTGACAATTCAATTTCCCGCCGATCACCTAGCAGACGACGCGTTGAGTTGTGCATGAACGCATTCTCAGGCACTTCATATCCACCAGCGGCTGGCATTGTAGTGTATGCAATTGTCGGCGTACTTGCAGTTGCTGTTGGTGTTATGGTGTGCTTGGCACTATTTAATTGCTTACGCTCGTTGGCTTCCAGTGCCTGGTCGATGGGTGCGGGAACGGAACGTGTATGTAATGGGAATATGAATTTAACATCAAGAAAACCGCATAGTTCTTCAATGCCATCCAAGGTGCGATTGACCTCGTCGTTGCTCTGCTTGCCCATATGCTGACGAACTGTGGTTAAATACGTTTGCAGCTTACTGCGTGCTATTTTAATGACAGTCTGTGCGTTCTTCAGTTCCAGGCGCAGCAGTTCCGGACTCTTGAAAATGTATATTAAATTAACGTTGCCTGTAGATTTTTAAAGCGCAATTCAAACTTACATCTTCCAAGTAGCCATCCATAGCAATGCGATTGACGTCTTGAAGTTTTGCCACTTTAGATGAGTCTGCTGCATTCAGCGCCTGCATATACGTGATCTGTCGATCAACGTGGCTGCCACTGGCAACCGTTGAAGTCTCGGAGTTGGTACGCACACGTTGATTGACTGCTTGTGATTCAGATACGGTTGCTGCGGCTGGTGGCAAATTGTTGGCAAAGGAAACACAGGTAAAGGCATTCGCTGGGTAATCAAACTGTTTGGGATTCAACATATGTAGTGCATGTCGCAGCACCAAATTAACGTCCACATGACTCGGATAGCGCATGAGATGAGTCAACGATGTTGTGTAGTCACTCAACAATACTGCAAACAGAAGAGTTAAGAGAACTGTTAAGAAGTGCCTCACAAGGCTTTGGTCTTTACTCACGTTTATCTCGAATGTGCACCAGCATGGCCACCAATATATAGTTGGGCAGGTCGAAACGGTCGCTGTCCGCAAAGATCGCATCCCACAGCAGCAATAAGTCAAGCAGCATAAACTCACGTCCAAAGAGCAAGCGCAGCCATCGTCTAGAAATAACATGAAAATTAATCTTTAACATCCACAAAGAGCCGATCTTTTTTGTTTGGAGTCTATATCAATCTAAGAACATCAGCACATCCACCAAAGGGGTGTCAACAAGCTGAGGTAATAGCTCCCACATGGAAAATCCGATCCGCTCCCGACAATTAACAGCTTGAATTACACGTTCACTTACATGCCAAATAAATGCAATGGTATTTCCATTTTGAGCAGATAATGATGCAAATGTTGATCCTGCTTTGCAAGTATTTTATCACGTATACAATTCAGCTGGCTCATAACCTCAACCTCCGATTGGGGTTCAGCGTCTGCGTGTGAAGACTGTAAATGCAGTGATAATAATTAAAAATGCAAAATAACTGCAATTTAATGAGGACAATAGCTTACTTCATTTACTGTGTTTGCTTCCATGTAGCCACCTGTTGCGGACGCCAGGCTTGACACACGATAGTAGGACTCCACGGATGCCATTAGACGCGAGAAAATAGAGCTATAATTGGCAATAAAAGTGACTACTCGAACTAAATATGTTTGCACTCTACAACTTACTAGGTGTCCGCTTCCAGATATGTCGCATCCAGAACATTCAGCAATGTTTCATTTATGTCTGTCTTGGCTATTTCACTAAAGTGCAACAGTGACTGATGATCGCTGTAGACCACAAAGACAATGGGCGCCAATATCTCATGCATGCCCTGACGATAGCACATATATGGATGCTCTCGCGCATAGTAAAACAATATGTTGGTCATGGCATTCTGTATCAAGGCCTTCCGAAAGAAGTCAACACCCGGAAAGGTACGCACCACATCCTGCCGTATAACCGCAAATAGCTCCTGATCCCCAAAATATTGATTCCAAACGCTTTGCGTGGACTGTGACAATGGATTATCGTCCTCTGGCACTGTCAACTCATGGGGATTGCACACATAGTCAACGCGAAACTTTTCGTATCTAGTTTAAATATTGTGATTATTTACGGTTTATCATCATTATTTGTAGTTCACAACCCACCTGCTGCGCTGCTGTGCTCGCTGTGTATGCCAGCTGCGATGATCAGCGTTTAAAACCCGTAGCAGCAGTGCCCAATGGATGCTGCGAAACTTGGAAACTTTCAATTGACCATTGAAAGCGGCCAGACGCAACGATTCTGGGTTCTCATCCAAATTAACCAGCAGCTGTGTCCATTCTTGTCTATATCGATCCACAGAATTCATTGCGTTGCCGTTGTCGTTACCAACAGGTTCAATGGTCCGTCCCCTCTCCTCTCGTATGTTTGTTTTTATGGCTGATGTTGCGTCCGCCTTTGACGTCGGCATGTACAATTTAATGGCTTCTATGCCGCGCACGGTCATTGCATTGGTGCTGGTGTGCTTGTTATATTTACAAACATGTTACGCATTCTCAACTGCGCAAGAAACAAATGAGTTTATTAATAACATAAAACAATGGGTGGTTCACAAAACAAAGCTGATTAAAATTGACAACAATTCTACGATAAGGGTGCAAGTGTGACCAGACCTCGCGTCAATATTTGTCATTTTAAACATCTGGCAAGCTGACAAGTGCACTCTTTTAGTATCGATAATCTGCTGTTGGATAATCGATATATAAACGTTTTATCGAAGAATAATTATTTTTAAAATTGTTGGCCGTTAGAAAATAATCCGGCTTATCTAGTTTAAGTGTATCTGGTTTTTAAATAGCTTATATTTAAGCTTAGTTTTATTACCATATTAAATGGCTGATAGATTATTTTTTTTTAATATTTTATACTATTATTTAATATTTGATTTTGAAGCCTTAAATTTTTCTGTAGTAAATCAGACCTTGACAACTTATATTTGAGAATTTGTTCTTGGCGAAAATTTATTGTTAGTCTTATAATTTTTAAATAGTATATAAATTTGACATCGGAGATAATGACGTTCAATTTATTTCCTTTTAATTCTACGGGACATAATTATGCCTTCCTTTTCTTAGATCCTAGGCCCATCAAAATACCTATACATCAGCCTAAACATTGCAAATTTAATACCTTGCTGTAGTACTGTCTCGACTCTTCGAAATGTATTCGCTGCGAATGACACATATTTCACACAATAAATTAAGTTCTATTATATTTGAAAAATCAATATTTACTAATTTGTTTTTTAATAAGAGTATTATACACCACATACATTAGTATTAATGCACAGCCAAACAAACACACACACACACACTTGCATATTGAGGTCAATGTTTGAATCTTCGCGTGATATACAGCAACTTATTGATTATAATATCAACGAAACTGGCAGGAAATGCTGAAAATAACAATAAACGTATATATAGTATCTATAGCATTAGCATAAGCATTAGTTTCGGAAGAAGTTCGATGAGATGCTATGCTAAAAATTGCAAATAACTCACTGACGTTTAAATTTGCGGCTTTAATACTTTTCTATTTTTATTGTATTTTTTGCTATGGTCATTGGCTGGTCTTTAAGGTAATGCCATAGCAAGACGGTCAATGCCGTTTTTTGATCTAGTCTTTAGCAATTTTCCTAACATATTGTGGCCAATGCGGCTTTGGGTTTTTGAACTTGACCCAATGAAGACGGCAACAGTCTCAACAGCTTTTAGTGGGTGGCCGCGGTTCAATAGTGCGTACCCAGAATCATAGTGCGTATGGAATAAAGTTAAATTTTTCAATTTATTTTAGTGTTTAATTATTGTAAAGTTCTCATGACCATGAATTTGAAAATGACAACATTCTGAGTTCATTGGCCCATGAAATGCAGCTCACCTCCCTCATATTCATATCACACATTTGTAATCTGTTCACCCATCGCGCAGACATGGATTTAAATCGCACTTTTAAAAGCCTTTCCGAATGCATACCCTGCCCATACCCATACCCTTATCAAACTACAACAATTGCGTGAATTTTCTGTCAATCATTGCAAACCAGTGCATTGCATTTCAATGGTCACTGGACTGTTTACAGTTCTGCAAACACAACTATCCTACTCACATATAGATAATAGCATTCAACACGTATACGCCGCATTGACTTCGATTTTAATTTCTCGGTCAAAGTCAATGTCAATGCAAACGCCAATTTAAAAGATATACTGACTACCATGGCACCGCATTATTAATATACTTTGCTTTTGTTATACTCTTGTCATGAAGTATTTCGACTTTCTAAATCAGTATATAGACTAAACAAACTAAACTAAAAACTAAACTCTATTAACAGCAATGTTGCAGTTTGAATTACTATTTCTTTTAATAGCTATAACTAATTTTTTGAATTTTTTTTTCGTCGCTAGAATTAATTTGAGATACTTATATGTGAATACATAAAACAGGTAGCATATAATTCTTAGGGGGTCTCTGCGTAAACTGAAACAAAATATTAAAAAAAAAACTGTTAAATATAACTTAAGAAATAGCTTTCTAGTAAAAAAAAATAAAATACTTTCTAAATTATAAATTTTACTGTAGTAAATAGAGTCAGCATTGAAAAATTCAGTTTTAATTTTAAAATTTGGCTTTTAGCTTTTCCAAAGTTCATGTTTAAGTTTAAGAGTCTGACAACGACTAAAGAGTATTAAAACTTCTTCAATTCGAATATAACAGTTGCGTTTTATATTTCTTCTTCATATTGTTGTTTGGTTTTATTGTATTTGTTTACTCGTTTTTCGCGCAACGGTCAAATGCGAACACGTTTGAATTTTGAATTTTGAATGATGCGCGCTTATCAAAGCCGCTTGCCTTTTGCCCGGGAACTAGTTTTTTGTTTTTTTTTTCATCTTTGGGCCCTGTTACAATTTGCTTTGGCTATTTTGCATTTTGTATTTCCGGATGGTTAATCAGCCAACAGCTGAGCTAGTAGCAAACCAGCCAATTGAATTGATGATTTGGATTTTGATTTTGATTTTGATTTTAACGTTTGTTTCTTTGTTGCGCTGAAGCGACGAGGTGAGCATTGAATTTTATTTATATTTTTTTTTAGCGACTTTGGCCTTTTTCTATGGCTTTGTATTTATTTACATATTTTAATTATTTTCTAAATGTGTTATTCGTATTGAATATATCTTTATTCTTTACAGTTACATTTTGGGGTCAATATATGCGGAAGACCAAACAGCGGAAGTGTTCACAATTTTCAATGCCATTGCGTTGTAATGATTTCAAAATTTTGAAGATGTATCTTTAAATAAAATTATATATTTCTAGTTTTTCGCTTGTAAAAAATAACACTGATAATTTTTTATCAATGGCATTTGTCTCTACAAAAAAAAAATGGAAATAAACTTTACAGATTGTAGTTTAAATTAAAGAATATATTCTTCAAAGTAAATTAAAATTCAAAACATTATAAGTTCAAATCAAAGCCAAAGGTTCAATTTATTCGTGATCAGTCAAGGCCCACATAAAAAACAAACAAAACTTGTTCTATTCAATAGAATTCCGAAGTTCTGCGCAATAAATCATAAAAGATAAATTGTTGTGGAACAAAAATAAGTATATAATGGTCTTGCAATAGACAAATCAAGTTATAATAATGTTTAAATATTATGATTATTTCAGATATTATATTTATGGTTTTTTTCTGGTAAACTAACTACACTTAATTATGTTCTAACCAGTTTGGGTTGGATACTATAAGGGCCACCGAACATCGATCAATATCAACTCAAATTCCCAGCACTTCTTGTTTAACTGATTAGATTTACATACAATATTCATGCATATTTTATTTTACAAACAATAAAAAAAATTTAATAATAGAAACCCCGAAATAAAATCCACAGGCGCAGGCTTAGAATATATTTAAAATACAAATCAGGTTTTTTTTTGCGGTTTGTCTGCGATCTTATATAGAATTCCAAATAGCATTCAGTTTAAGCCTTATCGATGCTGATCATGATCGAGTTGTTAATGAAAATTGTGAAGTTGCTGGATACAAGTTCTTAGCCAAAAACTGGAGGGTAGACGAAAAGAACGCGGAAACATTGCCAAATAAAAATACAAAAATAAATATTATACATACTTATATATGTAAATAGAAAATAAAAAAAAAAAAAAAATCAAACTCAGAGCTGGCACGTGATCAATTTGTTAATTTACCCGGGCAGCTACTCCATTTTTTGTTTATAGCATATCAATGATTTTGCATTCATGACTTTTGGCATGTTTATGAAAATGATATCGGTATTGTTCTGGATAAAATATTGAATGTACTTGTATTCCCCAGCATAATATTTTAAAATTCATTAATGTTGTCGATATATATATGGGCACAAGGAACAGATCTTTAAAAGCGCCAAACCTTGCATAGTATTCCCTCAATCTACTTTTACTTACTTCCTAAACAACTCAATGAGTTTATTATTATATCTACTTCTCTATAATATCTGTTCTGGATAAAATATTGAATGTACTTGTATACCCAAGCATAATATTTAATATTCATTAATGTTGTCGATATATATATGGGCACAAGGAACAGATCTTTAAAAGCGCCAAACCTTGTATATTATTCCCTCAATCTACTTTTACTTCCTTCCTAAACAACTCAATGAGTTTATTATTATATCTTCTTCTGTATAATATCTGTTCTGGAGAAAATATTGAATGTACTTGTATTCCCCAGCATAATATTTTAAAATTCATTAATGTTGTCGATATATATATGGGCACAAGGAACAGATCTTTAAAAGCGCCAAACCTTGTATATTATTCCCTCAATCTACTTTTACTTCCTTCCTAAACAACTCAATGAGTTTATTATTATATCTACTTCTCTATAATGTCTCTATAGTTGAGCTCTAATGGATTTCATTTGTTTTATGGGGTTGTCAAGCACTTTGGGTTCGTAAAAGCGATTGGAGCCAATGATTAAGTGCTTGACAAATGGCACATAGAAGAAACATGTTCTACAGTATTAAGGTTTTAAAGTGACAATGCTACAGCTTTTGTAAGTGTATTCAATGAATTCGTATTTTTTTTTGTTTTCTTAGCATATCTGTAGATATATTATGAGTTGTGTTTGTTTTTCACATGGCATTTTCATGGCACATTTGGTGCGTGTTGACAGACGTGTGGCATTGCGTTCTTCCTGTGGCTGGCTAAGCCTCATTTCGCATTTACATAAATATTTGGTTAAAGCGATCGGATCACTGCAGTTGCTTATTTTTTTTACGGCCGGAGAGCAACGCAATTTGTCAGTCTTAATTAGGTTTTCACGCACTTTAGACTTGAATATACAGCCCTTGGGTTGCGTTGTTATATAAGTTTTTGACTTTAGCCAGCCTTTCAATTAACTTTAGCTACAAATAGTTCAAGCAATGCATAAACCCATATCTAAATACTTAATTCATACAACAGATTAGTCATGGTAATTGAGAGTTAAGTTAATAACCCATAGCAGGTTTATATATATTTATCATAATTGTTTGGGCAATTGACTTTGTTCAAGAACTCGCTGTGTTCTTGGCTTTGCCTTGGCTGGATTGTTGGCCCAAACACGATTCTTTGTGCATCTTGTTGTATTCTTAATTATTTTATTTTATTTTTTTTGATTTAAGCAATTTTTGTTGCAAGTCATTATATGTTTTGGCAGCAGCACAGCCATTAGCTGTCAACTGTTGGCAGCTTTTCAATTGTGCTCAGGAAGGCTACAAAACTATGTGAGGGGTTACAAAGTTGACGTTGCATATAATAAACATGCGGCACAGTGAAACAAAGTTGATTAAAAATTAATTTTAAATCATTTTAAAATGTGTAAACCAAAGATTTATACGCTCGTAAATTAGTGTACATTCAACGTCAGACTTTTTAAATAACAAAAAAAAAGCGAAAAAGCGCTCAGAGATTTTAATTTATTTATTTTTATTTTATTCATTTGTTTATTCTGGCAGACAATCAATGCTGTCCCAGATAAGCAAATATTATAATATTTCTTAAATGTAATAGAAGGATAAAAAAAGCCTAATTAAATTACATAAGTTTCAAATTATTAATCGACACTGACACAGGGGATATTTATTTGCCAGTCCGGCCAGCTATGCCCCTACTCACAGCCAGGTCTAGTCAGTGTCATTATTTGAACCATGAAGCTAAACAGAAGAGAGTTAGTAATTAAAGTTGAAAAAGTGATTATAATTAAAAGTTAAATTAGTAATATGATAAAAAAAATAAGTCAACATATATATATAATTAAAGCATATATTAAAAAACAAAGAAAAGAAAACAACAAGAAAAAGAATGTTTAAATAAATTTAAATAAAATAACATAAAAGTTCAGTAAATAAATAAGAAAATACAGTAAAAGCGAAAATAAGATCCATAATTTAAAGATCAGTTATACAGAGACAAAGAAAAAAATAGTAAGAGAAAAATAAGGAAATTTTAAAGAAAGTGTAGAGAGATATACTCTGACCCAATAGAGGAGTATGTATTAGCCGGGCTGGCCGGCTAAGCGTTTCTATACTTCACAAAATCTATTGTGGTCTTAGGGATTGTCTTGTAAGATTATAGGGAATAGATAGTTTTTTAAAGAGGGAAGAGAGAGTTCAGAGAAGAGACGAGTTAGGCTTAAAGTCGCCGCAAAAATAAATATTTTTAATTTCTCTCATAATAATTCACTAAAAAATTCAAATTTATTTTTTCAACAAATAACAAAGAATATATTCTGTAGAACAAACTAAAATGTATTCATAATTGTGTATGCTTAAAAATTTTTCAACAGATTTTATTTGCCATTAAAAATGATGTATATCCGCGTATTATATTTCATTCAATAAATGCACAAAGAAAACAGGTTGAATGTCTCGTTTAATGACTATTTAGTCAACAATTGTTTATCTGTGATCACGTGCTGAAAATAAATGCTGTATAATAATGTTGATTACACTATTAAATTCGCACATGCGTGAACTTGTAAAATGTGCCAGTTGGGAGTAAATGGGCTAATTGAAACCGGTTAACGGGCTAACTGGCCAGCAACTACAACAAAGTATTATAACTAACCACTGTACGAGTATGCAACTAACAAAGTTGCCTGCCACAATTTGACCTTCAACTTTTGTGCATGTTGCAAACTCAATACGATGCTGAGCTTTAAGGCTTTTGACACCTTAGACACATCGTCTGTTCGGATAGTAAACAATTTTAGTGGCCATCACTAAACAAAATTAGACACAAGTCATTTCAACCGAAAAACAATAAACATTTAACCAAAATTGTAAATAGTAAACAGTTTTTAGCCTGGCCAAGCCACAAGAAATATACTTGTGTACATATAGGTATAATTATTGTGGCTAAGACTTTATTGCTCCACTGATCTCATATTTAACTAGAGAACTCAAACGGTGCACAAATATTGACGCGGCTTAAACAGCAATTAAGTTTGGTAATGAAAAATTGTTATTCAGAACTGTAACCGCGCTGAAAATCAGCAACAAACTGTGAAGATTATATATATCAAAGCGGGGATTTACTTAAAAACCCGAAACCTTAAAATATATATGTTGGCATAGCATACATTATATTTAAGTAAATCAAGAACATAATGTGCTTTCAATGCTGCTTATAAAAATAAACTTGTTTTTTAGGCATTATTTTTCAATGGTAAATCACAGTTAAAACGAGTCGCTCAACTTGACCGATAGTTCAAGCCGCTTGACCTGCGGCAGATGCCAAAATAGAAACCGAAATCAAAGCCCCGACCCTGTTGAGTAAGCCAAAGTCACAGCAGATAAGAAACGCATAAAAAAGTTGTTGGCCAACTTCGACGTGAGAGTAAGGCCTAAAAAGACCTACGTGAGATCAACCATATAGGCTAAATGTAAATTTTGCGTTGAACGGGTTTCCCCTTAAAAAAAAAAAAAAAAAAAAAAAAAAAACATTTTTCACGAAAACTTAACTGGTTAAATGTGGTTACAAACAATTTACTTTTTTTTTGCCATTGTTATCTCAATCAGCTAGCTTCAGTTTCTTGCTGAAAAAACGAAAAAAAATCAGCCCAGCCACGCGTCGTACATTAAATAAATAAAATATACATAAACAAGCCTCAGTCCCATCCCCGCATTTCGTATATCTTAAATCGACCCCGTCGCTTAACACTATGATCGTCACAGCTCAAGAATCGCCAACGAGCCGTAGATAAAGCCGATGCGAGCGGAGAGCCCGAAGCGACACGACTGTTCCAAAATCAAATCGTCTTTAAAATTCGGCGTTCGTAACTATTTGAGGCACTGATGACGGTGGAGTAGCATAGATCAGAGCACTACAAAAGCCGAGCTCTCAGCATTTAGAGTTCGTTTAAGTTCGGGTGTTTGCGAATATTTTGAACTAGCCGCTTAAAAAGATCTGCGACTCGTTCCGTACTTCCATACGCCGTGCATTCTTCGCGAATCGTGGATGTGCCGACTGTGAATTTTACTACTACAACTTATAAGGAATAATCGAACATCCTTATAGGGATGCAATACGAACTATTGCGTGTGCAATTTGATTATTAATTTTGTGCAAAGTGATTACTGAATAAATAAAAAAAAACTGACAGTAAAGTGTGCTAATAAACGAAAGAACTCTTCGGAAAAATAAATCATATTTCTGGTGCATAACAGTTTAATAAGGTGAGCGCAGAAAATTGTTAGAAAAATTTTAATTTGGATTTTAAAATTATAGTAAAATATAGGAGTAATATAGTAGAGATAATTAGCAAAAATTAAGCGTTTATTTAAATATTTAAAAAAAATGTTAAAACTGAAAAGAAAAATTTTAGAAAAATTTTAATTTGGATTTTAAAATTATAGTAAAATAAAGGAGTAATATAGTAGAGATAATTAGCAAAAATTAAGCGTTTATTTAAATATTTAAAAAAAATGTTAAAACTGATTTAGTAATATTAACTATAAAAAGCATGTAATCAATAGTTTAGCTTATAATTTTGAAAGTAAATCTTAGCTGCAAAATTGGCTTGCAAAATGAAATTCGAGTGGCACAACATTTAGATATGCTCTCAAAAATTTAAATTTAAAAATTTATATATGGTTAGTCAAAAAAGCCACTTAAACGCAAATCGTGTATTTCATTTGCGGAAGTCACAAATCGCAGAGGGGGCAAAAAAAACACGTCAAGAATCTATCGTAAAAGTTAAACCATTGTTGGCAATCAAAAAAAAAATTTAAATAAAAACAATCGAATCGAGCTGCAAACGTCAATTCAAGCCACAATCGTTGTGATTCATCTACATATAGGAAATCGCAGAGCAAAGATCAGAAACTATGGAGTGGTGATTACGCATTGCCGAAATCACGTATCGATAATAATAAAATTATGCTAACCTTAAACAGCACAATCGAGTATATACGTCAATATAAAAATATGCTGATTAGCGATTTAATTTTGATATCCAGATGATGAAATTCAATGTGGATTGACGACAAACTATGCGAATGCAAATGCAAATTCGTGCGATTGAATTCCATTTCTTTTCATTTATGAATGCGATGAGTGGGAGTATAATGAATATTGAGATGCCACGCATAATGCGAAGTGGGCAAAGCTATAAGCCACATTAGAGAGCTGACCATGCATATAGAACAGTATTCATCCAAAGTCACGTTCCCACTCCCCAGTCACAGCCACAGTCACAGTCAGATATTGTTATGCGCCAGGCGTCGTTAGCTGCGTGCGCTTGGCGAATCGATCAATGGATGAATCGAGCACAGATAAAGATACAAATACAGATTCAGATACAGATACAAAACTTTTGCATTTGTATTAGATTTATTATTATTATTGTTATTGCCAATGACTATGACGCGTTTGGTTGCCGGGCAATATTCAAGCAAAAACATTGAAAAATTATTAAAATTTGGCTGGCATCTGTGTGTCTCCTCGGTCAGACATAGCTCCAAACCTCACCAAACCCAGAAATCTTAAGCTTCAAGCCAAACTTGTTGCCATTCAAAAGAACCTTGATCCCACAGCATACGTACATAACTATATATATATATATATATATCTAACTATATATCTATGAGTATGCATGTGGCTTTAAAATTCTAAACAAAAGCAGTTCTATGAATAATTTGTTTTCGGTTATTTAACTATGCAAATAATTCCGGTAAGGATGGTCACATACTATGATGCCTCATCGCGGCTAAAAACAAAGTTGTCTATCTTTAATAGATTGGCCTTAGTTTGTGGCCAAAAACTTGTTTAGTTTGAAAAATAGGATTTAAATATATTTAAAACTGCGCGTGGTTCATGTTGAATCTTATGAACATAATTCAAAAACGCAAAACTGATAGAACTTTCCATATTGAATTTCAGATTTTATTTGCTTTCTGCATTTTTCGAATATTTGTAACAATTTGCCTTTTGATCTATTCTGACATTTTTGATAAACATGCGCATTAGCTGGGCTCTAATTAATTACAAATCGTAATTGGACGATTTTTTTTGCTTTTTAATTTTTGTAAATGAGAAACAAATACCGTTTCACTTTCAATGTCAGGGCTTTCCACAAAATTCAAATACGTTGTATTATAAAAACTATTTTGTTTCACCTAAATCGCACTTGTTATACTATTTCTATTTCTATTTTTATTTCTATTTCGATTAAGTGGCTGACTTGACATTGAACCATGCCAAGTTATTGACTTGAATCTAGCCACGAGGCTAAATAACATGAAATACAAAATAAAGCAACCAATAAGAACACTTTTGTTTATTTCATGCATATGTTATGAGGTCAACCGGTTGTCGATTCTAAGAAGCTAACTATCTGCTAGTTTAAGCCCCCCCCCCCCCCCAGGCCAGGGCAGGTAGTCATCCATCCATGCCAAGCCAAAAATTCACACACATTCAGTCGAGAACAAGTTGTCCTTCTAAAGCTGCAATCGCAAGTGCAATTACCCATAAGATAAAGATACAAATTCTCACATTGCCAATGTCAGCTGGCAAATAATAATTGTGCATTTAAGTGGCGGTTAGGCACCAGCTGCATCTTCCAAGCCAAGTAACCCTATCCAAATGTTCTAAAAATCAACAATGCAACTACATATTATTAACACATAGACAAAGTCATCAACATTGTCGCGATGGTGTCAAATTTAAAATGCTGGGCCACGTGGCGTATGCATAATTCTAATTAAAATAAGCTAAAATGTATGCATGCGTTAGTTTTAGTTGTTGTTTACAGTTGTGCTGGCCATGGTCGGTTGTATAATAAATTAGACAAATGCAAAACTTACCTAATTAAATACAAATTTCTAAAAAGAAACATTGTACTTTTGTCCCTACTTAACATGGCAGAATGTTGCAATAGTTTTTTTGAAAACATCAACTGCAATTGTAGCTGCAAAAATACATAATATAGAAAATGCAGAAATTTTGATATATTTATTTTTAATTCAAAAAAATGTAGTTCTTAAAATAAACACAATTTTTTTTATAACAATATTAAAACATTTTGTCTTTAATTTGAATTGAAATAACAATTTTAAACGCCAACAAATTATATGCAAACTTTTATGAATTTTTTATCTAATTAAAAAATAATAAAAAATTATTATTGATTGTCTCTGGGATATAGATGTATGTATATAAATGTATATATATATATTTTTTTTTTTTTTTGACTCTTTTTTTTGTTTTCATTCGTTTGCCTATGACTTCCGGTTTGTTGTCTTTGTATTAGGATTTGAGCTGAGCGTTGAAGTAGCTCAACTATCGAAGGTCGTTGGTAATGAGCTGGTTTGCCAGCTGCCTTAAGCTGGTCCATTATTAGCTTTGCAGCTGGAGATGCCTTGTATGAAGAAAGCTGAAGAACATGCAGCGCATACAAAATGAGCTTTATATACATTTTTTTTTTTAACTTATACACTTAATTTGCATCTAAAAGCTGCACATAATTGAGCTGTCAAAGCTGCGACAGGCCATTAATAAGGAAACAAAATAAATATATATACGAATATATGGTTCATTTCTATTCCGTAAACAGTTAACGTTCAACTAACAAATAATAATAACAAATAAATGTTTCGCAGATGGCACCCAATATAATAGGCAGCACCTTTATATTGGCTGAAACCGGCATTGCCGATGCCAATAACAACAAGATGACAACAGCTGCTCCACCTGCTCCGGTGAAGCAAGCACCATCGCCACCAGCAGCCAAAAAGGCAGCGGCAACTGTTGCACCCAAGGTCGATAGGTCACCACCACCAACAACGCCCTACAGTTCCCCAATTGTGTGGCACAATGTGGTCCTCTTCATTATATTGCACTCGTCGGCGCTTTATGGTGTTTATTTGATCTATGCGGAGAATGCTTACCTGGAGATACTACCCCGTAAGTAGAAGATATATTTAATAATTATTGAATAGTGTTTGTTTAAATGCTTATCTCTTTATCGATTTCTATGATTAATATCTTAAAAGACGCCCAATTAATGCAACTATTTAAAAGCAAAGAAGAAAAAAACGAAATAATTTTTTTTCGACTTTTCCTCGAATTTTAAAGTCAAAAAATCGTAAAAAATACCGCACAAAATATATCATCATTTTCTAAATTCAGAATGAAATAGTTGCAAAACTAGTAATTTAAACTTAATAAAGTATATGTATGATTAATAGATCCATTCATTAGCTTTCGAAAAATGCAAATGATTTGAAAATCGGCTGTAAGATTCTCGAGTAATGCTAAAATCTCCAGTCTCGCCTCTGAAAAAAAGCTAAAAAAAAAATACCAGATTTCAAAAATTTTTTAAAAAAAAGTCTCACCATAGAAAAATTTTTAAAGTGGTTTTTCGTCATCTGGGGCACCATATGTATCAGAAAAAGTAGGTTTGATCAAATATACAAAAAAAAAAGCTAAATTTTGTTACCTAGTGTAATTAGTTTGTTATTTATTTATATTTATTTGCCTTTTTTTTTGCAGTTTATTTGTTTGCTTTCTTGGGCGGCTTGGGCATTACTGCCGGCGTGCATCGTCTCTGGTCACACAAATCTTACAAGGCGAAGCTGCCACTGCGCATCTTTCTCATGTTGTGCCAGTCGCTGGCATTCCAGAACAGCATCTGGGAATGGACACGTGATCATCGTGTGCATCATAAATTTGTTGATACACATGCCGATCCCCATAATTCGCGTCGTGGCTTCTTCTTTGCCCATATGGGCTGGCTGATGTGCAAGAAACATCCCGATGTGGGCACCAAGGGCAAACAGATTGATATGAGCGATATTGAGGCCGATCCCGTTGTGATGTTCCAGAAGAAGTAAGTTGATTCTCTTTGGTTTAACAGAAGTCACATTGTTCTAACTGAATTCTTCCATATAGATATTACTTTTTCCTGATGCCCATCTGTTGCTTCGTTGTGCCCATGTTGCTGCCATATTATTTCATGGGCAGCTCCTTGAAGGTGTGCTTCTTTACTTGCTCCCTACTGCGTTATACTCTGTCTCTGCATGGCACCTGGCTGGTTAACAGTGCTGCCCATTTCTATGGCATGAAGCCATATGATATCAACATCAGCTCCGTCAACTCAAAGTTCGTGTCAACGGTCGCTTTTGGCGAGGGCTGGCATAACTATCATCATGTGTTCCCCTGGGATTACAAAGCAGCTGAGCTGGGCACCTACAATGCCAACTGGACGACAGCTTTCTTGGATCTGATGGCCAAGATTGGTAAGTAATCTTTGTATAATATCCAACAATCAGTTGTTAATCTCTTTCTTTGTGGCATTAGGACAAGCCTATGATCTGAAGTGTGTCTCCCAGGAAATGGTCTACAAACGTGTCCTACGCACTGGCGATGGCACCCACATTTCGGCTACGCTGGATGCTAATAACAATAGCAATGCACCCACAGATGAGCTAGTCATGCATCTGGATCATGAGAAGGAGGTGAACGCTGTGTGGGGCTGGGATGATAAGGATATTAGCGAGGAGGACCGCAGTTGCGCCACAATTGTTAACAGTGAAATAGAGCTTAAACAGGATTAGACTATGAAAATTGCGTCTCGAATGCGTTACTAAACATATCTAAATATGCGAGCCTCTTTCTGGTTTAAAAATTGGGACTGCAATATTTAATTATATTAATTGCTTATAGTATACTCCAAATGGTGTCTGTCATAAAGCGATATTATAGAGAGAGTCCGCTTAAAACCGAACTGTTGATGGATTATAGCGCATCGAGCCCAAATATTATAAAATGGCTTCAATTCCAAAAAGAATATATTCGAGATAAGTTCAGTGCAGCAATATTGTATAAAAAAACAAAGGAACTCTATTAGCGTGTAATTTTATTATTTTTTTTACTGCTTTATCGCACACACAATTATAGTTCAATACTGAACACTATACCCTATAAATATGTAAAATATGTTTAACGACGCAAGAGGTTCTAGTTGTAAGTTTATTTTCTAAGGATTTATGTTAAGTGTCGAATCTTAAATCAGTGTAAATTGTTTTAACTATTAGGTGTTTATATTTAATTACAAAACTGTAGAAAAAGATCAGAAAAAGACCGCTAAATTTCCAAAAAAAACATATATGTACTGTCTTTTGTCTTACACGTGCGTGTATTAGGCATGTCTGGAAATGGAATAAATTGTAACTAAAAAAAAAATAATAATTTGCGCATTTACTTAAACAGGAAATCTGAATTTAAAATATTTTTATATCTTCCAAACTTTTTAGCAAACAAGATAATGATCGATTGAAAGATCTTAATTCAAATTTAATTAAGGCAATTAATTATATTTGACCTACACGCGTTTCAGTGTATCTTGATTTAATTTGAATAACTTTTAGATTAACAAGAAAGTCCAAGGAATATATTGTTTTCATTGTGCATAAACTACTTAGTTGCTAATATTATTCTTGCTTAAGAGACGGCTGCCTTCATAAATTATTAATGAATTGTTCGGAAACAATCATATTGGTCATTCGATATCAATTACCTACTCGTACTAATCGTAAGTTAAATTTGAATATTATTCAAATATCAATTACATCAAGTGGTGAATATATAAAGACATTGAATAAGAATTGTAAGTGCTTTTGTTATGGCATGAGTCGATTTTCTGTTGGATAGTTTTTATGTTAACAATTTTATAATTTTTAATTAAATTTAGAAAAATATTTGTTTAGTCGTATTTTGACTCAGCATACAAGTAATCATAATATTTAATGGGAACTTTATAGGAAAGTTGTTTCTAGATTTCCAACCATCATTATTAAATGGGAACTTTATAGAAAAGTTCTTTCTAGATTTTATTCAACATTCCATTTATTAGAGAAGCGAGTGAATCATACATACATTTAAGATCTATTTTAAGTTATTTGGATTAGTGAAAGCCTTCGGTATAGCCGTAGCTGATGTGCTGCGGCTGGTTGGCAGCACTCGAGGCGGAAACGGAAGCGTAGCCATAAAGCATGGCGGCCATGAGAGCGCCATTGTTCATGAGAAGAGATAAAATTGTTGCCATCTTTAGTGTGGGCAGTATAAACGGCAACAGACTGCCCAACAGGATGACAGGCAGTGCCAGGATTGGTACGGCCACCTGTAGCATTGTTGCCTTATAGGATTGTTTCTTGTTTTTTCGTTTGTTACGAAGTCCATGGCCACCACCGCTATCACCATCCTGGCCGCCTAAAAGACCCTGTTGCTTGGAATCGCCCTCTGCCTCCTGGTCATATGTTTCCACACTGGCGCTTGTGCCAGCGGCGCCTCCAGTCAATGACGGTAGATTCATGATATTCATTGGCAGATCTTCACTGTCGCGTCGACGTGCTCGCCCCATGCGAGACTTGAGGGCTAGAGACAGAGTCGAAATCAATGGCAAAGAATCTAATATACTTTGAGGCACTTACCCTTCTTCAGCGTAAACTTAAACTTGTTCTCCTTGCTGGGCACAATCTTGACCAACATGCCGGGCAGAAAGTGCAGCTTGATATCTCGATGCTTGAAGAATCGCTGAAAATTGTACACCAATCTTTGATTTAATTCCTTCTCCGACATTTGCTGATATCTGTCAGTTATGAGGCTGCCCAATTGCGTTTCTTCGCCAAAGAACTGATCCATAAAGTCCTTGGTCAAATTGCCCGTTTGTGGCATCTGTTTGCGTTCCTCCAATTTTTGCAACACAAATAATTTCGTGCAACGCAGCATACTAAACTCACGCAAACATTCATAGATCCGCATTGAAATTGATGATCCATATTTTCTTGTTGGACAATTTGATTTGGTATCATCACAAGTTTTATACGAACGCTGCAAAGTATGCAAAATAAAATTGATGTAATAAATATGTGGGGGAGTGTGCTCTGCCAATTACAATCCTATGTAAATGGGTGTAAAAACAAAATTCAATTGTGTTGTTTATAATTGACAATATTATCATCTTTACTTCGGAAGGAAACATTTTTTTGAATTCTTGTAGTCGTCAGTGTCTATTTATCGATTGAGATCAGAAGCGCTTTAAAATGCTTCCAAGTGAAATTTAAAAATTTTGCAATATAGAAAATTAAATTTTTTTCACTACAGAACTAAACACTTTTCATTTTAAAATATCTATAAATTTATTATATTTTTTTTTAACATATTACCATGTCTAGACTCTCTGTGAGACAAAGTCCGAACAGGACATATACGGCAATAACAGTGGCGCGCATTTTTAAAATAATTATTTTCAATTTATTTTTTTTGCCAACTTTTCTGGTTGATCTCTGCACAACTGCACGAGAGCAGCAACAGCGCAAAACTGAATGCACCACAAAGATCAGAGCATCAACAATCCTGGACTGCACTTTTCTCAATAGCCACTTTTCTTGGCCACTTTGCCAACTGGTTTTCCCCAAGCCAACTCTTGGCGGCCTCTTAGATTTAGTTTAGCGGGTCAATTTGGCATCGCTGTGCAACTTGTTGCCCCATTTGCCTGAGTTATCGTCGCCCCAGTTGTTAAACAAAAATTTCAATGTCATATATATTGTTGATATAGATTATCACACAATTTGGCAACTATTTTGAAGCAAGTTTTGATTTTAGACAAACATAATGTCAATGTGTGACATTATCACACATTATTTGTTATCAACACTTTTCCCATACATTGTAGTTGATTAGCTATTAATACATATATTAGAGGACGGACAACTTTAACGATTAGAAACTCTTAAAGTGCAGACATGGCTAAGTGGAACAATTGAAGCCGGACTTAAACTGGTTGACAATTGGTCATTTAGATGGATGGCTAAATGTTTCGCTTTAATTAAGTGAGAGTTTATTAATTAGCCGCTTGCCATAATAAGATCTGAGTACCTACTAACAATAGAGAAATCCATAGCAAGCCAGTAATTTTGTGTATTTGACTAAGTGCGACCCAATTTAAAAGGTGCCTGACTTTCTATACGTGCTGGCGTTGAGCACGTTTCCAAAGCTGGAACCACAACGGAAGAGCAATCAAAAGAACCGTAAATTGTGGCCGGCTCTGAGGTGCATACCAAATGAGCAGCAGCAAAAATTTCACTTTTCATAAGACAAGAAAAAGTATAAATACTATTACATCGAAATATTAAAAAATATTGGTGTAAATCAATAAAAAACCAATAGGAAAAAAGATCTACGGTGTGTTTGTTTTTGGGATATTTTAAGTCAAATTTTGCTTTATATATAAATATCTTTCTGAACATATATATAAAATCTAAATAATATATTAATTCTTCTGAATAGCGCCAAATACTAAATACCTGGTAGTTTTTTATGTTAAGCTATTTGTTTTTAGGAATCGCTAAGTCGGTTAATTAATTCCGAACTCGAACCGGCTCGCCAAAAATCCGTTTCAGAACCGTGTTGAAAATCCATTTATATCGATGCATTAAATAATTTACTTGTTTTTTTTTATAAATAATTTGTAAATAAATAATTTAAACTAGACTTAAATTATTATTTGGTTGCACGCTCGCTGAGGTATTATTTGGCCTGCTACCAGCTCGCTCTATCAGTACTTCACCCATTCTACCATTCCTTCTCCAGCCAGACGGGCTGCTGTGAGTGCGAATGGGAGTAGACAACGGGCACTGGAGCAGGAGCAGCCGCATAGGCGGCAGCAGCTTGCACGGGCAGAGCACGGGACAGCATCTGGCCAATGGCCAGCACCAAGAGTATGACACCAACTCCCAGGCCCTTTATGGAGACAACGGTTAGCGCTGCCAGCAATGTGGTGATAACTCCAATAACAAAGGCGGCTGGCACCATGGCAAAGCTGATCCGGCGTAGAAAATGATGGCCAAATGTGCGGCTCTCTGGAACAAGAATAGCAACAATAACAATGATTGAATTTGTAGAATTTTATCTTATATGCAAATAGCTTAAGTGTGAACTATGTGGCAACGCCAACATCAGAACTAGGTCGCAGGAACAACTGGCATACAAGATCACGAGTTCAACTCTGCTTCGTTAAGTTTCGGTTTGTGGATAGAGTGGTTAATTTTAATCAAAAAAACATATTTAAGCCAAATTATCTGCCAAAATCTACTAACCAACTACATCTGAGTCGGAGTTATTAGTGGCCTGTTGCTGGCACAGCACCAAATCACACACGAGACACAGGCAAAGCAGCGCGAGGGCAAATTTCTGAGCGGCAAACATTTTAATTTTATTTTTTTTTTCGTTAAGTCCTTTGTTGTGTTTTATTTTTATATCCGTTAAGATTTGATTGTGCACCGCACTGTTCCAGCACTGACAAACAATTGAATGTGTTGATCACATTGACATTGGCTTTTATCAGGGCGTAGGTCTTGGCCACTTGGCCAGTTGATGGCTACTTGAAATTCGACAGCCGGACAACGCACGAACGTGCGCCAAAACAAGCAAATCGTGCCACAGCTATGAGCTTCACTGCTATTTTTACTGTTGCTGCTGCTAGTCGATCGATGGCGATGTGGATGTGGATGTCGATGCCGAATCTGACAGTTGGTTACCATTTTTTGAATATGCATAAACTTTGTCATTATTTTCACTGCCGCCCGCGGTGGCAACTGACTGCCCTAAAGGGGCACACAGACGCACACATTTGGTTGCCGTTTCCATGTTGCAGTTGGGACTGAGACCAAGACTTGGACATGGGCATTCTTTCACGACGCGTGTCTATATATTGAGGACAGCGCCCAATAACCCGACCAATTCGCTTTCATTTTTGTCACTGAAAAATAATGATTTATCAGCTAAAACGCACTCAACTAATTAACAATGAGGCAGCGCATTTTAATTTCAACTACAAATATGCGGAATATTTGAAGTACGACTATGTAACGGCTTTCATTGATAAATAAACGTAAGTACATATAAATACCGTACGCCTTACCCAAGCCTGTAATTCACTTTCATTACAAACTGTAAAAAACTATCAATTTTACGAACTCTAAAACATTTTGAAGAGACTCGTTTTGAGCAGAAATTCAGAATATTTATTGCGTTTTTATTTGCCTTTAAATTTATAGGAGTAGTACGGGTAATGTACTCATAACAGCTAGACGAATATTGAGAGTCAATAATAAAACGGAATTTAATGTCATAAATGTTTACTGGAAATTTAATTTCGCACTAGATTTATGAATACTGTTCCAGATCTTTTTGCTTTAATTTTTTGATTAAATTAAAAGACGTTCATCTAATTTTCCAGTCTATAACTTTTTTTAAATTTGACTTCTCTACTTGCGTGAAGCGCCACATTATAAGTAGTATTTTAAGCGTTGCCAGATGGCTAAATTCCTATAAGACATAAAAAATGCCAAAGTGCATAGTGCACGAAAGGTAATAATATGTATGTGCACACTGTTGTGCTCAAACAAATACTTTAATAAGGAATTTAAATTGGATTAGCTGGAAAACTAGAAGTCTTCTGCATTCAACTGTATTTAAGTTTTAAATTACCCATAAACTATTAAATATATCGCGAATGAAAGCATATTATCATGTATTTAAAGTAGTAAACAAAATAATTCAGAATCAACTAACTGCGAGTTAGACAAAACTGCATTAGTTATGTGAAAGTAGTTGTAGCTGAAATACCAAATATGTTAAGCGGATTTTTCGCACTACATTTGCAACAGAATTTACTTTCTAGCCTGAATTTCAAATACAGTTGAAGTCTTAACAAACGCCCGCTCCTAACTCAAGCGATGAAGATAAATATGTATAATATATGAATCTGTGGAACAGGCTAACAGCGATTCTGTCAACAACTTTCTCATGCTATTGCCGTCAGAGCTAATTGTCTCTGACTATGGCCAAAGAATGAAAAGAGTGACCGTTACCAGGTCCAGACTGGACCAGATCAGACTACTTAATGATTCCATATTATATATATGGCTGTTAGTTTGTCTTTGGGGGATTGTGTGGCAATTACAGCTAAAAGAAATCAATGAGGAGATCAATGAGAAACTGCAGGCCTACTCCAGATATTTTTCATGCTTGCACCGGGCTAACAATGTTTTGACCAAAGAAGCACAAACAACCACAAATAACAACTTCTGGCAATTTTATTGAGGAGGATTTAGAATAAGCGCAAGAATCGGGTTTTAGCCAAAGAGAGACAACTTGTTGGCTGCCGTATGGCAGACAGAATGCTGACCGAGCCAAGTGGTGACATAGTCTGGATGTGGCTGTGCCCAATTCCAATGCCAATTCCAGCTGAATGTTGCAAGTTGTGTGTGCTGCAAGTCTGGTGGCTTTCTTTGCTAGCAGCTCTCCTAGTGCTGCAACTGCGGAATAGCGGCTGCTGTCGCTTTAGCTGCATCTGTAGCTGCTGAGTTGATAAAACGCATGTTGAACGACGATCGTGCCACATTTTGTGGCCAGCCAGCGCGTAGTGCACACAGCGAGCGAAGCAAACAGTTCCGTGTTCAGTGAGCAGTGACATGCACCAAAAATGTGCAGTCTAGTGAGATTCCTAATGTTAACTGCGCTGTGCGCAACACTGGCCAGCAGCCAGGACACCAGCGAGACAACCAGTCAAGCATCCGAGGCGGCAACAGAGTCTGAAAGAGGATTGGCCAGCAACTATGAGCCGGAGGAAAAAGAGGCACTAAAGAAAAACTCACACATCTATATGGGCATCTATAAGAACTACAAGAGCACCTATCTGGGCAACAAGACGACCAGTGAGTACAGAAAGAGATTGCGCGATCGTGTAAGTGCCTCACTGCTGGCAAGCAATGATGCAGAGACAACTGCCACAGAGCCAACTGATGATCCAGAGCAGGTGCAGCAACTGGAGCACGAGCAAGACCAACAGCAGCAGGACTATCAATCTGATTACTATGCATCGGCACAGGAGCTACGCAATCAAGCCTATGCGGAGGCGCTGCTGTATGCTCAAACTGACACCCCCATCTATGATGACAATGAGACGGCATCGGGCAAGAAGCGGCGCAAGCGTAAACGCAAGAATCGCATCAATATCAATAGCAACAAAAGATTGGAAGAGTCAACAGATCAGCCTTTGGAAGCGGATGCAGATGCAAATGCAGAGGAGATTGAGAATATACACAGCTATCATGTGGGACCAGGTCTTAATGTCAGTCTGGATATGAGCAATGACATTGTACGCGTCAAATTGGATGGTGAAAATCTCAAGGAGATCATTGGTGCACATTGGCTCACCACAGACAACAGTGAGGAGGGTGAGTCTTTATGAGAACTTCATAATATTTAATACTCTATTAATCCGTTTCAAAATATCATACACAGGTCGTGGCAAGAAGTACGATATGATCACCAAGGTGCTGCCACTCTTTATACTACCCTTTCTCATACAATCGGCCATTATACCATTCCTGGTTACCAAGCTAAAACTGCTGCTGGTCAAGTCCATATTGGTGGGTAAACTGGCAATATTCTTGCTCATCATATCGGCCATTAAGAACAGCAACAAAATGATGCAATCCTATGAGGTGCCACCTTCATATTGGGCCGGCGAACCCAGCCGAAGATCAGAACTGGCGGCAGCTGCCTCATCGGCAGCGGCGGCATACAATGGCTATCGGGTGGAGGGCAAACCAACAACTTGGGTCAACTAGAGAGAGACTTCAGACAGCTAGTAAAACAAAATACAAAACAAATTGCAATAAGTTTCGAATTAAGTTACAAATATGAAATAAATAAAACAAATCGGGTGAGTAGTTGTGTTTTCAGTTATGAGTGTGAGATGATCTATTAATGAATATGATAAATATATATATATATATGATAATATATATAATATATAAATAGTATATCAATGTATAGGGTTGATAAAGTCAATCGTCTATATAACTATTTCGCAGGGCATCAACATTTATTTATTTATAAAGTACAAGAATGAACATTCAAAGTTAATATAATACTCGTTCAATTGATTCGAGCTTCAAGCTTAATTGAACAGAAAAAGGATTGATATTTATGGTTTTATTATTAAGCTCATCGACCAGAGTTAGAATGTATACAAAATTATAAAATCCTCTGCTAAATTATACACATTTTAACGCTTTGAAACTTTATAAACGCCTTTATAAATTAATAGTCATTGCTGATAGAATTTTACGTGCGAATATTCTGTTTTTGCTGTGTCATTTATTTTAAAGAATTGAATTAAAAATGATTACAGTAAAATATAGAAATATTGTACACAAGATAAAGTGTAAATATTCTATGCGAATTTAAATTGCGACTTAAATAAAACAAAAATAAGATAATATTTAAAATTAAATGAACATTCAGCAAGCAGAAATTTTTATTTCCAAAAAAAGTTTTTTATAGACAAGTTGGACTGTATTTCAATTAAGATTGGATCATGATCAGCAAATTTGTAGTTTCTTGTGTATACCTTTAATATCATATAAACAAATCTGTGTGTAATAAACGATACGCAATCAATGATTTGGAAAGACCCAGTTGATAAGATAATGATAACAATAAGCTGATCATAATATGTTTGTTTCCTATAAAGTGTTTCCTATAAACGTGGTTAAATAAATAAATTAGGCATAGCAACCCTCCCTTTTTGAAGAAAAATCAAATATATAATAGCCATAAATATTGATTTTATATTATGTATTTATTGATAATACTAATTGTTGTTGTCGCTTGTTAAGCAATAAATAAATCTTGGTTACAAATAAATTAACTTAATTTTAAGAAAATAATTGCAGCTGTGGCTCAACCAGCGCCAAAGATTGCTTCCTTATAACACCATATCAGTCTCCTGTCTCTCTCCATTTATAGCTCTGTTAGAAGCAGCTGTAGTGGCGTTCCAGCTGGACGCAGACATCACAGTGCAGTCGGAATCCCCAGACCAGCTTGCAATTGCAACGGCGCTCGCTGCGCAGATGCTGGGAACGCACACGGAGACCGCAGACGCGGCACAATTGCTGGCAGGAGAGACGCTCATCGACGGAACCGGCATTTGTCAGCTTGGAGCACTGGCGTCCACGTGTGCCTGGCCAAAGGCCGCTGGCCTCACGCTCGCAATAGTTGGGTGAGTCCTGCATGTAGACAAGGGAATCGAGTGGAATATTCTGCCACATGATCTTTAGATTGCTCGTCGTCGCATCCAACTGTATGGCATCGTCGTACATTTGTAGCAGATCCTGTGCCACAGACTCAAAGGGTTTTAGCACCTCGACGCACTGTTCCTCCAGGCAATTGCCCTGAGGACCAAGCTGCTTGCAATGGCACTCCTGCTCCAGGGATTGCTTTAATAATGCGCCAACCACACGCTGATTATGACCAGCGGCAGCGGTGCCGACTCCATAGTGCTGCTCGTAGAGCTCCAGTGCCTTGGCCGGCTCATGGGCACAGGGAACGTTCAAGGCATTGCCAGTGCAACCGCAGCCGGCAATGACACCATTGGCACAATCCCTGGTGAGCGTATGTAGAATGGCGGCCATTGTAATGGCGGCCACATAGACATCCTCGCGATCCAGCTCCTGTGCGGCGTTTGGAGATGTGCGACGCTTTATAAAGTCGCGTGTGGGGCAGTTCCAGCGTTGCCATTTGAAGCTCTGCTGACACATATCCATGGCAATGTCGAGGCTGCTGCTGCTGATGGTTTCCCAGGAGAGCGGCGCTTGGAATTGCGTATATTGATAATAGTTCATGGGCTCCGCAATAGTTGCCGCCGAAGCTGTGCTGGCAATGCCCAGGAATATTTGTAGTATATAGAACATAATGATGTGTGATCTCTGTGCTGTCATTGGGACGACTGTTTGATGATCGGAGCCTGTGGCTGGCTTTTATACTAGCAAGTCAAGCGCTTGGGCCGTGGGAAATACGAGCCTTGGCAAAAAACCGGAAATTTGGCTTTTGGGACTTTTTCATGAACAGAAACTCCCAGCAGGCCACAAATAACCCACCAGACGAAGGAGACGCAATTGCCGAGCAGCCCAATTTTCTACCTCGTCTACCTGATGCTTAGATCCTGGTGCCTCATCGATCCTTCCTGCGATCAACTTTCCCACGCTTAGGCAGGTAGACGCCATGCTGTGCACGATGTGCTCATGAATGAAACTCAATCGATTCCATTCAATTTTTCCGGTTTTTCCGACTGCACAATATCAATGCCCGGCTGGGTTCAGGTTGAGCGGTTACAGTACTCATCCGGAGTCGTGTGTTTTGCCAACTAAACTGGCAAAGCCAATTAAATAACAAAACATATGTTCAAGTATGTGGAATAATAGTGTGCATATAATTTGGAAAATTAATTGCGCTTTGTGATAAACTGTTGTGAAACCCCGGTCCAGCCTGCTAGCCAGGATTACAGTCAATAATACTGTTGGTATTTCCGACCAAAGATTAAGCCAAATAACATGACTTCAAAGTACAATTACAATACAACATAAATATAAAGTCTTTTTTTATTTTTTACGGGAAGTGCCATGCCTCATTGCTTTATGAAGAATAATATATTTTAACTCTGATAACGATTATGTTGTTGAACTTTGAATTCTCACAACATGGTTTCTATTAACTCATATTATTGTATGTGAGGTCAGAATTCGTGGCACACTTTTTCCATAATATTTGTAAAGTCATTTTATTATTTTTCCCGCATATAAAAACATGCGCGGAAATTTCGTTGTTTGGGTTTTAACACAATGAAAATACCAACTCTCTAATTAGGCCGAGAATCCCGTGACTATATAGCACCGGAAAAGGGTTTTTTAGTACCTAAGGCGCCGGGTAATACACACGCAAAGCCGCCGACGACTCTTCGAGCCGACTGTCCGTCCGACTGATCGATCAGGATCAGGTAGTCGATTTGGGTAAAAGTTTGCTCAATTGGTTATAACACACATATGGGCGCCGGCGCTATGGAAACTTAGGGCGCTGGCGCCGGGAGTTTCTAAATTTCATAAGATTGGAAATTCGTGTTGTTTGGCAGGAAAAACGCGCAGATTTTTGGCATTTCTAAGTTTAATCAATGCGTAAAAATCGAAATGGATTGGCCCATAAATTTGCTAAATCGTTAAATGTACACATGTTGGGAATATAGTAGAACTATATGCAATCTTACTTGGATGTTAAATTCGACGTCGAGGCTTATCGACTTGTGATTAGATTAGCAATCAGTTCGGTCGCGGCCAATTAAGATATAGTTCTACTCCAAACCTGGTTGGTTACCTATCACCTGGCGTTCATTGTCAGCGCCTAGTTGCGTTTCGGATGCCGCCCGTATTGGATTAACTCGCAATCATGATTATATCAGCTAAATTGGTTAGTATTTTTCTGGGCGTGGCACTTACGGCCTTTACGGTGGCCACAATTGTGCTGGCCGTGCAGAAGTCGAACTTGCAGGATGATTTGCGAGAGGCACAGGAAAGATTGGACCTACTTGAGGGAGCATTTACATCGACCACATCCACTACAGCAGGGCCAGGACCAACACAACCGGAACCCACATCCACAACAGCAGGACCAGGACCAACACAACCGGAGCCGGAGCCAACTTCAGAGCCACCGGAGAAAATCAATTATCGTTTACCCGAAGCATTGACGCCAACCAATTATGATCTCTTTTTGAATCCGAACATTGAGACGGGCGAATTTAGTGGCCATGAAATAATTAACATAACCGTCAATGAGGCCACCGATAAGATAATATTGCACTCACTCTATATGGAGGTTAAGAATATTAACGTCGTCCAATTTGGTGGCAATGCAGTTCTAGTCAAGGAGCACAGCTTTGATGCACTTCGAGAATTCCTGATTATCACTTTGGATGGCAAGTTGAACGCTGGCGCCTTTATACTGCTTAGTCTGGAGTTCTCTGGCAAAATGGCCAATAAAATTGTTGGCTTGTACAGCTCCTCGTATGTTAAGGCCGATAGCTCTCGTAAATGGATAGCCACCTCCAAGTTTGAGCCAACTTTTGCGCGTCAGGCGTTCCCGTGCTTCGATGAGCCCGCCCTCAAGGCCACCTTTGAGATAACATTGGTGCATCCAAAGGATGGCAATTATCATGCGCTTTCCAACATGAATGTTGATTTGGAAATCGAGGAGGACACCTACACACAGGTGCTTTTTGCCAAGAGTGTTCCAATGAGCACCTATCTGGCCTGTTTCATTGTCTCGGATTTCGAGGCCAAGTCGGTGAACATCGATACCAAGGGCATTGGCAAACCATTTGAAATGAATGTCTATGCCACTCCTGAACAGCTGGACAAAGTTGATTTTGCCGTAGATGTGGGCAAGGGTGTCATTGAATATTATATAGATTATTTCCAAATTGAGTATCCGTTGCCCAAGCTTGATATGGCTGCCATACCAGACTTTGTGTCGGGCGCTATGGAACACTGGGGTCTGGTCACATACCGGGAGACTGCTCTACTCTACGAGAGCGCAACCAGTTCCGCGGCAAACATGCAGCGCATTGCCAGCGTTATTGCCCATGAATTTGCTCATATGTGGTTTGGAAATTTAGGTAATATATAAATTAAATAACTGATCAATTAGAACATATAACTAACTAATATTATTTATTTAGTTACCATGCAATGGTGGAATGATTTGTGGCTAAACGAGGGCTTTGCCAGTTTCATCGAGTATCTGGGCGTGGACTCCGTATTCCCCGATTGGAAAATGGCAAGTCTTTATTAAAATTATCCCAATTATTTTGACTTTATCTTAATCATATATTTGAAATTTATAGCGTGATCAGTTTATCGTCAGCACTTTGCATGGAGTGTTTAATTTGGATGCCACTTTGGGTTCTCATCCTATCATTCAAAAGGTTGAGAATCCCGATCAGATAACGGAGATCTTTGATACCATTACGTATTCCAAAGGTTCTTCGTTGGTTCGCATGTTGGAAGACTTTCTGGGTGAAACAATCTTCCGCACTGCCGTCACGAACTATCTGAATGAATACAAATATAGGAACGCTGTAACGGACAACTTCTTTGACGAGATTGACAAACTGGAACCGGGTTTTAATGTGACAAATATAATGCAGACATGGACAGTACAGGTATGCTCAAAGATCATAGCCATTCGACTGGTGAATGTCATGGCTATAAAATATGTTTAAAGATCGAAATGCGCTGCATTCCCATAGTTAATATTTGCATAGCCATTTAACCCATTTAATGACTCTTTATTTAGATGGGCATGCCGGTTGTCACGATCCAAAAGATCTCGGATACTGAATACAAATTGACACAAAAGCGTTTCTTGGCCAATCCCAACGACTATAACGCAGTCCACGAGCCCTCTGAATTCAAGTAAGTTGCGAATTGTGAGAGATCGCAAAAAGATCTTGTCATATCGAATTGAAAATTTTACACATTTATTATAATGCAGTTACCGCTGGTCGATACCCATCACATTTACCACCAGTGCGAATCCGACGGTGCAGCGCGATTGGTTTTACTACGATCAGAGCGAAAGTAAGTTGGGATACCAAACAAATACTCTGTATGCAAGTCGGGGGACAATCTTGAGATAATAGATTGAGATAACATATCATTTGTTTTACAGTTACAATCAAGGTGCCCAGCGCCGTGCAATGGATCAAGTTTAATCACGATCAGGTTGGCTATTATCGCGTCAATTACGATCAATCTTTGTGGCAGGCACTGGCCAACCAATTGGTGAGCCAGCCCAGTTCATTCAGCTCCGGCGATCGTGCCTCTCTGTTGAACGATGCCTTTGCTTTGGCCGATTCCACACAGCTGCCCTATGAGATTGCCTTTGATATGACCAAGTATTTGGATAAGGAGAAGGACTATGTGCCCTGGAGTGTGGCTGCATCCAAGCTGACATCACTCAAACGCACCTTGTACTACACCAGCAGCTATGCCAAGTACAAGAAATATGCAACAGCTCTAATCGAACCCATTTACACGGAACTCACCTGGACGGTGGGCACAGATCATGTGAACAAGTAAGTCATCTTATATCTAAAGGTACTTTAATGGAGATTGTATAAAAGCTAGTCGCTGGGGGCTTACCCCAGCTGCAAGATTGTTAAATCCTATTCGAAAGACTTTTTGGACTAATCTTTCAGGACATTTTCCTAATGCGTTGTCTGTATTTCCCCTTTTTATCCTGAGATCGGAAGAATACATTTAGTTTGCTTATAGTCAAAAGTATTACTGGAATAATATTAAAACTAAGTAGAACTATTTTAATTTCAATGTTTAAAATTGATATTTAATATTTAGTATTTAAAGTATAATATTAAATTAGGACAAACGAAATCGGAGTCTAATATAAATTTGTATTTTTGAAGAACTAATTCAAGTTCAAGTTTTATTATGTTACAGTTTAAAATTTAAAAAAAATTATTTAACATCATAAAACTTATCGATTGTTGTTTGATAATTCCGTATCTAACTGTATTCTATATCTTTCATAAAGCCGTCTCCGCGTGACCGCGCTAAGTGCCGCCTGTTCGCTGGGTCTGGAAGCCTGCTTGACGGAAGGAGGCAAACAGTTCAATAGTTGGCTGGACAATCCCGAGAAACGTCCCAGTCCTGATGTGCGTGAAACTGTCTACTACTATGGAATGCAGTCAGTGGGCAACCAGGAGATTTGGGAAACTGTCTGGGATCTGTTTGTGAACGAGGCTGATGCTAGCGAGAAATCCAAGCTGATGTATGGCCTGGCCGCTGTTCAGGAACCATGGCTGCTGCAGCGATATATTGATCTGGCCTGGAATGAGGAGTATGTGCGTGGTCAGGATTACTTCAGTTGCCTAACCTATATCTCGGCCAATCCCATGGGTGAGCCGTTAGTGTGGCATCATGTGCGTGAGAACTGGCCACAGTTGGTTGCACGCTTCGGACTGAACGAGCGTTATTTGGGCAACTTGATACCCTCGATAACAGCACGCTTCCATACCCAAACGAAGCTCGAAGAGATGGAGTACTTCTTTGCCAAGTATCCGGAAGCAGGTGCCGGCACAGCAGCCCGTGTACGTGCCCTAGAGACGGTTAAGAACAACATTGTCTGGCTGGCTGAGAATCTTGAAAGTGTGGACGCCTGGCTGAGCAAACAGGAGAATGTTCAAAACTAGATCTACCTACCATTATAAAGGGGCAATTGGAATGGGACGGCGATTGCCCTACAAATGTCATACTTAGTTGTTTACTCATCGAATTGCCATTATAAATACATAAACATTCAACAGGTACATAGCCAAATAAAGATTAGCTATTTATGATAAACAAAATAAAAAACCCGAACTACACGCCTTATTAATAGGCTATAATGGAAACCTGTCAATTGGTCAGAACATGAAAACATGAAAAATTACTCATTAAATTGCCAAATCATGAAATCCGATTAATTTTGTCAATTTACTGGGTTTAACTGCTGATTCATTATAATGTCGTATTATAATATATTTTTCACTAGATTCTTTAATAAAAAAGATTTGGGGAAAAAATGATTTTAATTTACGGCGGCAAGTTCCGTATTGATTCTATAATACTTCGTTTATGCAATATTGTTATCTTTTAACTTTAGTACTTGAGAATTTTTTCAATCATATCGATTTAATTTTATAATTGATTGAGAATGTTTATTGGAGTCCATTTTAAACTGATTTGGTAATATACTCGTATATTTTAGCATTAAATGGTTTTTGAATTGTGCTATTGTTGCTAGCTTATCTTAAAATGTGCTTAAAATGATTTGTCAATGATCTAATAGCGTGACTTCAGATTTCAATTTAATACCCTACAAATGACAGAGCTGTGTTTTCATTTTTATAAATTTGCACACTTTGAAGTTATTTTAATCTATAAAATACCTTAAAAATAAATGAAAATAAATTTCATAAAACGTTGTCCCCAACTCATTTAAAAATTCCATAATTCCGATTATCTTCAACTGGTAACTTATATATCCGGTAAAAATAATATTATTACAAATATTTTAATTGCATGTCAAAACTTTGTCCATATCATATTTTGGTCATGGAAAGCCATTAACCATCTTATCGCACAAGTTGGCTATAAAATGCTCAAGTGCCGATAATCAATATTAGTTATTGAACATAGTATTATGGTCAGAAATATTACCATGGCTAAAATGTTCGCTAGCGATTAGTTAGTTAACTGTCGTTGCTCGAACGGCAAAGATGTTTTTAACGGGAAATTGGTTAAGGGTAGCGTTACTTTGGGCCTTGGCAGCCTTTGCCACAGCCACGGTTGTGGTTGCTGTGCAACGGAATTCACTCAAAACGGACCTGCGTGATGTACGTGAGAAGATTGACATGTACGAGGCGCTCAGTGATGCAGAAGCTGGACATCGTGGCAAGCGTCAAGCTGTCGATGAGGTGAGCGTGGCATGCGGTGCAAAGCTTATCAATGTGGAAAAATTTGATAAGTTCGTTCGCCAAATGTTAAATTGACTCTTTCAATTTAATTACAATGTACAATTCTAAATCATATCAATGCAGATTAACTATCGCCTGCCCACGGCGTTGCTGCCCACACACTATCAACTGTACTTACATCCTGAGCTGGATACGGGCAACTTTACGGGCCAGGAGCAGATAACGATTAAGGTTATCGAAAAAACAAAACAAATCATTTTGCATTCCCATAAACTGACCATTACAAGTGTGTATGTGCCGGGCATAGAGGTGGAGTTTGAATTTGATATAGTCCGCGAATTTCTAATCATCAACGTGAGCAGGGAGTTGGCTGTAAATGAGGAGATTACACTGGGCATTCACTTTGAAGGGCAATCACGAAATAAACTGGTTGGCCTCTATAGCAGCAGCTATCGAACACCTGCGGGACAGCAAAGGTGATAAATTGAAATATTTGTTACTGCCTAAAAGTATGCAACATATAAATTGAATTGCAATTTCAGAACTCTTGCGACGACAAAATTCGAGCCAACCTATGCAAGACAGGCTTTTCCGTGCTTTGATGAGCCAGCCATGAAAGCCTCCTTTGAAATAAGCGTTATACATCCCACTGATGGATCCTATGATGCAGTCTCTAACATGGACAAAGTGGTGAGTAATATAAGAAAAATGAGAGAATCAATAGAAATTTGAAAATATAAAATATTTAAAAATTTAGGAATCTACGAATCTAGGTGAAAACACTATGGCCACTTTTGCCACTAGTGTGCCCATGAGCACCTATTTAGCCTGCATAATTGTGTCTGACATGGATTCGGAAGTCGGCACTGTAAAAGCCAATGGAATTGGAAATGATTTTCAGATGCACGCCTATGCCACGCCCCATCAGCTAAATAAAGTGAAATTTGCATTGGATTTTGGAATAGCAGTCACTGAATATTTTATACAGTACTATAAAGTTGCCTATCCGTTGCCTAAATTGGATATGGCTGCCATTCCCGACTTTGCCTCTAATGCAATGGAGCATTGGGGACTGGTAACATATCGGGAGACGGCACTGCTCTATGATGAGAGCTATAGTTCAACTTTTAATAAACAGTCCATAGCTGGGACCCTGGCTCACGAGATTGCTCATCAATGGTTTGGCAATTTGGTCACAATGAATTGGTGGAATGATTTGTGGCTAAACGAAGGATTTGCCAGGTTTATGCAATACAAGGGCGTAAACGCTGTTTATCCAGACTGGGGCATGGTAAGATTATATAGTATACAAATTTATTTGCTTCTTTTAATAATATTTCTCTAGCTGGAACAATTTCAAATAATTGCTCTGCATCCAGTTATGAAATTCGATGCAAAACTGTCATCACATCCGATTGTACAAAAAGTGGAATCTCCGGATGAAATCACCGCAATATTTGATACAATTAGCTATGAAAAAGCTGGCTCCGTCTTACGCATGTTGGAGAACCTTGTTGGATCTGAAATTTTTGAGGAGGCTGTTACTAATTATTTAAAAGAATTCTCATTCAAAAATACGGTTACCGATGATTTCCTGACGCATCTGGCTGTTCTGGTCAAGGACTTTGATCTTAAGGAATTCATGCGAACCTGGACCGAGCAAATGGGTTATCCAGTACTGAATGTAAAACGGACCAGCAATCAAGGTTTCACCATTACCCAAAACCGCTTTCTCTCCAATAAAGCCAGTTATGACGAGGTGGCCGAGCCAAGTGAATTTGGCTACAAGTGGAGTGTACCAATAACTTATGTTCTGGACGACGACAATAAGGTGAACAGCTTAATCTATCACTATGATGAAGATGCAGTGGGAATCGCAGTGACTTCCGATGTTAAGTGGATCAAGCTGAACATACATCAAATTGGTTACTATCGCGTCAACTATGAACCCAGCATTTGGCAGGAAATCATTAAGCAGCTTATGGTAGAGTCCACACACTTTGATATTGCCGATCGGGCGCACTTGCTTGATGATGCATTTGCCCTGGCCGATGCTAGTCAGCTCTCCTACAGTGTACCCTTGGATATGACCGCTTACCTGGCTGATGAGAATGCCTTTGTGCCCTGGAACGTTGCAGCATCTAAACTGCAAATGCTGAGACGCAATCTCATGTACACCGGAAGCTATGTCTCCTATTTGGGCTATGCTCGCACGCTCTTAACCAATATATACAAGGAGGTGGGCTGGACAGTCGATGCTGACAATCATTTGAGAAAGTAAGTATGGGTTAAGTATTAATTTATTATTAATAATTTAAATTCGAACTTCATTGAATTTATCTTTGCAGTCGTCTGCGAGTTTCGGTGCTGACTGCAGCCTGTGCCTTGGGCCTGGAGGATTGTGTACTTCAAGCAGCTGATCGTTTCAATAAGTGGATTCAAAATCCTACTGCTGCCAACCGGCCAGCACCCGATCTGCGAGAACTGGTTTATTACTATGGCATGCAGCAGCAGAGCAGTGAATCCAACTGGGAGAAGTTGCTGGAGCTGTTTAAGGCTGAGTCGGATGCAAGCGAGAAATTGAAACTAATGTATGGTCTTTCGGGTGTACAGGATGCTCAACTGCTTTATCGCTTCCTGGAGCTGGCCAGCGATGAGAGCATTGTGCGGTCCCAGGACTATATTGCATGTGTACAGAATATTGCTGCTAATCCTGTGGGTGAAGCCATTGTTTGGGACTATTACCGGGAGCAATGGCCTCAGTTGACGGCACGTTTTGGTCTGAATGATCGAGCCTTTGGTAGGCTTATTGCAAGTATTACTAGCAATTTTGCCAGCGAAATTAAGCTGGAGGAAGTGCAGCAGTTTTACAAGAAGTATCCAGAGTCTGGAGCCGGTGTCAGTCCCAGGCAGCAGGCGATAGAAACGATCAAGTACAATATTAATTGGCTGCAGGTGAACTACGACGATATTGCCAATTGGCTAAGTGGCACAACTGCTTTCTTGGCGGTGAAAAACTAATAGTAAAGTTATTAATTTCCAATTGTATCAATAAAGTTAGTTATGTAAACAATAATGGTAACCCATAAATTGGCAAGAACATGAAAAGGTATTCATTAAATAACCAAATCATAATATTCGATTAATTTTGTCAACTTACTTGGTTAAGCTACTGATTTATTATAATCTGGTATAATAATATATTTAAGCTTATAGCTTATTGATATTTTGAGGCAACTTTTCATTATGCAATATTTTTATCTTTTAACTTTAGTACTTGAAAATTAGTTCAATTAAATGCCCATATTGATATTGCATACGCTTATAGTATCGATTCCGAATATCGCACAAAGGTCACGGTCACGCGTGTGCAATATCGATATAAACGATATCTATCTTGCAAACAACATTCTGACTAGAGCAACAGAAGGAACCAGATGAATTACTCTGATGATAACAACCGAAGAGAACGACCTTGTTGTGAAATTGAGAAAGCGATTGTGTAAAGATATAATATAATTATACAAACTGACTACAACTTCAGAAGTGCGATTCGCAACACAGCAACATTTTCGCCTACACAAGTGCCAGTGTATTGATCGCGGCACATTTGCTGCCTCCTATACAAATTTCACCACTGACGCAGATTTTATACAAATTTCACCACTGACGCAGATTTTATACAAATTTCACCACAGGCGCAGATTTTGTGCGAATTTCACCACTACGGCAGATTTACAGACGCCACAGATTTTTTTTACATTGCCAAAATGAAAAAGAATCAACTGATGGATACGCTAAGTTTGGCAGGCGAAGAATTAAGGATCAAACATTGCTAAGACCACTTCTGGATCGAACATTGCTTATACAACTTTTGTTTAGTCGAATTCAGGATCACACGTTGCTTAGACGACTTCTGGATCAAACATTACTTAGACGACTTCTGGATTAATCTTCTGAATCAAACATTGCAAGATGTGACTGAACGTGACACGTTATTAAATGGTTTTTTGTTTAACAACGCGTGCCGGGTGACCTAGTTTTAAATAAATTTCATAAAATATTGTCCCCATTTCATTTTAAAATGCCATAATTACGTTTTTCTTCAACTGAAATTATTAACTTATATATCTAGTAAAATTATTATAATTGCAAAATTTTTACTGCATGTCTACACTTTGCCAGTATTTTTTTTTTGTCATGAAAAGCCATTAACCATCTAGTTGTATGGCTCTTTTATCGCACATGTTGGTTGTAAAATAAATACAATACCGATAATCAATATAAGTTATTGGTCAAATTATGGTCACAAATATTACCGCCAGAGTCATGGATAAAATGCTAGCTGGCGATTTAGTTAGTTAATTGTCGTTGCTCGAATGGCAAAGATGTATTCAACGGGAAAATGGTTAAGGGTAGCGTTACTTTGGGCCGTTGTAGCCTTTGCCACAGCGGGCCTGCGTGATGTACGTCAAAAGATTGGCATGTACGAAACGCTCAATAATGCAGGAGATGGACATCGTGAGGAGCGTCAAGCGGTCGATGAGGTGAGCGTGACTTTCAATTCAATTACAATATGCAATTCTAAATCATATCAATGCAGATAAACTATCGTCTGCCTACGGCTTTGCTGCCCACACACTATAAACTGTACTTACATCCCGAGCTGGATACGGGAAACTTTACGGGCCAGGAGCAGATAACGATCAAGGTTATCGAAAAAACAAAACAAATCATTTTGCATTCCCATAAACTGACCATTTCAAGTGTGTATGTGCTGGGCATGGAGGCGGAGTTTGAGTTTGATACAGTCCGCGAATTTCTAATCATCAACGTGAGCAGGGAGTTGGCTGTAAATGAGATGATTACACTGGGCATTCACTTTGAAGGGCAATCACGAAATAAACTGGTTGGTCTCTATAGCAGCACCTATCTAACACCTGCGGGACAGCAAAGGTGATAGATTGAATTATTTGCCTAAAAACGTGTATCGTATTAATTTAAATTTAATAACTATTTCAGAACTCTTGCCACTTCACAATTCGAACCAACCTATGCAAGACAGGCGTTTCCATGCTTTGATGAGCCAGCCATGAAAGCTTCCTTCGAAATAAGCGTTATACATCCCACTGATGGATCTTATGATGCAGTGTCTAACATGAACAAAGTGGTATGTAATACAAATAGGAGTATCAATAGAAAATTTTAAATATAATATACATGTATTAAGGAATCCACAAATCTGGGCGAAAATACAATGGCCACCTTTGCCGTCAGTGTTCCCATGAGCACCTATTTAGCCTGCATAATTGTGTCTGACTTGGATTCGGAAGTCGGCACTATAAAAGCAAATGGAATTGGACACGATTTTCAGATGCACGCTTATGCCACGCCCCATCAGCTAAATAAAGTGAAGTTTGCATTGGATTTTGGAATAGCAGTCACTGAATATTTTATACAGTACTATAAAGTTGCCTATCCGTTGCCTAAATTGGATATGGCTGCCATTCCCGACTTTTCCTCTAATGCAATGGAGCATTGGGGACTGGTAACATATCGGGAGACGGCGCTGCTTTATGATGAAAGCTATAGCTCCACTTTAAACAAACAGTCCATAGCTGGGACCCTGGCTCACGAGATTGCTCATCAATGGTTTGGCAATTTGGTCACAATGAATTGGTGGAATGATTTGTGGCTAAACGAAGGATTTGCCAGGTTTATGCAATACAAGGGCGTAAACGCTGTTTATCCAGACTGGGGCATGGTAAGATTATTCAAGCAATAGATCAGTATGAAAATTCAATAGCTTTGATTTTAATACCGATTAATACCGACTGTATTTTTCTAGCTGGAACAATTTCAAATAATTGCTCTGCATCCAGTTATGAACTTCGATGCAAAACTCTCGTCACATCCGATTGTACAAAAAGTGGAATCTCCTGATGAAATCGCCGCGCTTTTTGATACAATTAGCTATGAGAAAGCTGGCTCCATTTTACGCATGTTGGAGAACCTTGTAGGATCTGAAATTTTTGAGGAGGCTGTTACAAATTATTTAAAAGAATTCTCATTCAAAAATACGGTTACCGATGATTTCCTGACGCATCTGGCTGTTCTGGTCAAGGACTTTGATCTTAAGGAATTCATGCGAACCTGGACCGAACAGATGGGCTATCCAGTTCTGAATGTAAAACGGATCAGCGGTGGTTTCACCATTACCCAAAACCGCTTTCTCTCCAATAAAGCAAGTTATGACGAGATAGCCGAGCCAAGTGAATTTGGCTACAAGTGGAGTGTACCAATAACTTATGTTCTGGACGACGACAATAAGGTCAACAGCTTAATCTTTAACTATAATGAAGATGCAGTGGGAATAGCAGCGACTCCCAATGTTAAGTGGATCAAGCTGAACATACATCAAATTGGTTACTATCGCGTCAACTATGAACCCAGCATTTGGCAGGAAATCATTAAGCAGCTTATGGTAGAGTCCACACACTTTGATATTGCCGATCGGGCGCACTTGCTTGATGATGCATTTGCCCTGGCCGATGCTAGTCAGCTCTCCTACAGTGTACCCTTGGATATGACCGCTTACCTGGCTGATGAAAATGCCTTTGTGCCCTGGAACGTTGCAGCATCTAAACTGCAAATGCTGAGACGCAATCTCATGTACACCGGAAGCTATGTCTCCTATTTGGGCTATGCTCGCACGCTCTTAACCAATATCTACAAGGAGGTGGGCTGGACAGTCGATGCTGACAATCATTTGAGAAAGTAAGTATGGGTTAAGTATTAATTTATTATTAATAATTTAAATTCGAACTTCATTGAATTTATTTGCAGTCGTCTGCGAGTTTCGGTGCTGACTGCAGCCTGTGCCTTGGGCCTGGAGGATTGTCTACTTCAAGCAGCTGATCGTTTCAATAAGTGGATTCAAAATCCTACTGCTGCCAACCGGCCAGCACCCGATCTGCGAGAACTGGTTTACTACTATGGCATGCAGCAGCAGAGCAGTGAATCCAACTGGGAGAAGTTGCTGGAGCTGTTTAAGGCTGAGTCGGATGCAAGCGAAAAACTGAAACTAATGTATGGTCTTTCGGGTGTACAGGATGCTCAACTGCTTTATCGCTTCCTGGAGCTGTCCAGCGATGAGAGCATTGTGCGCTCCCAGGACTATATTGCCTGTGTACAGAATATTGCTGCTAATCCTGTGGGTGAGGCCATCGTTTGGGACTATTACCGGGAGCAATGGCCTCAGTTGACAGCACGATTTGGTCTGAATGATCGCTTATTTGGTAGACTTATTGCAAGTATTACTAGCAATTTTGCCAGCGAAATTAAGCTGGAGGAAGTGCAGCAGTTTTACAAGAAGTATCCAGAGTCTGGAGCCGGTGTCAGTCCCAGGCAGCAGGCGATAGAAACGATCAAGTACAATATTAATTGGCTGCAGGTGAACTACGACGATATTGCCAATTGGCTAAGTGGTACACCTAGTCCCTTGACGGTGGAAAACCCATAGTAAAATTATTAATATCCAATTGTATCAATAAATAGCCATCGACGGCGATTAAAGCAATTAAAATTGCATAATGAAACAATGTACGATATGCGAACAATAATAATAAAGTATACAAAAATCAAGTCATAAATAAAATTGTTCATTTTATTTAACACGTCCAAGTGGCGATTTTTATGGTCCAAAAGAATGGCTATAGCTCTGATAAAATAGTTGGTCATAAGTTCGATATCAACAATTATATATCCAAGTCGTAAATTGAACTTCGAATCATGACAGAGCGCAAAAGTCTCTGACTCTTTTAGTATAAATACTGATATATAGAGCCACCATAAAAGCATAAAAGTTCATAAAAGCCTCATAATAATAATAATACTAATAATATAAATATGGTCGAACCACATAAATTCTAATATTATTAGGGTGATAATCTATATATCAAGTCAAAATATTTGGTCAGATTCGCTTTTCACAATTTAGTTGGCGTCTAGACGCGCTGCGCATTGGAAGTGTCAGTATAAGTGTGAATCCTTCGAGCAAGGACTTTAAATTGAAATGGTTGCCTGTAAGTTAATATGGCCTCAAGAGTTTATCGAAAGTAATTTAAAATAAAATTCCCACTCAGGGCTGTCGGCCAAGTTTGTGGCCATATTTTTGGGCCTAAGTGCAACTGCCTTTTGTATTGCCACAATTGTATTGGCTGTGGAGAAGGCTAGTCTGGAGAATGATCTACAGGATGCGCTGGATAAGATCGATACGTTAACTGCATATACAACAACGATTACCCCACCAAGCAGCAGCTCAACACCAGGTGATACAACGCCTGGTGGAAACACCACGCCTGGTGGAAACACCACGCCTGATGGTGAAACAACGCCCTCACCTGAGACGACACCTGCTCCACCTGGCTCAACGACACCCAGTTCAACGTCTATAGATCCAAATCCCATTTTTCCAACACTGCCCACAGGTCTTCCCAATCCCGAAGAGGTAAGCGCAATATGTCATTTATATATTTCAGTAGCATAGAATGACCAGACTATTGTAAAAGCGGCAAATCCACCAATTTAAGTATTATCATATTATATATGTATACCATAATTTTTTTGGCACGATTATCGGCTTGAGCTTTTGATGTTTTCCGTAGTTTTTTGCGGGTTTTCGTTTTTCACTGTTTTTATCTTGGTCAAAGTGTTTTGAGCGTTAAGTAGAAATAGCCAGTGGTCAGTTTAGTTGTGGACATCGTACAAATTGGTATATAAAATGGGCAAATTTACGGAGAATATTAAGGGTGAGCCATAGTTCAATTTATATCGATTTGTTTTTTATAAAATTTCGAGTTATTCCGTTAGAAAAAATCACGGCAGAACGTGTTGCCATTTTCTTTGGATTGTTCTCCACCTGCCTGGTGGTGGCTCTGGTGATTGTTGTGGTGCACAGAGATAATCTGTGGATACAGCTAACGGAGGCCAAAGAAAAACTTGATGTACTGGAGGATTATATACAGACGAACGTGTTGTCTGATATTTCAGCAAAGTTTCAAGGTCATTCACGGAACGAATTTTGATCTATTTTTGTAAAAAAGACTGTTTTCAACTATAGAATATTAATAAAAATATTGCCCTCAAATGTAGCCGTAAAAGTAATTATTAATGATTCAATTATTATAGCTGGGTTTATGTGACTTGCGAATTGACTACCATACAATATCATTTATCGCTACCTTATCAATTCTCGTTTAGTTTGTAACAAATTTCTTATTATCAATGTTGGATATTAACCAATCTTTATAACTATAACTTCATAGATTGAGTGGCGACTGCCGGGTGAACTGCAACCTGTCCGATATCGCCTATATATACATCCCAATCTTCAGACTGGCGCCTGCGTTGGCGACGTCTCCATACAGTTTCAGGCAAATTCAGTGACAAATTTAATTGTCCTTCACGCCAAGGATCTAAATGTGCACAGCATTAGCATTTTGAATATGATGGCACGCATGCGCATTGGAGTTAAGAAAACTACTATGGATGCCAAACGACAACTTATATTGATCGAGCTGAAGGAACTGCTGCACTTGAGCAAAGCGTATACACTATCAGCTAGTTTTGACTGTAATTTAAATGATCTAAATGGCGCCTACAGAAGCAGCTACACCGATGAGAATGGCAATCAAAGGTGAGTGTATTAAATATATATATATTAGTTATATGGGGCGATAACTGTTAGTTGAAAGTTCAAAGTTGTTTTAATAGTGAGTACCCCTAGTACATGTTATGTTGCTGTTAGTGTAAGTTGCAAACATGCCAAACTGTCACTAGGCCGGTCTCAACTAATGGTGACGTCACTTTTTACCAAATACTACGCACAAGACTCAAGACGTATGAAAAATTCAACATTTTTGGTGAAAATCAGCTTCTGCAATTGGTTGACAAACTCTGGAAGTGGTTGCAAAATTATTATTGTTTTTGTATTGAAGAATATCTATTTTTTAAATTAATTTTGAGCCTTTTGCGTCGTACTCTGCAAATTGTGACGTCAATGCGCAGTGAGAGTCAAAAGTTGCAGTCGTCTGAACCATCTGTATACACAAGCTCTCTTAATCGCGGTCTCAGCTGTTGCGCAAAGCTTTCGTAAAAGCGCGCGCATAGTTAAAGCTTTCGGCAGCCGATAGCTTTCAGTTGTAAGTTCAAAGCTGAGCGCGACGGTTGTCGGTTGTCAACGCGCGTCGCTTATTTGGATCTCAAACCTCATCTCTTGCTAACCGGCCCCGATTTGTGCGAATGTAAAACGTGCGCGGCTACGTTTTAAATTAAGTAAAGCTACATTTGGAGCCAAGTGCCGTTATCAAATAGAGCAGTTATTAGGCACAGCTAATAATTATTATAAATATTGCTGCCCACACAAACGCACCAATCAAAGCGAAAGAATTAACTGTAAATGAAGTAGAACCCCACAAAGAGCAAGTGCCAAAAAAAATTAGCCAACAGAACTGTAAAGTGCGAAAAGTGTATAATATTTAATACTATGCGAATAATACATAGTTAGATAAATCCGACTGAGTACCGTTGAATCTTGTCCAGAGCCGGGGCAATTTTTGTCATTGTCATTGAGACAGCGCCGTTATGGCTCTGTCTGTTCTAATTGAGCGCATTGAGGCATAAACTAATTTTAATACGTATCCATCCACCATAATAATAATAATAATAATAATAATAATGATAATAAATAAACAACAACTGGATGAAATGCGGCCATTGAATTCTACGCCAACTTTGACTTTCAACAATAAACACAATAAATAACCGCAACATCAACAGAAATTCACGCACACAAAACAGGTTGCAACTGCGCATGCGTCGCCCGATTGCCACACCCGTATTGCTCCGCCTGCTCCCCTGGAATCCAGATTTCCAGTTAACCGGCAAACAGGCTTCAACCAGCAGCCGCAGCCTCAGCCTCAGTCTCAGCCTCTCCACACATAGTTCACTTGCCGCGCAAGTTCTTGGCCTTAAAATCGGCCAATACACGACTTCAGCTCGCTTCTGGCTTGTGTTTACATTTTGTAGCTGACCCAGGCTTTTGGCCATCCGCTTGACTAGCTACCGAAGCTACCATGGCTAAGAAATTACTTTCTTCAAAAGCCCAAAAGAAATGGGTCCACATCGACATCGACTTTAATGTTGTTTCCGTTTGTTTCTTGTTGCTGCTGCTGCTGCTGCTGCTGCGGCCCACTTGTTGTCGCAGTTGATTCTTGTTTTTATACCCTGTACCCGCATGTATGACACAGAGGGTATATTGAAGTTTTGTTAGTGTATGTAAAACGACATAGGAAGGCAGCTTTATACAGCTTCTTTGTCTATTTGTGGTAGAGAAAGCTTATTTTTAGATATTTCGATTTTCGTATATTATATTATAGATTAAATCTCCTACTTCTCTCAAATTAAAAAATCGAATCGATAATCGATTTAAAAATAGAAGTTTATATCATAAGTGGTGATTTTTACTAGCTGTTTATAAATAGTAAATATTTTATAAGGTTAGTACACAAAGCCATGAAAAATTTTGTATATTTTTATATTCAAGATCATGTTCAACTTTGTTTTGGAATATTTCATATATAAACAGGGTATTATCACGTCAAGACTAGTTCTTAAAAAATATTTGTTTTTTTGGTATTCTGTCTTGGTTTTGTTCTCAAAAGTTCAGCCAAACGCGCATTATTCAAACATTTTTCATTTTCATTGGCACTGATTTCTTTTCTTTTCCATTTCTCTTTAAGACCTTTGGGCAACTGTCACTAGAACTATTAAAATTTCTTTCTCTAGCTTGAACTGGGAATTCTCTGAAAACTAATTACAAGTTCTGCTTCTAATTATTCAGAGAAGTACACATAATTATATACACCTGTAGGTCAAATGTGTATAATTGATTAATCCAAAAAAATTAATTTAAATTTTCATAAGTTCTGTCGAACACAGAAAATCAAGTTAGTCGGGTTGCTCCAAAACACGAAACATTAAAATAATAAAATTAATAAAAAAACAAATTTTTCAATTTTTAATATATGCCTAAAATAAACAAAGAGAAATTAAATTTCGTATATAAATTTAAACTTGCGCGTTTTATAAATATATTTTAAATTAAATTCGAATTTGCCAATTTGTCTTTATGTAATAAATGTTTGATTATTTTGCATAGCATGTAAACTTTTGCAAACATTTTTATTTTGTTTTCAAAAACAGTTTTTGGGTGTGTGCATTGTTAAATTATATACATTTTATGTTACAATATATATATATATATATATTACAAATTACAATCACGTATTGGGAGCCCTCGGTGCGTCACAGTGACCCAATCAAAGAGCTGGCAATGGATTCGGGTAATTGCCATGTGTCTGCGTTTGGCAGCTCACATTTTGGGCATTTGTGGAACGCACTTTGCATTCAATTGTGAAAGTTATGACCTTAAAAAACAGAAAAAACAATACTTTTTATTTAATATACAGAATGCTGAAATTTCAGCTGAATATTCTGCAAGTGCATTCAACTCGAGGTTGTCGTTTTAATTATAATTAAAAACAAAAATTACTTGTATTTGACTTAATGCCAAATTCATTGACATTTTGTTAAACCAACTTCTGAATTGTTTAGATACAGATACACAGATACAGTTACAGATACTTTGAGATCGCATAAAATTATGCAGCTGCCATTGTGTGGGGCAAGTGTCTCTGGCTTATAAGGTAGTCTTGCAATTTTATGCTTTTTTTTTGTTGTTGCGACTTTTGTCTGCACCCTAATTGAGTCAACGCCAAGAGATTGCATCATCGGAGGCGTCGCTCGTCGTCATAGAGACAATGATGAGTTTGATCAAAGCTCTAGAGAGGAAACAGATACACCGCCTCTGTCAATTTGTGCAACTAGCTTAATATTAGCATATGCCATTCCATAATATTAATATTCATATGCTCAAGATTCGTAAAATTAAGGAATATGCTTGCATTACATTGCGCATATATAAATCTTTGCATTGTGGTCATAAATTATATATACGAATGTTGTAAACTTAATTAACAACCACAATATGAGCTAGTTTAATTCACACACAGCGCAAAGTTAAATTAATGATTACAATCTACATAAGACATGATTTTATAAGATTAATCTTAAAAAGGAAAGTACTGTAAATTAAGTTGTAAATTAATCTACAAGGTTTTTGTTTTTGTTATTTCTTAATCTTTAAATCAAACAAATATTTCTCATTTATGCATTTAGCTTTAATCCCAGCTAACTTTCTATTTAACAGCTTTAAAAGCACATGGCTAAATTAAGAGCTTTGAAAGTGCATTGAAACTGCAACCTATAACAATTTGCTCGATTAATCGAATAGAGCAAATGTCATTGAAATAATTAGCATAAAGTTTAAGTTAACTGGCCATAGATTCAATGACATGACTACCTCCACTAATTTATATGGCTAATTCAATTCATTTTCAATGCTAATTTTGTGGCATCAATGTTTCCCATGGCATAAGCCTAACCAAGATTTGCTTACACATACAATAGACTCCATATCATTAGACAAAAAGCCAACAACCTTCCCGCCATCAGTCAATCACAGAGACGACGACGATGTCGATGGTGACGCCGACGCCTCTGTAGAAAGTGGCCACTGCAATTGCAACAAACCTGGAAATTTGTAATACAGCTTTGCGGTTTACCAGTAACAAAAAAAGTGAAAAAAAAACTTGGCTTTAAGTTGTTACAATTACATACACACAACAGGCGAAATGACCAACTCCATTACGTGACAGTCCAGAGATTACATTTGATTGATCTGCAAATGGCGACAAAATCGCATCAACTCGCAATGAAGTCAAATCATATGCGACGGAAGCTGCTCTCAGCCATAGACAGATACAATATTATGTCTATATTTATAGGGTATAACTGTCGAAAATGTGATAAAGGCAAAATGTGTAATTTAGTCTGCTTATGGCGGTCTCAAATTACACATGACGATGACACAATACTTTTGATTTGTAGCTTGAGATACATTTCAAGCGTCCGTAAATAAATTGTGATTTTTATTTTTTTTTTTGTTAACTTACTTATTACGGTATTTACTTGGAACAGCTCGTTAAATTTATTTTAATTACACAGGCAGCAGTAACTTATAAACAATATCCGGTGTGTTCTATATTTTGAAAGCGTTTATAAACTTGAATTCAGTAGAGTTGCAACAAGTAGAAACGTATCAGTCGGAAGTACTAGCGGTTTGTTTCCTTTTGCCAATTTTCTGGGTTAAGAAAATATCGTTTGATCCAGTTTTTCAAAGAGCTGAATAGCAGTACGATTGTAAAATTTGAGATTTGGATATTTTACTTTAATAGTGTCGTAAAATCTGCGTTTATAAAGACAAAAAGATGGCCTGAAAATCTACAATTTTCCCTATCAAAACATAGCAAAAAAAATCCTTACCGCTTTTATAAATATTAACGCATTTTTTTAAAATATATTTTTGACTCTAACAAACACAACTAATACAAAAAAATATATTTTTTTTAAATATTAATATTCTTAAACCTTCTGAAAAATGTTGTTCTCAAATTCAAAATTAATTATATGGAGCCAACAACTCACTTTACAAAAATATACAAATTATTGTTTATAAAACACATTGCTTAGATATGAGCTCAGTTTTATATACGTATTATTTTAACGCAGCTCACCCAGTCATAATAAATGTATCAACACCAGTGTAAATAAGCCCTAGCTAGCCCAGACTTGAATATAAACCAAATAAAATAAACAAAAAAAAAAACAATTCCCAAAAAAGTCAACGGTATGTACGCGACGAAAAACGTGCGACCACGCAGCAGCCTCTCCACAGACGACAATCATCGCATAAAGGACACAAATCGCCCACATAATAAGACATCAAGCAACACGGTGCTCACCCTGGTCGCCTTCTGTGTGTTCCTTTTGGTGCTCTGCAGTTTTCTGCTAGGAGCTCTGGTTTATGTGGGCAAAAATATTGCCGACGAGCATCAAAAGCAGCAGGCAAGCGGTGCTTTAGCTGTTACAAATGAAACGATACACCCCATATACGTGGATCCTGATCAATTATTGTCTACTAAACCAATTATAAGCGTGCTCTCAGGTTTGTGTTGATTTACACATTTCAAATATTAAATTTCAAATTCAAATTCAAATTCAAATGCTAAGCAATTGCGCGGCAAACAAACGATTGTTTCATAGCAATCAGCTTTGCGTTGCCTTGACTGCTATGCCTTTTAGCAAATCGATATTGTTATCGATAATAACATAATCAAATTTTCTGTGAATATTTATAAAAATTCGAAAAATACCAGATAAAAGCGCCTATACAACCCAAGTGCCCGCAACAAAGACAAAGACACTCAACATGCACGCGATTGCACCCGAAATAAGAGCTGCCAGCAAAGTATTGCAAAAACTTGGCTACCGACTGCCAAAGGCACTAAAACCACAAAAGTACAAACTCCATCTAATACCTGACTTGAACGCCAAGAGCTATACGGGCAACATAAGCATCAATTTGCAAGTACTTGACCCAATTGCATTTATACCCGTGCACATCAAACAACTGAACGTGAGTCACGAGAAGCTGCTGCAATTGGACGAATCCGGTGCACCATTAAAGGACATCACACCGTCGCTCACCTTTGACCATCCTGACTACGAATACTGGGTCACCGAATTTGAGCAGCCGCTGGAGGTGGGCAATTATTCGTTGCATCTTAATTTTAATGGATCGTTGGTCAATCGTATTACGGGCCTATATCAGAGCTCCTACTACGATAAGCTGAATAATCGCAACAGGTAGCAACAGTACTGATTTCCACATTTGTGATAAGAGAATTTTGATGGGAGATTAAGTTCAGTCATTAAATTTGTTGGTGGATGAGTGAAGCAGAGCTGTGGCTCTTTAAAGTAATCTCGGTTGAACTTATTCTTAACGATTTCTTAAACCTAACAACCAATGCATGCCTTAGCACCTAAAAAATACATTACTTTTATGAATTTATTATTAATTTCACGATTACTTTTCCTATAGATGGATTGCCAGCACCAAGTTTGAGCCCACCTATGCGCGCCTGGCTTTCCCCTGCTTTGATGAACCGCAACTTAAGGCACAGTTTGCCATTACGATTGCCCGACCCAGTGGCGATGAGTACCATGTGTTATCCAACATGCCCGTCGCTGTAAGCATCTTACAAATAGCTTAGACATTATATTAAATTTAATGTTTTGCAGAGCGAACATGTCGATGGTGATATAACTGAAGTGACCTTCGAGGAGACATTCCCTATGAGCACATATCTGGCTGCCTTTGTTGTGTCGGACTTTGCACACACGAAGACTATGATTGGAGACACCAAGATTGAGCTGCGTGTGTTTGCACCACCTGCCCAGGTTAAGAAGACGCAATACTCATTAGATATAGGAGCTGGAGTGACTGCATATTACATTGATTACTTTAACATTTCGTATCCGCTGCCCAAATTGGATATGGTCGCTATTCCTGACTTTGTGTCGGGTGCCATGGAAAACTGGGGCCTGGTAACCTTCCGCGAGACGGCCCTGCTCTATGACGAGAGCACCAGTTCCAGTGTTAATAAGCAGCGTGTAGCTATTGTTGTTGCTCATGAATTGGCACATCAATGGTTTGGTAATTTGGTCACCATGAACTGGTGGAATGATCTCTGGCTAAATGAAGGATTTGCCTCATTCTTTGAGTACAAAGGCGTGCAGCACATGCATAACGATTGGGATATGGTAAGCTATAATAACTATATGGCCACGAATTTGTTATATATTTGTGTATCTGCAGGTGAACCAATTTGTAATTGAAGAGCTGCATCCAGTGATGAAAATTGATGCCACTTTGGCCTCGCATCCCATTGTTAAATTCATTGAAAGCCCTGCTGAAATAACTGAGTACTTCGACACTATTACATACTCCAAGGGCGCCTCATTGGTACGCATGCTGGAATATCTTGTGGGTGAGCCCAAATTGAAGAATGCTACCACGCGCTTCATTAGAAACAACATGTTTGGAACCGCCACCACCGAGGATTATTTGACTGCCGTTGAGGAAGAAGAGGGTCTCGATTTTGATGTTAAGTGAGTGAATCAATTGATCCCGCCAGGTCATGAATCTAATAATCTAATTGTTGTCTTCTCACAGGCTGATCATGGAAACGTGGACCGAGCAGATGGGCCTGCCTGTGGTTGATGTTGTTAAGGCTGGCAACGGTTACAAGCTTACCCAGAAACGTTTCCTTGCCAATCAGGATGACTATAAGATAATAGTTGAGCCATCTTCCTTCAAGTGTGTACAATTATCAACGTATTTATCATACTTAATTAAAATCTTTAAACTTTTCGCACAGCTATCGTTGGTCCATACCCATCACGTACACGAGCAGCGCCGATAGCACTGTGCAGTCCACAATCTTCAACTATAACGACAATGAGGCTACCATTACTGTGCCCAACACTGCCACTTGGATAAAGTTGAACAAGGATCAAGTTGGCTATTATCGCGTCAACTATGCAGAAGAGATGTGGGCGGCTCTTAGCACAGCACTTAAGAATTCACGTGAAACCTTCAGCACTGCAGATCGTGCGCATTTATTGAACGATGCCAACGCCTTGGCAGATGCTGGACAGCTTGACTACACCATTGCGCTTGAGCTGAGCACATATCTGGAAAATGAGCAGGACTATGTACCTTGGAGCGTAGGCACCACATCGCTGACAGCGCTCAGGCATCGCGTATATTATACCAAACTTTATAAGAATTTTACGATATACGCGCGTAAACTGCTGGCACCCATTGTGGAGAAGCTCTCCTTTACCGTTGCCAAAAACCATTTGGAAAAGTATGTACTGTTAGAAATCGATTTAAGCTAATTTTATAACTAATTCTAATCTCTAATTATAGTCGACTGCGTATCAAGGTGCTCACCGCCGCCTGCAACGTTGGACATGATAGTACGCTGCAGCAGGCAGCCAGCCTGTTTAACCAGTGGCTGGAAAATCCTGATACTCGCCCCAATCCCGACATACGCGACGTTGTATACTACTTTGGTCTGCAAGAGGTGAATACCGAGGCCGCGTGGGACAAGGTCTGGCAGCTCTATCTAACTGAGCCCGATGCACAGGAGAAGCTGAAGCTGATGCATGCCTGTGCCGCCGTGAAGGTGCCATGGCTACTGCAACGCTATATTAATTTGGCATGGAACGAAACAAACGTGCGCAGACAGGACCACTTTACATTGCTCGGCTATATTTCGCAGAATCCGGTAGGACAGAGCCTCGTATGGGATTACGTGCGCCAAAACTGGGAGCAGTTGGTCGAACGCTATGGTATTAATGAACGCACTTTGGGCCGTTTAATTCCAACCATTACCGAACATTTTGCCACACAAACTAAACTGGAGGAGATGCAGCAGTTCTTTGCAAAATATCCAGAAGCTGGCGCAGGTACCGCAGCGCGTCAACAGGCACTGGCAACTGTAAAGGCCAACATTAAGTGGCTAGAACTGAACGAGTCGCCAGTTGGCGAATGGTTGGCCAAATATGTGGAGCAGTCAGCGGTGACCAATCGCATCCAATGAACTAACAATGTGCAATGACATCGAAATTGTAACTTCCTGTAAAATATCATTAATGTAAAAATTACCAACTGATTTTTTAAATAGTATTAGCTAACAAATGCAAAATTGATTGCATTGCAAATGTGAATTAAGGAATTGTGAATATAATATTTTTTGAATACAATATTAATTGAAATTATAGTCAAGAGAATACTGTGAAATCGAAATCACGGGCCGACACGGGTAGTCTTGTGTTGCCGGTCGACAATTCTTTAATCTTTTCAATTTATTATTATTTGTATCCAATTTTCTCAATCCCTATTCCTACTCTAGTCGAAGCTACTTCCTTATGCCCTACCCCTATCGTTGGCATTAACTATAAAGCGCTGGATATTAAAATCAGGCATCAACTTTTGCAAATTCTCACAATCAGTTAGGTCTTATTTATTTATTTGTTTATTATCTCGCATATGACCTACTATTTTGGCTTACTTTCTCGTTTGTATATCAATGAAATTCCGGATACGGAAATGAAGAACACAATGTGCGCGTGTTTGTTTAATTTTGATGCTGTGCGCTTTTATGGGCAACCCAGATTTGATATGGCCCTAGCTGTTTATGGCAAAGGACATTATTTTTGTTTATTTGTGGACACTTTTCGGTCAGGCTAGGCCCATGCCCATGGCGTCAGCGAGTCATTAAGCGAAATTGTTTACGACTTGGTATTGAACGGAATTGAATTCGCCAACAGATTTGAAATTGTTGTTTTCCATACTAATGGTAGATATAGCCTATGTTCCTTGTCTGTGCTGAAAAGCCAATCACTCAAATGATGCGTAACCAATGTGCGAAAATGATGACAACATTTCAATGCCGTCGGGGAGCTGAATAAATTTTGGTAAATTATTACCAGGCACAATAAATAAATGGCCATATTTTGCAGCGAAAAGAATAACTCTGATTGGGCTTGATAATCTGTCGCCGAGATGCGAGCGATTTATTTGATTTCGATTTTATTTGGATTTTATGTGGCTCGTAAATTGTTGATGGCTTGACATTTCACTGTTGTCCATTGTGTTGCCACTGAAATTAAAGTTTTTGAATTTTGTCGAGTTGCTTTGCCATTTAAGTGCACCCACGCCAAGGTCATTCATTCATATCGACCCGGCCAGACAACTATTAATGATATTGCACGGCGCACGATTGAGACATGATAATGTGTATCAAACAGTTGGACCAACTTCTCTCTAACTGTAAATGTAACAGCTGCAGGCGTTTAAATTGGCCAAGCAAAAGCAACAACAGCAGCAACAGCCCTAGCCAAGTTAATTCCCCATGCAAGTGGTCGACTCATTTGCCCGTTTGGCAATACCCCTGTGTGCCATAAACTCTGCTACTCTTCCACTTTTCTACAGAGTATACTCGCACTTGATTGGCCCACGGCCAGGCAAACTTATATTGCTTTGTCTACGGCATCATTGTGCATAAGTAGGACAATTTGTATACTCAAGACAAGCATTAGCATTTTGGCTTTAAATGAATGTATGTAGATATAATTATGACAATTGAATATCTACGAAATTACCTGTCATGGCTCCCAATTCAAAAATATAACTTTATATAAACATAAAATAACATAATCTACAAATTGAAATCTAGAAATTTAATTTAAAAAAAAATGTAATATTTGATTTTACCAAATCAATCAAATTAGCCCGCTGGGATTTTTTTTCGTCACATAAATTTTATTTTTAATTGATTGATGTTATCAAAATTAGCATAGAAAATTATTTTCAAATTTGGTGTAAAACTCTGGCACGTACATATTTGTTGTTACATGCATTTCGTGACAAATTAATTTTCTAGTCGCTCTACACAAAAATAATAAATCAATGTAATATTGTAATATTTTAGAATATTTATTGCCTGGACCGGAAAATTTGATATGTAACTACACTAAGGGTGGCAAATTGAAGTCAGGGTTAACAGTGTAAAATACGCTTTATGACCAAAAACACATTTTCAATTTTACATAAAACCTATATTTTGTACAATTTGAAAAATAATTTTTACAACTCAATAATTTGCGAAAAATAATTGTATAGAATTTAAGGCAATAATTTGAATTGCAAACTATTTGATTAATTTAGAAAGTGGTAAAATTATTTAAAAAAAAAAGAAACTACAATATATCACTGAAATATTGCAAAGTTAAATTTTAACATATTACACTAGTTTACAGCAAAAAATTTACAATTTTAGAGAGAAAACAGTGATGCGTTGGTATATTAAAAGAAAAAATGTCTACGGAAAAATTAAAGCGAAAATATTCGATAAAGATACACCAATCATCAGGATCATTATTCTCTATAAATAAAGCAAACAATCCATTCAAATCGCCGCAATAGCTAAAGTTTCTAGTCAGTTAAAACTTCTCATCTCCAAATATGACTAGAAAAGTGATGAACAGGGTAAATTTTTTCTTGGGTGTTTTTACTAATTGCTGAATAACTATCACATTTACTGACGATTTGGACAAATGTATACTTAAAATATTCGTAAAAGAATTATCTAACATAATAAATCTTAAAAAGTATTTAAACGAATTTTTTAAATTTTTAAAAGGCCAATTGAAATTCAGCAATTTTTCAAAAATGCAAAAAAAGTTCACATTTTTCAACTTCGAGGGCTGATAATGGCTTTGTTTCTTATTCGATTCGATAAACGGCATACCGTTAGAAAGAGAATACAATTATCTATTGAATTGTGTAACATTATTTAAGATCAAATAATATCTCATGTAGATATGAACAAATAAGTCGAAAGACTGCCAAAAAACTAGCTATTCGCGGTTTTCTCGAAAACCATTCTTTGAAAAAATATATGGTTTGCATTTTTGAAATCAGCACCAAAAAATACATCAAAAAAAGTTTATGAGAGCCCAGCTCCCTCGATCAAAAAATAATTTGTAAACTAGTGTTATGATATATAAATCTGAGTATATGAATCTTTAACAGTTGATCTAAAATAACCAAATACAAAATATTTTTGTTTGTCTCCCTTGAACTTGAATCCTTGTCGAACACACAAGCCAGACGCATTCCTACTTAATTTATTTGTTAGCCAAGCTACGCAAACTAACTTTGACCAGCAGCAGGATAATTTAGTAAATACTTGTATGTATATAAAATATACAAAATATATATATATATATATAGTTCTCTTGTCTGCTTATCAATAAAGAATAATTTCGCTTGCTTGTATAAACAAATGCCAAGGCATTGTCATAAAACTCGTTTGTTAGCCATTTAACTGCCTTTGGGCCAGTTAGTCGCTCATACGCCACGTTGTCACGTTCGGGCCGTTGACTTTGGCTTGCAAGAAGCTATCTGCCATCTGAAATGATGTTCATATAGAGTTCCTAATTGTATACAAATGTGTGCATAGTATTATTTGTATTTGACCCTTGATTTTATTGCTTGCAGTGGCATTTTGACAACTTCAAACCTGTCCATATGTAAGTAAAAACAATTTGCAGGCTTATAGAATTAATTACTTCATTAGCTGTTAATTGAATTAGCATGCCAATTGATTATACTAAAGTGTACACTATCCGTTTAATGCCATTTCCAAATGATTAATATTTTATTTTAATGCTCAACTGTTGCTGGGCAGATCAAGTGCAGATTAATTGGACTGAGTTGCCTTTCGGGTGGCAAATTGAACATCAATAAAACAGCTTGCGGAAACGAAGGTTTCAGCTGTCCTTATTTATGTTGTGTTAATAATAGCGCAGATTGCCATGGGCTACAATGTCCTGCTATTAATCTTAATTTGCTGCAAATATTCAATGAAGCGCTGAAGCGTCTCTGAGGTGGGTTTGTAATTAAAGACACATTAAGAGCTCGTAAAAATTAAATTGTCAATTGTGGACACCCAGAGAGGCAGCTGCTGTGTCTGCCTATTGCCTAATAAGTGGCCCCATTTTATAACCAAACTATCGATTCAGTTTTGTGGCATTAAAGTCTAGCATTTAAGAATATTATGCATGACAAAATAAAATAGTTTGAGTGCTACTCACTCTGCTTACATTTTTGTTATTTTCGTATAAAAAGAAAGTTTTTCTCATAGCTAACTAAATCGTCTTATTGGATTCTTCATCTACATACATAAGAGCTTATAAACAAAAACATTAAGTGTGAGTGTTTATATAAGACTTATAGTATTTATGGTAAATTTATATATTTTCTTTTTGTTTTTGTTTACTTGCCACAATTGTGTTTGCATTTTTTTTTAGTTATTTATACAAGTTTTTTGCTTGTATTTTATTTTTGAAAAGCATAAATAAAGGAATTTCTAGAAAAAACATTTAAATAAGCTTTTTACAATTAAAAATGTTATAGCAACAACATTGTGCTCTGTTTCCTGTCTGCATTATTTTGCATCTTTGTCGAAATTCTTTTTAAAGTTTGGTTAAATTTGTTTTTTGGTTTTAAGCCAAGTTAGTTTTACATATAAACCAAGTAACCAAACCTACACTCAAAATAAAGTGTACATCCAATTGTGGAAAACTGACGTCAGTGGTTGGAAAAACAGGATAGAATCATGTGGATTTTATTAACACAAAGTGGAGAAAATGTTGTTTAAATGTTGAAATTTTCTATCATGATCGAATTTATTTCGATAACTCGAGAAAACTTATTCTACAGAATATGAAAAAAATCTATAATTTTATGTCCATAATTAAAAAAATTCGTTATTTTTATAAATTTGAATAAAAAAATTACTTTACTTTGGTTAAAGAAATAAGTCAACATATTTTGTAAAAATTTATATTGAGCATAGAAAATTTTCTGCAGGTTAATGAATTTTATATTCATTTCGTAGAACAACTGGATTTCATATTGTAGAAAATCCATACTTCCGATTATAAACCCATAATTTATTTCGTTTATTCATATCATAGAAAATATATTCGTACTGTGGAAATTTTCACTTCTTTGTAGAGATTTATACTCTGTTTGTAGAATTTTATTTTATTTTTTTTATCGAAAGTGTTTCTATACTTAAAAAAAAATTTCTTTTTTCTTAGTGTACTATATTTGCTGTGCAACATTAAAACCGAATTTATGTCTTTGATTTTTATAGAAATTTTCAGGTCATCGATTTCATAGGTCGTTTTCTACTGCAATATTTATATATATATACGGTTAGTTTGGAGCGAGGAAACTGCTGATGCGTAATTTTATTTATATGTAAGTATATATCTATATAAGAATATAGTGTTATCTGGCAGTCTGCTGCCGATTTTCTTCATTGTTTTGTTGTATGCAAAAATGCATAAAATGGCATAAAACTGCTGCTGGCAGTAAAATTGTTGGTAAAGAAGCACAATAAAAAGTCTTTAATGATGCGACTGTCTGTAATTAAATGACACACAGACAGCTAATACACACACACATACTCATACATGCATATTTGCAGTTATCTTTAGATTCACACACGGCGTATGCGTGATGTGATTGAACTCTAAGCCAAAGGCGCAATGAATTGCCCCGTTAAATGCATTTATATCATTTTAATTGAATACTTAAGCACGAGTTTTGGTTTATCTACAATATTAAAGTCCTCTGGCTGTCTAAACCCTCTCAATTTGTTGTTTGTTTTGTATAGTTGTGGTGGCCAAGGGACATTGTCTGTGGCCAGAATATGACATTTGATTTACGACCGCTTGTTTTTCGTTTAACAAACAAGGCCATAAATACATGAAATACACAAAAAATAAAACAAATGAACTGCTACTGTCAGTTGGTTGCATTTAAAGGAATTTTGTTATATAATGTTCAGTTAAAGTAAACTGCATGGAAAAATGCAAGCAATTCGTATAAAAGCGACATTTCGACTGTTTGCACACAGCGTATACTTAATAAGTAAGCAAAATTGGCTTAAATCTTTTTTGCTGCCAATCGCAAGCAATTTCCATTAACGCATTTTGCATTTGGATTTTCGAATTGTTTGTTTATATCGCCATGGCTCAGTACGTTTATCTTTACACAACTTTTCTGGCCAGTTTCAGCTCCATTGCCATGCTGTGTGTGTTTCTGCTTGATAAGCCTCCTTTATTGGCAAAGTTTCGATTGGGCTTGCAGCAGACATTTATTTAAATTTATTTCCATACAATTTGTACGCCAGTACGCTCTAGTTCCTAGTAAACTCATGCAATAGAATGCAAAGTGCAAAATTACTGAAACAATTCTGCACTTTCCCGTTGCATTGCATTGCACGCGCCCACATAAATAATGAACATAAATTTCAAGAACCACAGGAATGACATCTTCTGGTCGGGTAAATGTCCAAATGTCCAAATATCCAAGTGTTCAAGCGTTCAAATGTCCAAATCATCTGACAGCTGTGACCGCGCTTTTATGCACATAAAATTCATTAACATTTTCATAGCTTCATTTTTAATGAACTGACAAATCTGTGCTGCTTTCTCCAATGCCTATAAATAAATCGAGACGCACAATATACGTGGGATGTGTAGCAGTCGCAATAAATCTAACATAAACTAGAGGGTGTACTTGCACCGAAAATTCTCTGTATTTAAAAATTAAATATTTAAAAAATAAAATTAAATTAAATTGATTGATAAGGCAATATTTGTTATGTGATGGTAATTACTAGACCTCGGATTTTGCAAATATTTTACATATTATTGGCATATTTTTTTCATCTTTTTGGCACATATTTTGCAAATTTTTAATATTTTCCACTAAAATTTGTTACATTTGAACGATAAAACGTCTAAATAGAAAATTTTGTTACCATTCTGATGAAAAACAAAAAAAATATGCAAAATCCGAGGTCTAGTTATTACCTTTATAATGATTATAATTTTTAGTTATTTTTTTTTTTTTTTTTTTAATAAGAAAACTTTACCAAGTTGTTCTTTTTTACCCTTTTCAAATAAGCCAATTTTATATGTGCTAAAAATGTTTTTATAAATTTTAACACATTTCTGTGTTTATAAAAAATCTAGTTATTAATTCAATTTAAGCCCTCTCACTAAGCCTATTAATTCTATAATTAATATTCATTATATATTAATTATTATATATGTATATATATATATTTTTGGGTTGTGCATTAAATCATTGAGAGTAGAATTTTATTGAAAATTTTTTAAATTAAAACAATTCAATTTGGAACATAATTAGGCACAAATTTATATTAAAAAATATTTAAAATTTATAATAATTAAAAAATAATTTCTTTTTAAATTATACATTGTTTTATTTCATTTTAGAGTTTGCGAGAAATTTAATATAATTATAAAAAAAATAATATATATTTTTTGATAATTGTTTTTTTTTTTCTTTTTTTAAGAAGTAATTAAAAATGCAAAATGAAATATGTGTTGCCTATTTATTCTATAATTAATATTCATAATATATTACTTATTATATATGTATATATATATTAAATACAATAATAGCCACAGAATTGATTTATTAGAAGGTGTTTAGCACCAAAAGGTAAATACTTCTATACAAAAAAAAAAAATCAAAAATTGTTTGTAATATGCCCTTTTTGTACCCACTTTGAAAAGACAGAGCATATTAAAGTAAAAGACAAATTGCATACGCAATAAACTGTAAAATAGATTAAATTGTTTTAAAAATTAGCATATGCCTGCAATTTCTTTTCAGAAATTAAATAATTGTTTTTAAAATCAATAGAGAATAAATTATAACTAAATAATTAAGAAAGCATGCAAACACTTGAGACTTTGGCGACAGACTGTATTTGCATAGTTTAAAAAATGAGAAACATGTTTCCTTAGTACAACCCGTATATATAGTACACTGATTCTATAGACAAACAAGCTATTTAATAAATTCAAAAAGAGAGAAATTGTTGATGCGTATTTTATATGGAAATTAAGATGTTTACATGCTTCTCTGATAGCCATATTTTTTAATCTGTTGCAAAGGAACGCGTCACAATGAATCATAATAATATTGACGAATGAGTTATTTGGCTCTGATGTCGGGGAATTGTTGGCGCTACATTACTCAAAGCAGCGGAAAACATATAAAATATAAATATAGCAACATCCAAAGAAAGGAAAGTCAGCGCAATTATAAGTAAATACTTAGTACACAATATAAGTCTGATGGGATTTGATAAAACACAACACACGTTGCAAAACTGATTGGCAAATATTGAATGCGCTGCAATTGAGTCGAAAAATATATACACTGAATATTCTTTGTGAATTTATAAATATTTTTTATGATATTTAAATATTTAGATTTGGTCTAGTAAAGAGTACGTATGTGCTGATAGATGTATCGGGTCAATAACTTGGGTAATTAAAAACAAAAGCAAAATATTTATTTAACTTGAAAATTGTTTAATTACACTAGGCAACACACAAATTGTATATTTGATAAAACCTTCTTTTTCGGATACATATGGTGCCCCAGATGTCGAAAAACCACTTTAAAATTTTTTCTATGGTGAGACTTTTTTTTAAAAATTTTTTGAAATCTGGTATTTTTTTTTTAGCTTTTTTTCAGAGGCAAGCCTACAGATTTTAGCATTACTCGAGAATATTACAGCCGATTTTTATTTGCTTTACGTTTTCTGAAAGCTAATAAAAGGACCTATTAATCATATATACACTTTATTAAGTTTAAATTACTAGTTTTGCAGCTATTTAATTTTGAATTTAGAAAATGATGATATTTTGTGCGGTATTTTTTACAATTTTTTGACTTTAAAGTTCGAGGAAAATTCGAAAAAAAATTTTTTCGTTTTTCTCTTCTTTACTTTTACATAGTTGCATTAATTGGGCGTCATTTAAGATATTAATCATAGAAATCGATGAAGAGACAACGAAATAACAACATCTTATAGCTAAATATGTTTTTGTCGACATTGACTATTTCTTTACTGAATGTTCTACGAAATTCGATCTTTAGAGCACCGGGAATGCCGCCCGAACTAATTTTTCTGGCCTTTTGATTTAAGAATCACATAAATATATAAAAGGTTCATTAATTAATGCAATAATAAAATAATTATTTTCATTGAGAAGTGTAACTTTCAATCATTATGCTTTCTTGACTTAACAACTTGTTTTCCATGTTGGCATAAATAAAATGCCATTTTGTTGTTTTGCACCCCGCCAAGCCGCCATAACTCTATCAATGTGTGTGGAAAATTCAATCACAATATTATTGTATATGACATACAAATGGAAAATGTCGACAACGTGTCGTCAGTCTTTATTCAGGCACAGGCACAGGCATCTCGTGTTGCACTTGCCTCAACACGGTATAAACAAGTGCCACAAATGATTTATATGGAACAACCCTCCCAATTCATGTACATATATATGTAGGCAGCCATATACTTGTCCTACGCCCCATGTACACTTATGTATGTAGTAAATAAATTGGCTGTAAAGTGTTGTTTTTTTTTATAGCTTGTTTACATTTAATTAGGATTGTTGTGTCGCCGTTTTATTCAATCATTTCTTTGTGTAGTACCTTCTTTTTATAGCCACGCCATCAATGATTCGTTTATTTTTAAAAAATCAACAGCTTCTATGCGTTTTAATAGCCTAGAATCGTCAAATTTTGGCTAAGGCTTTCACATTTCAATTATTGCAAAATAACAGTGACATTAAATGATAAAATCACAAAAAAAAAATCAATAATTGAATGGATTGGGAATGTTTTAATTCTTGGAAATATTTTTCTATTTGAGCACTATACAATGAAATATATAAAAATATAAAAATATTGTAGTTTTTGTTATTATATAACTGCCTTATGGCGTTGTGCATTAAATCATTGAGAGTAGAATTTTATTTAAAATTTTTAAAAATTAAAACAATACAGTTTTGAACATAATTGGGCACAAATTTAAATTAAAAATATTTAAAAACTTATAATAAATAAAAAATACTTTCTTCCTAAATTATGCATCGTTTTATTCCATTTTAGAGTTTGTAAGAAATTTAAAAAAATTATAAAAAAATAATATTTATTTTTTGATGATTGTTTTTATTTTTTTTTTTTTTTTTTTTTAAATAATCAAAAATGCAAAACTAAATTTATGTTGCTTCTGTTTGTAGTTTGTTCTATTAGCAATTTTCTTTTGTGCTTTTAAAAATGATTAATTTTGTATAATATTGTGGCTTTGAAATAGGATTTGCAGCTGCTGCTCATTATAAGCAGATTCCATTTAAAATGAGCCAATTTTATGCAGCGGTGTCGTTTGGGTAACAGGTTCCCGGTTAGGCCAAGATAGAGAGGCTGATTTATAAGTATATATTTAATATATATTACATAAACATAATACCTTATACTACACTTGCCCTTCATTAAGAACTTTTTGTTTTTAGGCCTAATAATATGAAAGTAACATCAATCATAGACATCAGCTGAATTGCTTTTAAGTTTCACTAAAGTCTAATCAAAGCTTCATTTGTTTAACTTTTATAAATTTTATTTTTGCTTTTTAGACACGTTTAGTCTGAGTTTTAACTGTGTACTAAAAGTTAGCAACCTACAAAACAATTTAGCAGACTATTTTATCTGCAACTTGAGTCAGCATATTTTATTTTTATTTTTATTTTTGTTTATTTAGATCAATCGATGTGGCCCTATGTGTTGCGATTTAGCAGCTTGTCGCGCGCTTCCAATAAATTTGGTTGAATAAATTAACAATTTATAAAATAAATAAACAATAAAACGTGTCTTTAATCGAGCGAGCATCAACGTTGGGTAGCTGCTTAAAAATGTTTTGCTTTTCGTTTTTAATTAATTCATTTTGTTCATATTAAATGCTATTTTATGCAAGAATTGCTTCAAGTTAAATTCCATTGACTCTTACTCTGGCATTAAGGATTGTTTAGCAAAAACAAGTAAAGAATGTTGTTGGAGGGGTTGTTCGACTATGAGATACCCTGTACGCTGACAAGTGGACATATACATATTACATAAACTCTATTTACACTTGACATTTGGGAATTGAGTGTAACAGTTTAAATTCATCAAATGTACAATACTACTTTATACAGTTCAATAACGCTTTATATAGAGAATAGTTTCAGACATTACATTCATCCTAAATCTTTTTCATTACGTAAGAAAGAGTTAACTCAATTTTGGTCAAATAAGATCATTTAATTCAAGATTATTCTGTCTATTTAAGAAAAACGCTTTAAATTTTTTTTTGTATTTTTTTTATTATTTTATTTTGGTTTAATGTAAATTGATAATATCTTTAGTACTTACTGAATTTTAAAGCACGAAATTTTTCTTTAACAAAGGGCCTAAAAAAATGTTAATGTAGAGAACCCATTGTGCCTTATATGTATAGTGACTGCTAAGACCATTTAAAAATTATAAGTGCACAGGTGCGCATCAAACAGCGCCTAAAGATATGCAACGCGTTTCATTTTATTTTTTTATTATGATAAAATTATAACTTTTGTTTCATATTATTCAGAAAAACAACAAAATTAATTTAAAGAACGATTAAGAGAAAGCACAGAACTTTATAAAGATATATAAGATGAAAAAATGTTGTACAAATTATTTTGTACATTATTTCTTTCTTTCCATTTTCAAAGAAACGACAGCACAAGAGCCTGTGATTGAATTGCAGTTTATTTGGCAGTTAGGCAATCTAGAGATATACGCATAGTATTGTCTCATTTGGTAGCCTATCAAATTCCTGTTTACGACTATTGCACAATCCCAGGGGCCACTAACAGCGTGTGAAATGCCACAAAACAAATGCTGACCCCCCTCGAACCAGCCCAACCTCAATGAATACTAAAATCAACAGAAGTGAAACACGAAAGGAAACAGAAAGATCATCAGCCATGCATAAAGTAAGAGCTGGGAGTCATGGCAAAAAAGCCAAAGGTTTGATGCGTATGTCGGGCTTAAACATAAATCCCCACAACAACGAGGATACGTACGTGCCAGCTGTAGTGAATGTTATGCCAAGAGTTTCGATATCAAGGATTGGACAAGTTTTATAGCAGGATGTGGCACTGCTCGACATGTGTGGCATATCAAATTCACATTTGTTCAAGAAGTCAGACCGTATGCTCGTCTATTTGATATGCAAATGCTTGTGTGTTATGTACAAGCTGTCGCTGTATTGCAATTACTACAAAAACAATGCTTTAATTTCAGTTTGTTAATTAATTGAATCTTCTATAAGTCAGCCACTAGTGTGGGCTACTTTGATAACCGATAAATTATTTCACATTTCACGTTGCCAGTCAACGCGTTGCCATTTATCGCTTGGCTACCCTGCCGCTTCCCCAAAAAGTAGGCAACAATATTTTATGGCTTAATTGCCGCAACGCCATAACGCCCATGCCGTTACGCCTCTATTGATAACGCCCAAAGTCCATTTAAATTGCAAACTGTGTACATGCACTGAGAGAAAAATAAGGATTAAATAAGTCAATGCTAGTATATACTAGCTAGTATATACTTCAAGCGTCCTTGTAGCGAAAAAATAAATTATTTTTTCTTTATTTATTTTGAATAAATTTACCCTGGAAACTGCTTGAACAATTTGCCTATAAATATTTTAAACATTATTAATTTTAACTTTTTCTTTTAAAATTTGATCATTTGTTAGGACGCTGAAAATACTACAATACAAAATTTATAATTTAAATTTTGAATTTATTTCAGGGATGCATTTATATTAAATATAAATATTATAATATAAAAAAAATAAAATAATTATTTTAATAGCATATTCCAATTGGTTAATCCTTCCTGTTACATCTGGGAATAATTTGATTGTTATGCCATTCGAATCCGAAGATTTGTTATAAAAATACAGAATGACTTAGGCGCTTTGGTTTCAATAGAACTAAAGATTAATTAACACCTATGTTGAACTTGTTTATAAAAAATACATTTTTATATATTTTCTACTTTTTACTTATAATTTTTCAAACAATTATTTCTCTCAGTGTGCATATAAATGGAATTGAGAGTTTATTGCCAACTCGCTGGGCTCCTCATCCTTTTTGTCGCTCAGTGCTCAGACGTCGTCCTGTTTTGGTGTTGTATTTGTATTCAATTTATGCGTTATGACGGCCAAACACACTCTATATACTATATACTAAATTTATACATATATTTCTGTGTGCGTTTGGGCGAATGGATATTAACAAAGACGTATTAGTGAATTCAAAATAAAAATAAAGACATTTTATTTGCCCGTAAATTGAATGATACAATTCCCGTTGTCTGCTCAGCGATACAAGTTGAATGGTTGCCAAAAGTGATAGTAAATTCGATGGGATAAAGGAAAATCATATTTATTGCGTTGTTGGCAAAGTAACGCTTAGCCATGTCTGAACAATATGCGAACTATTCTATTTCTGACTTCTTGGTAGCACATAAAAACTGTTGAAGTTCATGGAAACTATTTCACAGTCTCTCTGAGTTTCATATGGTCGCAAAATTGATGAAAAGGTTTTTGTTGAAATTCTTCGCATATTATCCTACTAGTTGCAGACGTCGATGTCGCCGGTCATAAAGCATATGATTAGCATACTAAAGTCAATCTCTGATACTTACTGACAAATTGACAACAAAACAAAATTCCAGTCTGGCCATTGACCAAAGACTCGGCCAACAGTTCACAAAAGTGAGTCATGCGTATACTTAATATGGATTGCATAAGTAACTCAAACGCTGAATGGAAACAGAATTTAATAATAGCAAAATTATTTAAAGTGCATTTCGGTGTGTTCTTTAACAAAAAATGTCTCTTCTAATACATGTTATGCAACATGTTCAACATATTTTAATATGCCAGCTGGCAGTTACAAATGACAATTCATTTAGCCAAATTACGCAGTGTTGTGGTCAGAGTATTCGTTGTATATATATATTATGACAACTTTTAAAAACACATGCTGCACTTTATGAATTCGAAAGCATTTATTTTGGTGCACACGCGGTTATTTCGCACATTTTACTTAGTCCCTTAATTAATTTCGCTGCTGACAATTAAAACTAAACCCGCCAAAAAGTGGCACAGCTGGCACTTAAAATACTTGCACCAAAATGCCAAATGGGTAGATGTGTTATAAAATGTTGGAATAATGTTTGAGGTGAAAAATAGAAAAATTATTTACTAATTACAACATTCGGTAACTTAAATTAATTGACGAGTCTATAATATATGTTTCTGTTAGGTCGTATAAATTTTTCTGTTCCTCGTCGCACAACGAGAAATTACTTTCCTCTCACCCTCCCAGTATGTACAACTGATTATGCCTTGCACAGTTCTTTTCACGCTTTATGTGTCAATTATAATTCATTATACCACGTACTCGCAACTGAACTCTCTCTTCCCTCTTTAAAAAACTATCTTTCCCTATATCTTACAAGAAATCCCTGACCACAATAGATGTGAATATAGGCTTAGCCGGCCAGCCCGGCTAATACATCTCCTCTATTGGGTCAGAGATTTCTCTCTAACTTTCTTTTAAATTTCCTTATTTTTCTCTTACTTTTTTTTTCTTTGTCTCTCTATACCTATCTTTAAATTAATCTTATTTTCCTTTTACTTATTTTCTTATTTATTTACTAACTTTGATGTTATTTTATTTAATTTTATTTAAAAAAAAAATTTTTTTTTTTTTTTTCTTTCCTTTTTTTTTAATTAAGTTTTAAATATATATATATATATCTTCTTTTTTTTTTTTATATTACTAATTTAACTTTTAATTATAATCACTTTTTCAACTTTAATTACTAACTCTCTTCTGTTTAGCTTCAGGTTCAAATAATGACACTGACTAACCTGGCTGTGAGTAGGGGCATAGCTGGCCGGACTGGCAAATAAATATCCCCTGTGTCAGTGTCATTAATATTTGAAACTTATGTAATTTAATTAGGCTTTTTCTATCCTTCTATTACATTTAAAAAATATTATAACGTTTGCTTATCTGGAACAGCACTGATTGTCTGCCAGAATAAATAAATGAATAAAATAAAAATAAAAAATAAACAAAATATTTTATAACTTGAAATTAAACAAGTTACTGAGTTTTTACTGTAAATAAATTAGATGGTAGATTTTAAAAAAGATTTTCAATTATTTTAGGGATTATGCGCATTTTTGGATTATTTTTTTTTTATTTAATTTTTTTTATTTTAATTTTTACTTCAGAAAAAACGAAGTGCGGGTATATCAAATTCGAGAGCGCAATTCTTTCGCCAAATTACTTTCATGTTGTAATTAGTCAAGGATACAGACATGCACTCACACACACACACACACACACACACACTCGCATATAAAAATGGCTGATGTGAATTTTACAGTTAGATGACTGGCAGTTTGTTTTTTTTTTTATTTTTTAAGCCACTCGAAAGTTGCCAGCGTCTAGACTCTAGACCAAAAGCGAATTTATGACTACGATAGACATCTTAATTGCTGAGGATTATGGTGCACTTAAAACTAATACAGAATTCATTTGGAACGCTCTATAAATATGGTAGGAATAATATATATATATAAAAAGTTCTGGTTTAAGTGTTGCTTTATTGTGAGCCACATTCGAGCAGATCAGTAACATGGAGAGTCTACATGCAGAATATTTATGACTAAGTATGTGCTAGGAATAAAAGTGGCTACTAATTGACCACAACTTGGAATCATTTTGCTGGGAACAGCCAAGATGCTGCTGCTGCTCTTATCACAGTTAAGAGTGAACCCCTGAACCCCCCACTCTGGAATGGAAGCTAGCTTGAAGTGCGCTCAGTAAACGCCACTTTCCTTCGTTGATGCCACAATTGAGGACGTCCTGTGGCTGTCCTTATTGCCTGCTTCGTCTGTGGCAACTTCGTTCTCTTTGTGCCTGCCACGCCAATTCATTCGGGCTCTTAGACTCTTGAGAGTATTGGATGTCTTGAGCGTTTTGGCCTTGGCTTTGCGCACTTTACCATTGCCATTCCCTGACGTCTCACTGCCAAGTGCTACTCCACTTGTCTGCGTCTGCGGCTGTGGCTGCCGGGTGATGCGAGTCAGTTTAAGACGCGAACGAGATAAACCCGCCACAACAGCGGCGCCAGCATCCAAAGCAACGCTCGATTGACAACTCAGCTCATCAATGGCGCCCATGGCAGCCGGATGCTGTGATTTGTGACGTGAGGAGAGCTCACACTGTTCCTCGGGCCACTGCACCTCCGCTTCCAGCAGGGAATGAGCATCGCCCACAGAGGATAATTGTGATATTTGCGTTTGTAGCGTTCGATGGGGCAACGCTGTTGCGGTTGCAATTGTTGCTGCCTCTGCCGCTACTGTGGCACGTGCTGCAAATAGATCCTGCCTGCTGCGACTCTGTGTGCTCAGCAATGTGGCATGTGAGCTGCCTAACGGACCACGTTGCAAGCGCTGCGAGTTGCGATTGCCTCCCCCGCCAACAACAGTTGCTACCCCATTGCTGCTGCTGCCATTCAATGTGGTCAATGTGGTTGTGGTGCGTACGCTGTCCTGTAAAGATATATATGTATATAGATTCGGGTAGATCAAGAATGCCATAATTGCGAGTATTCACCGTATGCAGACGCAATGAGCCGGTCTGATTACGCCGCAGTGCACTGTAGTTATGTGGCAGACCCTGACCCTGATGCTTGCCGGATAAACGAAACTGACGTGCCAAAGTAACCTGCAAAGGGTATCTAGAATTCCTGCAAGTTCTACCTTGATATAAACTCTCACTCACCTTAAAGGCCTCACGAAACTTGTGACTCATTATGTTATACAGCAGAGGATTAATGCACGTCGAGAGAAAATAGAGCACGCCCGATGTATAGTTCAGTATATTAAAGACATCGTTGAACCACTCCGACTCAATGCCAAAGGTGGAACCATAAACCGCCATCAAACGTTGGCCATGGAATGGAGCCCAACAAATAAAAAAGGCAACGGCCACAGCTACTGCAAATGGCACAAGGCACAAGGCACATGGCACACAAATTGTTCATTTCACTTGTCACCTGCTAAATCCGGAGTCAAACACTCACCCAACATCCGGATAACGCGCGTCTGGGCGCTTATGCCGCGATTGACATCAAAGCTGCGACGTGGCAAAGCCTGCAGTAGGCGACTCCGCTTCAATTTAATCCCAATGAGCACGTAAAGCACACAGATCGCCGTCATGGGTCCGCCAAAGAACAAAAAACCGGATACGGCAAACACATGTGCAAAGAAGTCGTTATTCATCTGCCAAATCGATAATAAAAACAAAAATATGTCAAAAATAATGCGCACATAAGGCGCAAAAATATATACTTTGATATATCGAATATATAGTACCCTGACAGTGCTTACGATTATGTATATAAATGTTTAAGTACTCATTAATAAAGTGATGTTATTTTATGAAGGTTAAAGAACATAATCATCATCATCATTAACCTTTTAACTTAAAGTGACTTTATGAATTTATTTATATTATTAAGGATAAAGAAGAACAGACGAGCGATGCTAAAATTTATGAACAATATGAAATTTTATCAATTTTTTCGACTTTAACTAAATTAAATTTTAAAGTTTCTGCAGTTAGGAGAGGAAATGTCAATTTCTACTTTAAAAACTAGAACTGCAATAATTTTTAACCAGCCCAACGTTAATTTTATATTTATATAGCTGAATTTAATGTTTTAATTAATTTGAATAAAATCTGAATAAATGCTTTCAAAAATAAAAACAACTTCATAGTCACAAAGTGCATTAAAAACATAAAAAAAAAATAATTGATACATTTTAAGCAATTTTACCTGGAAATCTATTATGAAATACATTAAATAAATGAAATAATTGACTTAACATGTTAACAAATTCTTGCTGAAATTGATGGATAGGGATATATTATATGCACATACACTGTCAGGGTATAATTGTGTGTGTGTGGATGCAATAAACATTTACCGTACATGATGAACCTGTCCCCTGCGTTACAACCGAGAATTGAATGGCCTGCGGCAGGGCCAACAATAGGGCGGCAATCCATATGGCAAAGATGAACTTTATGGCACGTGACAGCTTCGACATGGTATGTTGCCTATTCGAAACTAATAACAATCAAGTCAATGGCAAACACCAAGGCCAGCAAATGGCCACCTTAACAATCACTCACCTGAATGGATGGCAAATGGCAATATAACGCTCTACGGTAAATGAGGTAATGGTCAGCACAGTGGCATTTGCTGCCGTTTCAGAGAGGATGCTCTCCAGTATACAAATACTGTCCGAGAAGGGATAATTATCCGGATGCCATAGATTATACAGATCCTGTGGCATGCCTGCGAGAGCAGAGAGTATAAGAGTTACAGAGTTGGACAATTGAGCCTGCTAGAGCTGGAAGTGCATTGATAAGCCCGCCAATCGATAGTTGAATTATAACTATCGATATTATTGTAAATATAGTATTTTTTATAAGCTAAGAACACCAGAATTATGTATTATTTGTTAACGATAGCTGTAAAACATTGTAATATTAACAACACCACAATTATGTAATATTTATTATCGATAGTTACGATCGATGACAAGATTTATTCGAAAAAGAAATTTGGTCACACTAATCAACACGAAGCATCATTTTTGAATAAAACTGCGTGCAAAGTGAACGAACTAATATAAAAGTGTGAATAATTAATTGATCTGAGGCCAATTTACACTATCTACTATACTATACTACTAAATGTATGTTTTTGATAATTTAATGTGGCAAATTTAGTTTAAAGCTTTTCAAGCAATTTATAGAATTGCATTTAGAACTTGAAAATATATCGATAATATAATCAGTGTAAAAACCTTGATAGTAGTTATAAAATTATTGATTATTTCCTATCCAACAAATACAATTACTGTCCGAAAAGGGATAATTATCCGGATGCCATAGATTATACAGATCCTGTGGCATGCCTGCGAGCGCGAGAGAGTATAAGAGTTAGAGTTGGACAACTTATCCTTTTAGAGCTGGAAGAGCATTGATAAGCCCGCCAATCGATAGTAGAATTATAACTATCGATATTATTGTAAATATATTATTTTTTATAAGCTAAGAACAACACTATTGTGTTTAATTTGTTATTGATAGCTGTAAAACATTGTTATTTTAACAACACCACAATTATGTACTATTTATTTATTATCGATAGTTACGATCGATGACAAGATTTATCCGAAAAGGAAAGTTGGTCACACTAATCAACACGAAGCATCATTTTTGAATAAAACTGCGTGCAAAGTGAACGAACTAATATAAAAGTGTAAATAAATAATTGATCTGAGGCCAATTTACACTATCTACTACACTATACTACTTAATCTATGTTTTTGATAATTTGATGTGGCAAATTTAGTTTAAAGCTTTTCAATTAATTTATAGAATTGCATTTAAAACTTTAAAAGTTATCGTTAATATAATCAGTGTAACAACCTCGATACTAGCTACAAAATTATCGATTATTTGTATTCCAACTCTAGCTTAAACACAATTTACCTACCTGAGCACAATAGTATTAGATCCGATATGGCCAAATTGAATAAATAGAAATTTGTGGCCGTATGCATAAAGTTGTTACGTGAGATCACAATGCAGGTGATTAGATTGCCCAGCACGCCGGCCACAAAGATGAGGGCATAGCCAACGCTGAGGGTGGCCAGGAGGCCCAGATGTGTGGCCATTGTGGGCTGTGGCTGCTCCAGCAGATCCTGTGGCTCTACGCCTTGTAGGAGATGGGTTAAATTGTCGGCTGATATGTTCAGCACTTGGGTTAAATTCAAAAAGAATTTCTCATTTTGATACATCGATATGTCTGGTAAAAGGGGCATGCCACCCATGCCGCCGCCCATTGCAGGCATATTTGTTGCCAACATGTGTGTGTGTGTGTGTGTGCGTGTGTGTGTTTGTGTGTGTTGCTTTAATGCCACAATTAAAATATCATTTACTTGTCCAATTCTGAGAATTAAATATGAAAATTGTTAATTCAGTTTTTCTCCGAAATGCTTAAGCCCAATTTCATCTAGTTTAAGTGTTTTTTTTTTATTTTGTTTCCAAATTGTTTTCTTGTCAATGATGACCATACTCCCCAGTAATGTCTTCATAATGCACAAAGTTTGCGCATCAATTTTTCATTAGGACAGCAAACGGAACCTCAGACAAAAACGATTTTCTATGTCTATATATCCATGAATTAAATATTATCCAGCTTATTTGTGCAGAGACACACAGGTAAATACCCCGGACAGGAATCTTATCAAAATTAATTTGCATTGCTAAGTGACATTTAATTGAAAAACATTTGTTTGGCACACAATCTATCAGAGACAGCTACAAGGAACAACAAGGACATTGGCCTGTGTTGTATCAAGGTCATGTTGGGCATTTTGGTTAAAATGGACAATATTCCAACAATTCATACTTTATCTAGAATAGCTATTAGCTAACATTATGTATTATAATGAGGAAAAATAATGTTAATGTTTAAAATATTTATACAAAAAAATATATGCACACTTTGGGAATGTTGTTCGAATTGAGTTTTATTTTTATTATATTAAACTGGTTTTTTTTTTTTATTTTTCTGTGTTTTTTGTGTTGTGCTTTGTATCGTTTTCATTAACTAATATTATTTGTGTCGATTTTTATGGTATTTTTGGCAGTGGCAGGGGCGGGGGACAGCGGTATCAGTCTCGACATGGCCAATTGACAATAACCATAAACTTTGTTGTGATTTTTGTTTTTTTTAAGTTTTTGCATTTGAATTGTTTAGCTTTTTATTTAATTTTCTTTGTTTTATGACTTAAGTCTTAAGTGATGATCGAACTTGCACTGATTTGCTACAATAAATCGCAGACTCTCTAGTTATAGATAGATTAGCTTCTGAATTCCGCAATAATTTATAACAAATGGCAAAAACATTGCTAGAAAATAAAAGAATTTATTTTTTTTGCAAATCTCTTTTCAGAAAATTTATAGTATTCCCTTTTAAAGGCAATTAATTATAATTTTTTTTTTTTTTTTTTGGTTAATCAGCTATCTTTTGTGCATTTAAAACACGTTTAATTTAAATTTATAAAATGTTGCCTGCCACATTTTTATGCATTTTGTTTACTTCTCATTTGTTCTTTTTTTTTCTTATTTTTATTACTTTGAACTGCTTTGATATTGTTTTTGAGTTTTTGTGCGAACATTGCACTTTTGGTTTTAAACAGAATTTATTTTTTTATTACATTATGATCACACTTATTAGTAAGAAAACGCTAAAATCTTGATTATGAAATGTTATTAATCGGGTTTATGGCACTTTGTTATAATTTCTTTTATTTTTATTGTTTATATTTTTGTATTGCAGGCGCGTGCTTCTAATGTTTAAGTTTATTTCAATAACATTTCGCGCTCATAAATTTATTAACACTTATAACTATAACTTTTATTAAAATTGAAATTTATCTGTTTCTTTATAATGAATTCTATATGTTAATCGTTTTCAATATTTCGTAAAATTTATGATTACTTTGATTTCGACTCGTTTCACTCGCAGTCGGCCCACGAGCTGGTCGAAAGCGACAACAACTGGCCGCAGCATCCGTTTAACAGCGACTGAATTTTGGCTAAATCTTATTACAGTTGTGCCAATGCTATTAACAGCGACGCAACAGTCTCTGTTGTGGTCGTCGTTGACGCTGGCAGCGCAGCAAGAACTACCGGTTGCTTTCCGTTACAGTCTGCGACGGCGCTGTCTCTCTGTGGCAATGAAATAAAAATGCAAATACTTAATATTGTGGCATGCACTTAATCTTATTTAGTGGCATATTAAAGTTCTTGAGGTGGCAAAATGGCTAACAGCTTCATGATTATTATGTTGGCCAACAAAGCAAGCATAAAGGACAATGCAAAGGAATGGCCATAAGCCAGCTAGGGAGAGACAATCGTTAAATTAAAATGAAATATAGAAGTAATTTTTAAAGCAAAACTACATATTTGGAACGCGTTTACAAGCAGAGCATTTAGATAAGAATTTAAAATTAATTTATTTATTAATAATAATTTGGTTTAAGAAGTGTTAAAAAATATTTTAAATTTTCTGGCTGAGTTAAAAAATGAATAAACTAACCCTAGCGATTAGCCAGTGCGCCTAATGGGTTGAATTAATAGATAAACAAGATCACAAAGGGGATATTTGTCGATCCCAGATGCCTTAAAATTAAAAAAAATTTAAAAAAAATTAAAAAAAAAAAAAAATAAAATAAAAAAAAAAAAATAAAAATAAAAAAAAAATAAATAAAAAAAAAAATAAATAAAAATAAAAAAAAAATAAAAATTAAAGTATAAAAAAAGAAATAACAAAAGTTAAGAAAATGTATTTTCTGTACTTTTAAAGAGCCTTGATTTTGTCAAACAATTACCAACAAAAAAAAATAAAAAATAAAAAAAAAACATATTTATTTTGGCCCTATTTTATTCCAAAATTAAACTGAGTGTAGTTTCAAAAGATCTATCAATATATCAACATTTAGCTAAATTCGATTAAATGCAGTGACATTTTATTATTTGGAACGCGATTACAAGGAGACCAGTTAGATGAAAATTAAAAATGTAATTATTTATAAATAATAATTTGGTTAAAAAAGTTTAAAAAAATATTTAGATTATTCTGGCTCAGTTAAAAAAATTAATATTTTTACTCTTAAAGAACTTCAATTTTGATAAACAAAAAAATTATATAAAAACACAAACTTATTTTTCTTTTTAGTTCATTCAAAATTGAACTGACTCTAGTTATATCTACATTTAGCGAAATTATTTTAAAAGCAAGAACATTCTATTAAAAAACATTAAAGAAAATTTTTTTAAAAATTTAATAAAATTTTTTTTGGGTTTATATGAAATATGAAATAAATTTTAATTAATTAAAATATATTCAATAGCAAATTTTCAAAGCAAAAACTGATTTTTTTAACTAAATGTTAATAATGCATTATTTTTCAACAAAATAATCATTAAATAAAAATATAATAAATTATTTAGTTTTCAGTTTAAAAAAAAAATGTGTCTGGAAACCGAGTATATAAAAGTCGGTACCTTCCGTCTCTGCCCCATTTATACTTGTTATTCAAGAAATACAATTTTACCAAATATCAAAAATTTATTTCGTTTGAATGAAATGCAAGCAAATTAATTTTGAAAGTATTGCTATTTAAATATTCACAATTGGACCAGTTAGTTGTTGCAACTTGGCTAGTCAAATGGCCAACAAGAGTTGGCGTGTGCTTTTTATGATTGCTTTTGGAATTTTATGAGTCCGCTGGGTGTTTGACGGCCTGGTTGTTTGGTTTAATAGCCATGTGCTAGCAAATCTATCATAGCTTTACGGCTCATAAAAGTTAAGATGTGCCACATACAGGCGCATAAATGTATTTTATAGTAAACGATTGAAGCAGATAGCGGTAGATGTATGACAAGCGCAAATAAATCAAATTCATTGCATACAATTCAATTCTGCAATCTTTATGCAAATAATGAAAAAACAATTTTTGGCACTTAATCAAAACAAAGTCCTAAACAAACAGTGGGGTCGAGGGAAACTAGGGTAACAGATGGCGGCATACCCAGGCTATGGAATGGGACTTCATGTATCCTTTTCAAAGCCTAGACAAACACACAGCACGTGCCAAAGGACATGCTCAAACCACACTCCGATTGCCGACTGTTTGTCAGCTGTCAATTTTCAATTTTCCAACTTCTACTTCAACTTTTTGCTTAGCTTTTTCTATTAAGTACAAGAATTTGGCTTGTTTTTTCTTGATGAGCATTCAGCATGACATCAGCAGGGGAGTTGCCTTAAATTTTCTATATATTCTGTTTGCAATTTGAAGTCTTGCCATTGTCACAGCCATAGTCGACTCAAATTTTGTGCAAGTTTCCAATTCATTTAGTTTTATTGCAAGCCCAACTCAGGCCAAAAGTCATTTGCAGTTCGACCAACCCGTTGCCCTTGCAAATTCTCTATATATATATATATATATATATAATAACTTTCTCATCAAGCTGGCAACGCATATGGGAAAGACCTTGGTAAACATTTTAGTTCGTTTATCAAATGTCACAGTAACCAGCGAAAGTTCACCTACTTAGAAATGCTTTTACCTTTAAATTTGTTGCTTAGCGATATCAAAGATTTCTTATAAGAAGAAAGTATGCTTTCAATTAAAATGGTTCTTGTTTCTGCATAACAAATACTTTTGGTGTGTTTATGAAAATTCTTTCAATTTTCAAGAATGTCAATTAAGATTAGAAAAAAAGAGTAAAGCAAAAACTTCTTGAAAGATAATTTAAAGTTTTCAAACAAGTTCAAGTGAAAAAAATCTTACTTAGCAACTTATACTGTAAAAAGTAATAATTTCAGTGTTTCAATTTCCGCTTTTCAAACAAATCCACAAAAACATGTAAAGCATAATTTTAGGAGCGTTTAAATAATAAATGCTTAAGAAGTTAAGTTAAGTTATTATTGTTTGTTAAGTTTAATGTAAGTTGTTGAGAAATAACAGTAAAATTAAATGTTTCCAACCAAAAAAAAAAAAAAAAAAAAAAAAAAAATCAAGAAATTATGCTACTTTTTTTATTATAATCCATAAAATCATTTAATTTTTCATTTTTCATCTCAGCAAGAGTATACAAGTTTTGAACTTAATTTTCAATACGATTAAAGCTTCCAAAATTTAATTGAGTTCATTTTTCTTTTTTATTTTTCTATTTATTTGTTGCACGCACGTAAGCAACAAGTCATCGTTCGGGCATTTGTGAAATTCATAGCTAACTAATTGTGGTCTTCGATAAACAAATAAATTTTCGTATTGCCGATCAGGCCTGGCCCATAATTGAATTCCCTAATAAGTTGAAATTGTAGCACACGCCATTTCATTTGCTTAAAAGCCTCAGCAACAGCCTCAAAGGGTCTGCAACGTGTTGTATGAGTAATGGCAGGCAATTGAATTTTCAATGCAAAATAAAATATTAAGACTGACCAAGTTCATTGTACGGCTCATTTGGTTTTAAGTGTACTTAATTAAATGCTACTCAAATTAGTTGGCACATTTAAAGCTCTCGGCCCCAACTTGCACACAGTTTTGTCCAATTTATCGTTATCGTTATCGTTTAACGCATTGCATTCCTAAATCAAGTTAAGCTCTGCAGGACCAACCGCAGTGCCATCAAGTCTGTGGTCGACCCTTTTTGATTTAAGCCCAGCAGCTCCCCGCTCTCAGCCCTCAGCTGGCCCCCTTTGGTTGTCCACATGTGCGTCTGGGCATCATATTATGCTAATCAGTTTGCTTTGTCCGGTTCAAATTGACCATTTTAGTGGTCACAGCCGGCTTTTCAACTGCTCAGCGTTTCTAATTGAACTGTCCACAGCGGCAACGTTGCGTATGCGCAATTAAGTAGTAAAAGGAAGTCTGGTTGAATCCCTGATAGAGATTGTGATTGCAGCCACAAGTGTTTTGCTATTTCGTATCTAAATACGAGTATCTCATGAATAAACCACAAAATACGCAAAATGATTATGAGCTGCGATTATTTGCGCCACATTAAGTTAACAAACCAAACGGAAAGTGAATAAAACTTAAAAAAAAAAAACAATTTTATCGCTGATGAGCCGTATGTGTTAAAAATAAACATCCTATCATCAAATTCCAGCTAAATCATAGATAACTTTATGTAAATTTTAATTTATATAATTTTTATTCTTAGAAATATTCCCTACACTATTTCTAGCTTATATAAAGTTGATTTTATATATATATATATTTTACATGATTCGTGGAAAAAATTGATATAATGAATATAATAGAAAGTAAAGAGGAAGGCTGAACAAACTTAACTTTTATCTTATTGACATAATTTCCAAGAATTTAACTACCCAGATTTTCATTTCTATTAAGCCTCAGTAATTCTGGCCAAACCCCATATTTCGTTGTAATTACGAGCTGCTGACAAAGTGTTCACCGTATTGCCCCAAAGGCATAACCATAAACAATATCAACAAAACCAAACAAAACAAAACAAAAAACCGACATGAAAATCCGCTTTAAAGCCACAAGGAACCATTTCCACAATTTCAATTGAATCCGCGACAAAAACAAATGCCACAAAACTGCCGCTGGTCGAGGCAAAGATTAATATGCGGTCTTTGTAAATACGTTGCAAAAAAAAAACAGAACACAGCTATCCTCAATGTCCTGCAAGAGAAAAATTCAAAACAACAAAAAAAAAACACATTTTTTCTGGTATTTTATGGGCATTCAACGGCTGTCAGACTAAGAAACCAACTGGTGCTTTGATTTCGCGTGAGTTTTGATTGTTTGCGACTCGAATGACTTTCTATATGTATATAGAAGAGACGGAAAGAGAGTGGAAAAACCAGTTGGAACACTTTGATGGACGTGGCGACGTGATCAATAAATATTAAAACTAAGTGTAAGTGGTTTAGACCATTTGGCCATTTCAATTTAACGCAAAAATATGCTCATATACGTTTTAATTCAATTCAATTTCATGAAATTGTCAACCGTTTATGGCAGCAGCATTTGTATTACGCATATTACCCATACGTCATGTTAGACAAAAATTATTACCACTGTCCCAGTATTCCGTAGTCTATCTACTTTTATTTATGTCTCTATATAAGACGACGTGACTCTCTGTCGATGTCAAAGTCAAGGTGAAGTGCATGAATTTATGAATGAAATTAAGAAGCTCCAAAATGTTGTGGGGCCCACAAAAAAAACGAAAGAGATAGACAGAGAGAAGGGCAGAGAAAGGGCGTCAGAATCGTTCGTTAACAGGACAAAGCGTCTGCTGTTAGCTAACAGCTGTTAAGTGTTTACAGACAACTGTCAAGTGCTGTCTCGGCAGACAAATGTAAACTCAGTCTAACATTGACTGCGCTGTAAGTCGGACGTGTTCAGGAATAAAAAAAAGCGTTAAATTACTCTAAAAACTTGGAAAAACATGACGGAAAATTTAATCATATTAAATTATTTTTAAAAAATTATTTAACTTAAAATTTAAACACAAAAAAAATAAATTTTCAAAAATTTTGTGCTTAATTTTAAAATGCAACAAAGTGACAAATGTGAAGTGTCAAGTTTTAAATAAAATTCTTACAATTGTGTAGTTGCAATTAAGCTCGTAAATTGCTAAAACAAAAGCGCATCTTGGAGTTTCTTTAATGTGGTCGCTTCCATAGAAACTTAAGTGAAAACAAAGCAATTGCAGCACAAATTAAAACCCGCTAGATTGTTTCTGTTTAACACAATTTCATTAAGCCAACCAGCGGAATATCAAATCAAATAAACCGCAGCGTTTGACATTAAAGTGATTTTTGGTAAGAAGAATTTTAGCCTTAATTTTATAAACTTTGATGTTAAGCTATTTATGTCAAGTGCAGCAAATTTTGGCCAAATTTGCTTTGCATTGTCTTAACCATAAAATGTAATTACCTTTAATTTTAAGCTCAGAATTTTGCCCGTTTTTATGCAACATTTATTTCACCACAATCTATTTATATTGAAACTTAAATACATAAAAAAAATAGTTGATGAGATAATGTGTTATATTTACTTGACTTGTTGTCCATCTTATGGTTAGGTAACTTTCACACCTGATTTGGCAACTCAATTATTTTCCCAATTATCTTCAACAGCGTCGCAATAATCTAGAAAAAGGTAAATCCATGGATAGCCTTGATTCTGCGTTAATGCCGGAGAAATATTGATATTTATTTTACGAAAAGGTTTCATAATCTATAACCCAAAAACACGGCAAATATACTGAAAATTCAATTTCCTAAATTTAATCAATGAAAATCATATGCTTTAGTAGTCCAATTTCCTATTTAACAATTATTTATCAAACTATTCAAAACAAATTATGAATTATGCGACATTTAATTAGTGTACTAATAAATTCAAACAAATGTAATAACTATTTATGAAAGCCTAAACACGCTTATTAAATAATAAAAAATTAGAAGAAGTAATTTTAATAATTGTATTTAAATTGAAAAAAAAATATAAAAAAGGAATTTTATTTATATTTAAAAATTGTAATAATGTTTATTAATATTTTAATGTTAATTAACTAGCTCAGACAACCAATTTATTAGCAAATATTAAGATTAAGGTTATATATACATATAAGTTACTTTTCTTCCAAAAAATAAAATATTTTAAGTGCGTCTATTCTAGTGACCAAGAAAAAAGTGCCTTAATTTAAATAGCTCTAAGAAAAAAGTTTGAAAACAGAATTTTTTTAAGTTTGTATAATTTTTCGAATAGTATACTTAAAGAATCATTGAATAACCAAATTTTCTGCATTTCAACTTTTTTTCAATTGTGTTCAAAATAAAAGTTATAAAATATTTTGTAATGTAAATAATGCTGCGTCTAACCTATTGACCAGCAGTGTATTTATGAATATTTTTGTTTTTGTTCTTAACTTTCTCAACTTTCACATTGTTTTCCCTAGATAATTGTTTAATACTAAATTGTGAGTTATTTACGACTACCTGTCTATCATTTGTTTAGCAGGGCAACCAACTAATATTAATAAATTGTTCCAGGAAATAAAAGTAATTAAATCGTCTGTCCATGACACTAGCTAAACAATTTCGGTTGGCCAAATAAATGCATTTATTTATATTAAAGTCAATGTATATTTTAGTAATTAAATATTGTAGATTTATGGTTTTTCAGTTTTGGCTAGGTAAACTGTTAGATAAATTAACAAACTGAAAATATGAATTATGGTTTTGGCCAATGTGTAAATTGTACTCTCTGTGGCCAAAAGTCAAGTCAACTTTAGAACTTGGCAGCTCAGCTCTTTTGTGTTGAAATTGGCAGAAAAATAATGTATGAATAAAGAGCTTTAATGGCCATTTATCAAAGATGTTTAAAATTCCATATGTGTAGCCTTTAAGCCATGGCTTAAAGTTAAAGACATTGCCACATTTACTTCAATAGCAGCTCATTTACTCGAAGTTATCTTAACGTGAAATAATTTGTCTTACAACTTTGGCTAAATCAAATAACAAAAGTTTCCCTTTGCCATTTAATATCTATATATATTTCCTTTATATCTATCTAGAAATCAATGTAGAATGTAGTCTATTTATATCCAGCTAAAGTACAAATACTCAATGAATCTTTTGCCCTAAGGCAATCTTTTGTATCTGCTGTAACTCTGCTTCAAGTGACATAAATTTGGCTTAAACTACGCAGTTGGCCATAATTTCTGTTAGCCACCTGTAGAGGGCTTGAACAGGAACTGGCTGAAGAACATTATGTCAGCCAGTTGGGTAGGCAGAAATCCATTAAAATTCAAACTTGAATCTAATAACTTTCAATGTTGTTTGCTTTACAGACGAATGCACAATTTTGGGGCTGTCGTCTGGGCCGCTTATCAGCCATGTGCACAACAACGGCCAGAACGAAAACCAGAACCAGATCAAGTCAACAGCGTCAACGGTCTACGACCATATTAATAACATTGATAAGGGCCAAGTTTTGGTGCCACACCACATCAGCAATTAATTGACAACCGGCAGCAGAATGTTGCAAGGCATTGACTTTGCCCTTGCCACGGCCATCAGCAATAATGATGGCCTCAATCAATCATTCAAGGCTCATACGTTGCCAAATGCCAGGACGAGTGTCAGCCCAAATATAACATACAGTTCCATTCCCAGCTCCAGCTATAGTTCCAGCCCAGAGCTGATGCTGCTGCATAGTGACAAATTTCTTACGCGTTTTGCACAACTGCTCAACATGACAACCGAGAATCTAACAAATCTGTTAAGCCCCAATGGCACAGCAACAACCCTAACAACAACATCGACAACAGATGCCCTTTCCGAAGAGTCCCCCACTCTCCTCATCGTTTTGACAGTCTGCTATGCGATCATTTTTGTGGCCGGCGTGTTGGGCAATCTCATTACCTGCATTGTCATATCGCGTAACAATTTTATGCATACGGCCACAAATTTCTATCTATTCAATTTGGCCGTATCCGATTTGATTTTGCTGCTCTCCGGTAAGCTGGAATTTTCATTGGCTTACTGGGCGTATGTTTAACGTGTTGCGGTTTTGTATTTTCGATTTAATTTCTAGGCATACCAAAGGAACTGTACAATTTGTGGTGTCCCAATGCATATCCTTTCACAGATGGCATTTGCATTGTGGAGAGTGTCCTCTCCGAAATGGCTGCCAATGCAACGGTACTCACAATAACGGCATTCACCGTGGAACGGTACATTGCCATTTGTCATCCGTTTCGGTAAGTATACGCGAATGTTTCAACTTAATTAAGTCGAAAATCTGTCTCAGTAACAACAAATTGTGTATTTGATAATATTTATGGTAATATAAGTTATGGAAATATATTTAATATCTACATTATTAAACTCACATTTATCTGAATGACACTTGTGTAGCTTTACGATGTGATAGCAGTGACATAATTAACGAATTCCAATGTCAATGTAAATGATTAATTAAATATATATTAATATGCTACAGTGGAGAAAAAATTAATACAAATATGGGAATATATTATTTACTTGTATGAAGTGCAAATATATAAAATAAAATATATTTAATACACAGTGCACGCTCAAAGGATTGAACTTATTTAAACCAAGCGAGTTCATTTCAAGGAAATTATTTTATTTTTTTATCAATTATTATCTAGTTTAATTGTTATTATTTTTGATTTATTATATTTATTTATTTATAATAAAAAGTTAACATTATTAGCCTGTCTAATCATAAATTACATAAATTTTTAATTTTTTTTTGATTTTTTTTTTTTTAGTTTTTGATCTTGTATTTAGATAGAATTCACAGTAAAAGTTGAAATGTAGAATACTTAAAACATATATTTAAATCTCTATATAATCACTTTCAGCTACTCTGAAATTTGTGAAAATTGTTTGCCAAATTGCATTTGCAATATTTGTTTACACTTTTTCGACTTGCTAATATAAAAGTTCATTTAACCACGTATTGACTTTTTCGAGCTTTCACTGCATTTTATAAAATAAGATACAGATAATGTTTGTCTATAGTAAACACATTGAAACAAGTAAACAACAAATGAGTTCATTAAAATTGCAGAAATATTTATTCGTGTGCAGAAACCAAGTTCATTAAACATAGTTGTTTAATTTAAAGAGTTTAATCAGTTTCAATCAAAGAAGAAATTGCATTTATTTGTATTATCTTATTTAATATTCATTTGTTGCTATCAATTGTGAATTTATTAACATTTGATGTACATTCTCTAGAGAAAATTTTCTGGTTCATTTACTGGAAAAAGACACAAATTAGTTTTTTAATTTAGAGACTTTAAATATTTCCAGTTTCAGAAGAAATTGTTTTTATTAATTTATTTAAAATTCAAATGTTTTAAATATCTTTAAGACAATTTTCTAAAACATTTACAGGCTACAAAGATAGCTCTTAAATTTAAAGACTTTAAATAGTTTCAGTTTAAGAAAAGAAATTGCTTTTTATTATTTTAATTTAAAATTCATTTGTTGCTTCCAACTGCGAATATATTAACATTTTTTATAGAAAATTTTCTGGTTAATTTACAGGAAACAGACACAACATAGTTGTTTTATTTAAAGAGTTTAAATAGTTTCAGTTTCAGAAGAAATTTTTTTTTTTAATTTATTTAAAATCCATATGTTTGTCTGAACTTCGAATATATTAAAATTTCTTATAGACAATTTTCTGGAATTAATTTAAAGAGTTTACACAGTTCCAGTTTAAGAAGAAATTTCTGTTTATTATTTTATTTAAAATTCATATATTTCAAAATTTCTTATAGACAATTTTCTGGAACATTTACAGGCAACAAAGTTAGCGCTTTAATTTAAAGAGATTAAATAGTTCCAGTTGAAGAAAAGAAATTGCTTTTTATTATTTTATTTAAAATTCATGTGTTGCTTCAAACTGCGATTAAATTAACATTTTTTATAGAAAATATTCTGTTACATTTATAGACAATAAACTTAAAATAGTTCCAGTTAAAGAAAAGAAATTGCTTTTTATTATTTTTATTTAAAATTCATTTGTTGCTCTCAATTGTAAGTACACTCACATTTGATGTGAACATTTTCTGGTACATTTACAGGAAACAGACACAACATAGTTTTTTAATTTAAAGAGTTTAAATAGTTCCAGTTTAAGAAGAAATTGATTTTTTATTAATTTATTTAAAATTCATATGTTTGTCTGAACTTCGAATATATTAAAATTTCTTATAGACAATTTTCTGGAATTAATTTAAAGACTTTAAATAGTTCCAGTTTAAGAAAAGAATTTGCTTTTTATTATTTTTATTTAAAATTCATTTGTTGCTATCAACTGTGAATTTATTAACATTTGATGTACATTCTCTAGAGAAAATTTTCTGGTTCATTTACAGGAAACAGACACAACTTAGTTTTTTAATTTAAAGACTTTAAATAGTTCCAGTTTCAGAAGAAATTGATTTTTTATTAATTTGTTTAAAATTCATATGTTTGTCTGAGCTTCGAATATATTAAAATTTCTTATAGACAATTTTCTGGAATTAATTTAAAGAGTTTAAATAGTTCCAGTTTAAGAAGAAATTGATTTTTTATTAATTTATTTAAAATTCATGTGTTGCTCCAAACTGCGAATATATTAACATTTTTTATAGAAAATATTCTGTTACATTTATAGACAATAAACTTTAAATAGTTCCAGTTTAAGAAAAGAAATTTCTTTTTATTATTTTATTTAAAATTTCATTTGTTGCTCTCAATTGTAAGTACACTCACATTTGATGTGAACATTTTCTGGTTCATTTACAGGAAACAGACACAACATAGTTTTTTAATTTAAAGAGTTTAAACAGTTCCAGTTTCAGAAGAAATTGATTTTTTATTAATTTATTTAAAATTTACATGTTTTTAAATTTCTTATAGACAATTTTGTGGAATATTTACAGGCAACAAAGATAGTTTTTTAATTTAAAGAGTTTAAATAGTTCCAGTTTAATTTATTATTTAAAATTCATTTGTTGCTCCAAACTGCGAATATATTAACATTCTTTTTCTGGTACATTTATAGACAATAGACTTTAAATAGTTCCAGTTTAAGAAAAGAAATTGTTTTTTATTATTTTTATTTAAAATTCATTTGTTGCTCTCAATTGTAAGTATACTCACATTTGATGTGATTATTTTCTGGTACATTTACAGGCAACATACCATGTCCAAGTTATCCCGGGCCATCAAATTCATCTTTGCCATTTGGCTGACTGCCTTCCTGTTGGCCCTGCCCCAGGCCATGCAGTTCTCGGTTGTTAACCAGGAGGATGGATACTCCTGCACGGTGCGTACTCTGGCATCTTGATACCCTATAGTACAGTAAAAATAAACACCCTAACTTTTTAATAGATGGAAAATGACTTTTATGCCCATGTGTTTTCCGTCTCCGGTTTTATATTCTTCTGTGGCCCCATGACAGCGATCTGTGTGCTCTACGTGCTCATTGGCATGAAGCTGAAGAGGAGCCGCCTGCTGCAGTCTCTGCCACGACGAGCATATGATGCGAATCGTGGCCTGAATGCTCAGAGTCGCGTCATCAGAATGTTGGGTAGGTGAGTTGGCGGTGGCGGTGGCGGTGGGTTGGCAGCTTGATTGTTGATTGATTGCAGTCAGCAGGCAGCAACCGCTAAGCAGCCTGTCAAACTTTGTCATCAAAAAAAATAGAAATAAAAAAAAAACATTAATTTCCCAAAATTACCCTAAAAAATTAGAGTTGAACGCGTGCATTATAGAAAAGCACAAGTTCAGCAACTTTTTAATATTTTTATAAAGAAACTATCAGATCTATTCCCATTTACAATTCCTATTCAAAAACTGAATTTAAATATAAAAAAAATTAATTGGAAATTCGGTCTAAAAAGTTATTTCTATTAACATAACTTTGAAATCCAAAAATATTTTTTTTTTTTTTGTAAGCGAGAAAGCCAAAACGTAGTGATTTGGTGTGAAAAATAATCGTAAAGGGAAATAGATTTGTATAAAAATTCAAATTATATTAATTTATCGATAAATATATGCATAATCTTTCTAGAATTTTATCATTTTAAGCTGAATTTATAGAAAAATCATTAGTTTTTCAATTGAAAAATAAATTTAAAAATAAATGTACAATTTTAGCACATAATTTAATGCTATGATAAAAATTAAAATTACCAACAAAGTCATAGAGTAATATGTAATTCTTGAAATATTTCCTTTTTTTATTCAAAAACAAATTGTAGCTTGGCAAAAGTAAAATCTTAAAGGTCAAATTAAATTTGAAAAAAATTTTAAAATAAACATTAAACTGAAAAATAATCGTAAAGGGGAAAAGATTTGTATAAAAATACGAATTATATTAATTTATCGATAAAAATAAGCATTAGCTTTCTAGAATTTCTAGATAAATCATAAGTTTTTCAATTTAAAAATGAAATTAAAAATAAAAGTGCAATTTTAGCACATAATTTAATGCTATGATAAAAAATTCAAATTACAAACAAAGTCATAGAGTGATATGCAATTTTTGAAAGATTTCCTTTTCTTATTTAAACCCTACTTTGAGCCTGGCAAAACAAACTCTTAAGGCACATAATAAAATTAAATTTAAAACAATAAAATAAACATTTATTTATTTATTTATTTATTTTTTTTTTTGTGGGAAACATTTAATTTTACTGCTCATAATAAAATTAAATTTAAAACAATTAAATAAACATTAAATAGTTCAATTCCTTTAACTTTTCATTCTGTTTATTTTGTGCCATATTAAAAATATTCAACACGTGTCCAACTCTACCGAAAACACACACACACACACACACACACACACACACACACACACACACACACACACACACACACACACACACACACACACACATCAACAAAAAGGGCAAAGTGCTTTACAAACTTTATTTAATTTTACTTTAAAAAGTTTTTGCGCATTGTTGCGCATACGCCATGCATGCCAGCTGTGATGTAACATTTTTTACGCATTCATCTATTAATCATCAGAGTTTACTTACAAATGCATATACAGATATATATACTATATATTTATATTTATATTTACTTACTTTACAGTAGCTGTAGCCGTTGCCTTCTTCTTTTGCTGGGCGCCCTTTCATGCCCAACGTCTGATGGCCGTTTATTATGTATCCTTGATTAATGCCTGCCGATGTCGGGAAGCGTTTAACGATTATTTCCGCATACTTGATTACACATCCGGCGTACTGTACTTTCTATCCACCTGCATCAATCCGCTGCTGTACAACATTATGAGCCACAAGTTTCGTGAGGCATTCAAGGTAGGTGCAACGCCACAAAGTGTTATATAAATTTTGTTCTGGACGCGCAACTGTTTCACAGATCACACTGACACGCCAGTTTGCCTTGGCCAGAAATCACCAGCAGAGCCAGTATCATCAGCACAACTACAGTGCACTGATGCGACTCCATGGCTCAATGCGACTCCAGCCTGCTAGCTGCAGTGTCAACAATAATGCCATGGAACCTTATGGCTCCTATCGTGTGGTGCAGTTTCGCTGTCGGGATGCAAACCATCAGATGTCGCTGCAGGATAGCATACGTACCAATACCACAACCACAACTATTAACAGCACTGGGTTGGCGGGCGGTGGTGGGGGTAGACGGATACGTAAACAGGATTTGTATACTACGGCTCCGGGCATTGCAGTGCCACATCGTCTGCTGCAGACTCAAGCCTCGCGTTTGTCCTCGATGAGTGATGGCAATTCGCACTCTATCCACGAACCGGATGTAGTTGATCTAAGGGCTGGGCGTGCCAAACGCTCGCTGCTGGCCACAAACCATGGTGCACTGCTATTGGCAACTGCAGTCGACTCCCAGCCGGAGGATATACAGCAGCCCTCGACCCGCCTCAAGTTATCACGCGTCATAAGCCGGCGGGATGAGGCAGCTTACAGTGGCAGCTGCAGCCTGCCGGAGCAGGAAACTTGCCACAACAGCAGCGACACAATGGCCGAGGTGCGCAAGTTTCCATGGCGCAAAAAGCGACAGAAGCAGAATGTGGCCAACAACAATGAACCAGGTGCGGATAGACTTGGCTATGCCACGCCCAAGTCTCTGTGATAAGCCGTGGGCGTTAGCCGGCAGTTGGCAAAAGGATTTGGCCTTGATGGAAAATCTTGGCTGCCAATTGTTAACAGTGTATGTGTAGATAGTGAGTAATAGAGCTGGAAAACCAATTATTTTAAATAGAATCTATCGAAAGGTTATCGACTATTGATGTTATCGAAACTTGGTAAATAGAATCTATCGAAAATTGTATCATCTATCGATATTATCGAAACTTAATTGCAATGCGAGCTGAAAAACAATCATGGTAAATAGAATCTATCGAATATTGTATCATCTATCGATATTATCGAAACTGAATTCCAATGCCAGCCGGAAAACAATCTTGGTAAAGAGAATCTATCGAAAATTGTATCATTTATCGATAAGATCAATACTTAATTCCAACACCAGCTGGAATACAATCTTTTTAAATAGAATCTATCGAAAATTTCATCATTTATCGATATTATCGATACATGATGCCAATGCGAGCTGGAAAACAATCATGGCAAATAGAATCTATCGGAATTTTATCATCGATCGACATTACCGATTTTTAATTCCAATACCAGCTGGAATACAATCTTTTTATCATCTATCGATATTATCGAAACCTAATTTCAATGCTTCCACATGCCTAGCAGGAATATTGAGTAGTTAAACATAAAGTCAATAAATGATTTTATAAAAAAAAAAAAATTATAATTCTTAAGCTACTATCAATACTATCGATATCATGTTTTATCCAGCTCTAAAGTGTAGATAGTGCGTTACGTATACAAATAGTTAGAGAAAGAAAAAAAAAACCAAACAAGTTTTTACGAGTTCTTCTTCTACTCGTAGTTTATCAATCTTTTAGACATAGCATAGTATTTTCCGACTCGTAAGTTTTACTTATAAAATGCTTAACAAAGGGGTCACAAAACTTTGTCGCCCACGCGATTTTCCAAGAGAAAATAAATGGCCATAAAAATGACAGCAACTGCATTAACAGTGGCCCAGACAATTTATGCCTGGCATAAAGCAGAGCTAATGTTGGCTAAAAGTGACGAGCAGCCTTCAAAGTGGCCACAGAGTACGTATTTAAGCATAAATTAAGTGTTAAGGAGCGACAAGTAAATAAAATGAATAAAATTGTTACTTACATGCACCGAAGTTTAACAAATTTCTGACTTTTCCTTGACAGCGACAACTCTGGCTTAGAGTCTAATGTTTCAATCTTTTACTCTTTTATTTTACAGTCAATTCTCATCTTCTCTATTCTTTCTTTTTTTTAGCCTCTGCAATTGAAGTCTTGCAGGCTTATGTTTCAATCTATATCCCTTTTTTACAGCCAGGTCACATCTTCGCCATTTTTTTTTTTTTTTTGTTAGTCTCTGCAGTTGGCAACCATTTTGCCAGTATGTCTTCTTCTTCCTGAAGGGATTTGTAGAGCTATACATAAAGCTAAGCCATTTCCATTTACACTTTGCCAAGTTAAAAGGATTTTTAAGTTTACTTATCGCAGCAGCAAAACATTGAAATTCAATAACAATCGAGTGTATTATTTTTTACATTATTATTTTCTAATTTAATTGACAATTTTTGAACAAAATAAAACATAAATCACAGGCTTTAAAACTAATTAATTCTCATAAAAAGAAAATTAAAATCAATTCTAATTCTTTGAAATTGTTTGATATCTGTAGCAATATTTAATTGTTTACCTGGTAATAATTTTATCCTTACTACTAAGAAATATATATTGATAGACATTTATATAAATTTAAGTTTTTTCTCAGAATATATAAACATAATAATTACACTATGCAACAACATTTTATATACCGTAGCTCTGGGAGACAATTTATATAAAAAATGGTTTACTGATTTAAAAAAAATTTTTTTTTTTAAATATGTTGCCGGCACCATTTTTGAGATAATCGAAAAATAGCTAGATTAAAACCAGACTTAATTTTTTTTTTAGTTTTTTTTTAGGTTGTTTTTTGTAATTATTTTTTGTTAATTTTAATTTAAGTTGATGGAAAATAACAGTGAGCTTAAATGATAAAAAAATAAAAATAAAAGAAAACTGAACATAGTTAAATAATATTTAAAATTTACTCTAAAAAGTTCGGCATACAAGAATTTTTTTAAAATTGTTGGAAAGTATTATTTTTATGTATTACAATTTAAATTCAATTTTTTTACATAACCCAACTCGTGGGATTTGCTGAAACTTTTGCATTTAAATTTATACTAAAATTATGAAAATTATTATTATATACAATATTTTGTTTATTTTCAACATCTCCACAGCTCAAATGTGTTGCACATGACTTTAAAATAGAGTGAAAACCTTAAGCAAAACTTAAACTTGACACATTTTCAATAGAACATAAAAAAAAAGGAAAATCCTTTTAAATTGTTTAATATTTGAAACAAAGCTTAATTATTTACCTGGTAATAATTTCATTCTTACTACTAAGAAATATATATTGATAGACATTTAAATAAATTTAAATTTTTCCTTAGAATATATAATCATAATAGTTACACTATGCAACAACATTTTATATACCGTAGCTCTGAGCGTCAATTTATATAAAAAATGGTTTACTGATTCTAAAAAAATTTTTTTTTTAAAATATGTTGCCGGCACCATTTTTGATATAATCGAAAAAAGTTAGATTAAAACCAGACTTAATTTTGTTTTTATTTTTTTTAGGTTGTTTTTTGTTATTATTATTTGTTAAGTTTAATTTAAGTTGATGGAAAATAACAGTGAGCATAAATAATAATAATAAAAAAAAAGAAAATGCTAAACATAGCTAATTAATATTCAAAATTTACTCTAAAAAAGTTCGGAAAGCAAGAAATTTTTTAATATTGTTACAAGGTGTTATTTTTAGGTATTAAAATTTTATTTTTTTTAAATTATTTTTACATTTCCCAAAAAAACTGAACATAGTTTAATAATATTCAAAATTTAATCTAAAAAGTTCGGAAAGCAAGAATTTTTATTAAAATTGTTGAAAAGTATTATTTTTATGTACTAAAATTTTAATTCAATTTTATTTTACATAAACAAACTCTTGGGATTTGCTGATACTTTTGCATTTAAATTATTACTAAAATTATAAAAATTATTATTATATACAAGATTTTATTTATTATCAACAAATGTGTTGCACATGACTTTGAAGTTGAGTGAAAAACTTAAGCAAAACTTAAACTTGACACATTTTCAATAGAACATAAAAAAAAAGAAAATCCTTGTAAATTCTTTACTATGCAGCCAATATTTATGACATTTAAAGTGGCTCACACTATAACATTCTCAAATGACATGATTTTTCAATTTAATTTTCATATCAATGTCAAGTGCACAAGCACTTAAGTAAATGTAACAGATGCATATTTTTGTTGTTGTCACTTTCTATAGAAATATTTCCAACATTGTGATTTTATACTCGATAATGCTCTTTCCATGCAGTCATTAATCAAAGGCCATGATTTGTATGACATGTCCTAAAAACCAAAATTGATCAATCAAAATGTTCAGCAGGCAGAAAATTGAAAGCCTTAAAGTTTCAGTCAAAAATAAAAAAAAAAAAAACAGTTTCAGTTTATTATCCTGTATGAGACTAACAAACTCACAAATGTTGTGCCATTGTCGTCTGCCAGGACACACAAAAAAAGGAGAAAAAAAATAAACTATTAGTGCCAGTTTTGTATCTCATAAGCTGAGATGTTCATATCCAGATTTGAAACCCACATCCTGCTGGTTAGTTTCCACTTTTGTTGTTATTTCCATGTCTGTGGCTAACGAGTGCGTAGCAGCCCCAGCCGCAGCCACAGAATATCCTTTGAACTTTTCATGGAATTCATTGAAGGACTATACAGGACCATACCATTTGGCTCTGCTGGCTCTTAACATTTAAGTGCTCGGATAACAAATTTGAATTTTTAGAAGCACTTAAAATGGACTAGCAATTAAAATTTAAAATAAAAAACAAGTTAGAATTTTAATATTATATTTACCACATTGCTATGTGTGCTATTAAATTGAGTAATATTTTGGTTTAGTTGGATTTAGTTTAGCATGCATAACTTTAAAATTATTGCTTAAATTTTCATGGTTTAAATATTGTCAAGAATTCGAGTTCAATTTAATCATAAATATAGATATTAATGCAGTTTTACTTTAGCCTGAAATTTATGACTATTTTTGGCTACAAATTTGCTGCAATTCAATTAAATAGTTTTTTTTTTTGTGGCATAGTTTCTACAGCTTTTGAAAATTGCAATTAAAATGCAATCAAAAAGTATGATTTAGTTTTTTTCCACTTAATGTTTCGTAAGCCGCAAAATTTGTTTATTTTTAAGTTGAATTGCAAAATTAAATTTAACTGCCAGTACACAGTTTGTTCAAAGCAGCTTAGAAATTTAATATATTAAATTGTTTTCAAAATTAATACAAACTTTAGCCGGGCCAACTGAAACTGGCAGCAGCATCAAATTATTTGTCGTTGAGGCGCGTCTCACATTTTATTTTGGTTTTTTTTTATTTTTGACAACAAATTAAACGCAGCCCCTGACACAGTTCAACAAACTAAAAGTGTTTGTTTTATGGCCTGCCCGCGCACTCGCACTCGCACTCACATCAAAATCGAGTACTCGAAACTGAAGCTGAAACCCGAAGAAGAAGAAGAAGTAGAAGAGGACCAAACAAAAGGGCAAAATGGCAAAGCAGACGGCCAAAGATTAGCTGCAGCTTGGCTCACAAGTGAAGGGCCAAAAATAACTCGAAATGCTTGTACAATTGCAGCCATACAATAAAGTGTCCTTAGCCTTGACCAAGGACCCATGAATTACACCGTCCACCGTCCACTTGCCTGAATGTCCTTCATGTTTTCTTTGCGTTACTCAAATCGCACTTATTTCTTGCTCCTGCTGCCACATACAATAATAATTACTATTTTGGGCTTAAGGCTGCTGCAGGACATGCTTTAAGATTGCCTTAAATTCCTTCAATTTGAAACTTGTTGTTTCAATTAGTGCAGTGTATCTGTCAGCCCTGAGCTTCTATAGAAACGTGTCCATTGTAATCCTGGCAGGCTTTAGGTGTCGCAGCTGCTGACGACACAATCTGTGCTGACGCCTTTGATTTGCAGCGCAGGACTCTCAATTGAAATTTATTTCAAAAAAAAAAAAACAAAACTTTAAGCGTATCTGCGACTTGAACTTTAAAATGCTTTAATTAATACGTGCATTGGTTTTCATTATAACTTACAATTAATATAAATTTTTACTATTTAATTGAAATTTATTTAAATGTTCAAGCCTTCACTAACTATACTATAACTTAATAACAACTCAAGCAATGAATTTTCTTAGCTCAACAAACATTTAATTAATGCATTTAATTCATATCTATTTATATATAGTATCTTCTAGTCGTAGCTAGCCAATTTAATAGTTATTATGTCTAACAAACAATGCCAAATGCAACACAGACAACTTTTGCTGCCTGGCAGGAGAACTAATTAACGGCTTGACAACAATTCCAAACAGTTCATTAGTGTATCGAAAGTTTATTAATTAATAATGCTTTTTGCCTCACCAAAAACTTTGAGCACTCAATAGTTATAGCGAATGGTCCAACAATCTATTCAGCAAAAAAACAATTGCCAAACAGCATGAAAAACAAACTAATAAAAATATCAAAAGCTGCAGTAGTTAATAAAGCAAATTAAAATGTATAATATCGTATATACTTATAGTGTAATATAGTCTATTTATAAAGAAATCACATCAAGAATCAAGAAACTGAAAAAGGTAAAAAATTTGCTTAAAAATTTAATGATTTTGCTCTTTATGAAATTTTAAAAATATAAAAATGATTTCTTACAAATTCTGGCTGTAATTAAATTTGTTTAATTTTCATTATGAAATTTTAAAAATTTAAAAAATATAAAAATGATTTCTTACAAATTGTGGCTGTAATTAAATTTGTTTAATTTTCATTATAAAATTTTGAAAATTTTAAAAATATAAAAATTATTTTTTACACATTTTAGCTGTTTTTAAATTTGTTTAATTTTCATTATAAAATTTTAAAAATTTAAAAAATATAAAAATGATTTCTTACAAATTGTGGCTGTAATTAAATTTGTTTAAATTTGACTACAAGATTTTAAAAATTAAAAAAATATAAAAATGATTTCTTACAAATTGTGGCTGTTATTAAATTTGTTTTATTTTCATTATAAAATTTTAAAAATTTTAAAAATATAAAAATTATTTCTTACAAATTGTGGCTGATATTAAATTTGTTTAATTTTCATTATGAAATTTTAAAAATTTAAAAAATATAAAAATGATTTCTTACAAATTGTGGCTGTAATTAAATTTGTTTAATTTTCATTATAAAATTTTGAAAATTTTAAAAATATAAAAATTATTTTTTACACATTTTAGCTGTTTTTAAATTTGTTTAATTTTCATTATAAAATTTTAAAAATTTTAAAAATATAAAAATGATTTCTTACAAATTTTAGCTGTTTTTAAATTTGTTTAGTTTTCAGCGATGAGTCTACAATTTTCAATTTATTTAATTAGAGTCCTACTTATGATATAAATAAATTTTAAAATATTTTTTTGACTTCATTGTTATGCACATATCCTGACAATTATATTCAATTTACGTCATTTACCATCAATATTTGTTAAATATTTAAATGCATTTAAATAAATAATGCCTTTAATTGCTGCATTTATTGTCAGTTGATTTTAATGAGCTAAGCTGAGAGATAAATGTATAGAGAAAAAAATATATATATTATTTCAATTATCATGAATTGTGTATAATAATTCCTGTTATTTAACAACGAATAACACATACACTTGTTTAGTAATTGTGTATTAAGAGAGATGGTAATATTGCTAAATATGTGACTACAATATTCAATATAATATCTATATAAATATACATAAAATAATTTCAGAAAATAGATTTAAAAGTGGCAGATAGGTTTGTATAGAGTATAAGCCCCTACATAAGTAAGTATATTCCGTAACATGTGACATTAAAATCAATTTAAACATTTAACTAACGAAATTCAATTAAATGTTATAGTAGTAAATCAACATAATTTAATTGGCAACCAATTGCAGCAAAAAGTTATTTAAGTTATTTCGTTGATGACATCAAACAGCAAAAAGAAAAGGTTAATACATTATTAGAGCAGGACACGGGACAACGCTTGTTAAAAACGACATGTGTCTGCATATTGCAGGACATGTGGCGAACATCCGTTTTACAAATCACATACAAAAAAAAAAAAAAAAAATACCCAGAAATATACGGTGAAAAGGAATTCGCAGCCATTTGTTGGCACTCCACACGCCGGTTGACTTTTAACGTGGATGCCACTTGCTGGCGCTGTTGAATCCTTGTTGTTGCACAGTGGACATTATTGATATTATTTTGTTAAAAAAAAACTGAAAAAATATAGAGAGCAAGAAAAAATACATGCTACAAAATTTACAAAAGTAAAAGTGTTTGGAGATTGAACTTATTTATGTTGTAGCCTTACTCGAATATAATATATTTTAAAAATACTTAAATCACCCGTTAATCTGAAGCTATGGTCAAAAAATTATTAAAAAACATTATAATTATTAGTAAAAATTACCAGAAATTAGAAAAAATTATCTATAATTATCTTTAAATCTCATAAATTAATTCTTATACTTTAATTACCTTTATTACTATAAAAAATGTAAGCAAACTATTTATAACAGTGTTTAGTCCAGAATAAACAAATTTAAGATAATTTAAAAATTTAAAAAAAAAATTGAAAAAATATATAGAACAATTTACATTACTTTCAGAACTGATTACAGCACAGAGCTACAAAATTTACAAAAATAAAAGTGTTTGGAGATTGAGCTTATTTATGTTGTAGTCCTACTCGAATATAATATATTTTAAAAATACTAAAATCACCCGTTAATCTAAAGTTATGGTCACCAAAAAAAATAATTAAAAACTTTACAATTAATAGTGAAAATGCCCAGAAATTAGAAAAAATTAATTTAGTGCCACAAAAATTAATTCTTATACTTTAATTGCCATTATTACTATAAAAAAAGTAAGCAAACTATTTATAACAGTGTTTAGTCCACAATAAACACATTTAAGACAATTTAAAAATTTAAAAAAAAAATTAATATATTTCACCACTTTGATCAAAAATAAATTTTCAAATGCAATTTACGAAATTCCAATTTTGTGCAATTTTTGAGAAAGAAAACTCATTGAACACGTTTCTTACGGTCTGCTGAAACAGCACGTACACAAGGTCAGAGGATATAGAAGTTTAACATTTGGCTTTAGTTCTCGTTGGACTTGTAATCCTTAAGCAATATTTAGTTGGCAATAGCCTGGATATAACGCCGCATGTTGCCAGTCCTTGTGGCATATACATTTGCATGGATCTAAGTCGACGCTAATTGAAATGATTTGGGTGCCCACTGAGGTTTCCAGGATCCGTCTGTCGTCTCTCTGTGTGTGTTTATTTGTCCTGTCGAGTGCGGAGCAGGACAACTACAGCCTGGGTATTTAGAGTGTCTAAGGATAAGCATACTCTATTGTGAGGGCAAAAATCAGGAGCAGACAAAATGAAATGTAACATGAAAAACGAGATGAAAACTTCGTGTACGCACAAATGAGCAGCAAATCTTAATAAATTTATCACATTGTTCAGCAAGCTGACAGCCAAAACGTTGACAATATTTAAAGTGATTTTTTCTAACAGAAATATGCAAGCTATTTATTTACTTGTAAGGTAAAAGGCAAAAGTTAAAGTTCCCATATGTCAAGTGACCTTTTCATCGGCCGGCCCACAAATCAACTGCAGGCAAAAACGACTCAACTGCCACATAAATAGCACGCCCATATTTAAAACAATGCATAAATCAATTCTAACAACCAAAAAAAAAAAAAAACTATCTTACAGGTGCCTTATACAAATACCCTAGCAGAAAGGCATTGCAAACAATTACACTTGGAAAATCGAACAAAAATTCTAGCTCTAAACTAAATTTAAATTCTCTATATAAAATCATATAATAAACATCCTGATTAAGAATAAATAATTAAACTATAGGCTAATAGCTGCCTATTTTAATGCGTAACACATTCTGTAACATAATTATAATACCTGCTTATAGAGTATAAAATAAGTAAGCTAAACTCGAGCGCACAAAAAGTAAACGCCTCAGAGTATGCTACATTTTCCAAACATTATGCAATATTTATCAAGACTCCAAAGTGAAATTAAAATGGCGTGAGGTTTAAGGAAGAAGACATAAATTTTAGAGAACGAAACAAACAAAATGAAATGAGCAAATGAAAGGAAAATAACAACAAATAGTCAATATCAACATGATTTAATCAATTGAATATACAAACGTTTCAAGGGAATCGCAACATGATTTATGCGTTGTAAAAGTCACTTTGACATTTTCCATCAGCTGTTCTAGAAAGTAATTTATCCAACATTTTCTCAAATTATGTAAAATTAAAGATAAGTTAATAGCTTGTATATATATATATAGCTTAAACAAAATGTCAAGTTTTCCCCGTAATTGGAAGCACAATTCAAACAACATTTCTGTTCTATTTTAAGACATTTGCATCTATTATGTAAATTGTATAAATTAATTGGCAAAATTGTAAAGAAATCGAAATTTTAAAACGCATTTACCTTGACTGTCATGTACGTGTAATTAAATCATTTATTTTGGTCTGAATTGTAATTCTAGTTGAGCTCTTCACTTGACAACCGTCATGATAATGAACAGATTAAATTGCGCGTATTGGTTTCAGCTTTCAGGGATTTCGATTCTCGACGAATTTGCCAATCAGTTAGGAAACATCTAGAGTTGATTCGTTTACAATAAATTCGATAGAACGAATCATTTAACGGAACAAACGAACTAAACATGTTCCTATCTGTCGTTCATTTAATTCGTTCCTTAGTTCAGTTTCCTTGGGTGAATCTTCCGTTTGTTGGAATCGCAATTTTATTTTTTTCGATATTTTCACTTTCAATCTTTTATTTATTATTAAAAAAAACGCAACAAATGTTTGATTTGTTTATTAAAATCCCATTGCGATATATATGCAATTTCTTTGGCTTTGCTTTCTACTACCCTTACAATGGGTATTAATATATTGTCAAGTATTGAAAGAAAAGTTTGAAAATCATAAAAACCATATTAAGAATAATTCTTGATCAGTATTAATAATAGAATCGATCTAGTAATATATGTCTATATATGTTTGATTCTATGCAATCTATTCTACCAATTTTAAAATGTCCATAATGTAGCCTTAAAAGATCGGATCACTATATCATAAAGCTATTCTAAGAATGTGTGAATAAATTAAATTTTTCTACACTAAGAAAAAAGAAATTTTTTTAAGTATAGAAACACTTTCGATAAAAAAAAATAAAATAAAATTCTACAAACAGAAACTTCTCTACAAAGAAGTGAAAATTTCCACAGTACGAATATATTTGCTATGATATGAATAAACGAAAAAAATTATGGGTTTATAATCGGAAGTATGGACTTTCTACAATATGAAATCCAGGTGTTTTATGAAATGAATATAAAATTCATTAACTATGCTCAATATAAATTTTTACAAAATATGTTAACTTATTTCTTTAACCAAAGTAAAGTAATTTTTTTATTCAAATTTAAAAAAATAACGGATTTTTTTTATTATGCACATAAAATTATAGATTTTTCCATGTTTTGTACAAAAAGTTTCCTCGAGTTATGGAAATAATTAAATAAAATAAATAAAACAGAAAATTTTATCTGTCAGAGTTAGAACATTTTCTTCACTTTGTGGTAATTAAATCTACATGACATAGAAAAATTTCTATGGAGCTATTTTTATCCTGTTTTTCCAACCACTGACGTCAGTTTCCACAATTGGATGTACACTTTTTTTTGAGTATAGGAATTTTTTCCATCTGTTTAAAGATTTGTTATGACCCATATAATCGTAAGATGATAATTTTTAAATTTTATTTTTAAAAATCTAAATAAAATATTTAAAGTATTTTAAGTTTCTCCCAGTTCTATACTAGTTTAATTTAAATTAAAATTAAATGAGTTTATATACAATACTTTAAAGATAATGAACATATACTATATCGAAAAGGGAACTCAATACAGAGTAAAACGTTTGAATCGTTAACTGAAAGATAAATTTTCCAACTTTGTTCAATTAAACCTATAAAGCACAACACTTATTATCCACACACACATCACACACACATGAGCAGGTATCAGACAATGCATCATTTACACACTTCACAGTGTGTAAATTAGGCGGCTAAGTAAGCGCAACGAAATGTGGCAAGTGCCACAACCACCAAGATACGAGTGTGCCAAGACAATTGCGAGACGCAGCAGCATGCCACGCTGTCTGTTAAATGTGGATTGCAGCGGTCGGTGTGGTGGTGCGGGGTGAGTGGTGCGGCGGTGCGGCGGTGCGGGCTAGCCACCTCCTAAGTCTGCATTTTTATTTGCACGCAACTAGAATTGTACGTGGGAAATTGGAAAATTGCACTGAGAAAAATAATTATTCTATTTTTTTTTTTTTTTTTTTTTTTTTTTTTTTTTTTTGGTTGGAAACATTTAATTTTACTGTTATTTCTCAACAACTTACATTAAACTTAACAAAGAATAATAACAAAAACAACTTAACAAAAAAAAATAACAAAATTAAGTCTGGTTATAATTATTCTAGAATAATATAATATACAATTGTCTGTTATGTAACTTTTTTCTTGATACCAGAAAATTTTTCTTATTTTATTTATATATTTATCAATACCGCCGTTTTTTATTAATAAGAAAAAATGATTTTTATTTTATCTATACTTAGCAATATTTTATAAGGAATTATCAACGATCTAAACTTAATTTAAGATTATTTTATCTCATTAACATTTCGATGATTTTTTAATAACATTTGTGATCCATTTTATATATACTTAATATAAGAAAATTGGGTTGATATTTAAAAAAAAAATATTTGCACTAACTTGATTTTAAAACACAAAGTAAATTTAATTATTCTTTTACAAAGGGATTTTCAAAAAATTTGCAAAATCGAGAAATATCACAGTCCTTATATACTGACAGCTAAAATTTTTTGGGAATTACATATACATTCACAGCATAACGCGCCCATAAGTATGCAACACAATTTTATTTACAAAAAATTTAATAAAAAATCAGAAAAATAATCTTGAATTATGATCAAGTCGTTAACAATATTATATAAAATATTCTACAAGAAAAAGCAAATAAAGAACAAAACATTTTTAATAACAAATAACAAAAGAAAAATACAGAAAATACTATTCTCAAAAAAAGAAAATATTTCTAATTATTTTTCTCAGTATTCCTACTGCGTCTGTTCTATATATTTTAGTCAATTTATTGCAACCTCTGGCACTTGTGGCATGTTGCAAGCGAACAGTCGACTACAAATATATTTCTAGACAATGTTATGCCAAGGTTGCGAGGGTTGTATCTGAACCAATAAATGACTTCCATATAGAAGAACAATTTATTTAAGTTTAATTGCATTTTTTTTTATATATAATTAGAAATGAATCGACTGATAACATGGATATTAGAATCATTAGTATTGGGTTTTATAGTAAGTATGCATTTATGTCGATATCGAGAATAGAAATTTTCGTTCTAAAATATAAGAAATATATATGTAGAATGTAGATTGATAAAGTGTATGGGATTGCATGATATATATTAAATGCGCTTTTCCATGATTTTAAAGGAAGATCTTGAATAAATCGGATTTTTAAACTTATATTCGCCTTTATGTATTCCTTTTGGACGAGGATAATACACTGGAATATAGACTTGCAATATAGAATTATAAAATCTTTAAGCTAAAAAAAATTAAGTACAAGAAATGTACATTAAAAAATTTATTGTTTCAGATTTTGCATATTGGTTACAAATATTTTTTTTTATATTATGATATAGTAGTTTTTTTCGGTTTTAGTACACATTTACATATTAATTATATATATAACTATTAAATGACTTTAAAGATATAATTATTGAGATCACAAGACGCTTATATTTATAATATATATATAAACTAAAAATAGATTATTGTAATATACATCTAAAAGATCCAACCCTATATTATCTCCATTATTTCCATACAACGAACAAAATCTTTAAAAAAAGTAAAAATACAAATCCATTTAATTTGTGACACAATTCTGCGGTTCATTGCCAAACAGTCGAAGCACAGAATATATCTAAATTTAAGTTTCTTTTTTATTATGGTTAATACACTTTTAAACTTTGACACTTGGGGCAACTCCAGCTGCTTCAGGGAGTACCCAAGGCTAAAGGCAAATCCTTGGCGACCCTCTCTACACCACCTACACTCAATTTGCATAATTTTGTGTTAATTGAAAAAGTTTTTGTGGCAAGAAATGTTGCGTATTGGCAACGCTAAGCAAAAAGCGAACATCAAGCTGATTAAAATACGAATGCAAACTGTTTGTGATTAATTGCGTAATTGAGCCACGAAATGTTGCTTTTTGTTAACAGCAGAGAGGGGGAGAAAGAGGCAGCTGAAACTCATTGAACCAAAACATTTAGCCAAAAAGCAGCACATTAAAGTTATGTCCTGAAATTGGTGTGCCTGTGTGTGTTGTAAGTGTTGTTGTGTGCTGTTGCTTGTGGCAGGACATCAGATGAGGCTTGACGTGTCTGTGGTTTTATGTTTCATGTGGTCTAACAATAATAACAATAATAAAGCAACGCCAACAAGTTGCTTTCGCACATTTTGTATAATTTGATGATTTCATTAAATAAATTGCCAAGCGAAGAAGCATCTTGGCTCGTGTTGCTGCTTTGCCATTGGCCTAATGAAAACTGCTGCCAGATATAATTAAAATTAGTCTAAACAACAACAGCAAAAAGAACAAGTTGTGGCCAATACCTGACGACCTTCCTCAACACTTAAGCTTGGATTTACTTTTAGCCCAGTTCGGTCGTGCAGGACATACAAAAATTATATACAGCTGCGGTCAAAATAATAGTAGTGCCACCAGACATAAACTTAAAACATTGATATTTCGTAGGTACATTCGAACTTTTGTTTTCTGACATTATCAGATCATAGTGTTAAATAAGCTTTTATGAAAAAGTATCATTAGGACATAAAAGCTTTTTTCATTTTTAAGATTCTCCGCTTTTTTAATTTGAGCCGGTCAAAATAATAGTAGTGAACTAATTAAAACTAAAAAAAAAATTATTTTAAGCAAGAAAAGAATATGATCATGTATTTATTATTGTAATTTGATAAATTACAATATATTTTATAAAATTTTATTTGCTTAGAGTTGCAACAAAGGGGCGTGACAAGCCTTACACTTCTGAGAAGCGGGCTCTTATTAAAATCTTGATTTTTGAAGGGAAAACTTTGAAAGAAGTGCAAAATTTGATTGAAGGCTCGTCAATCATGATGAGATCCACCAAAAAGTACTCGCCAAAAAAAGAGAAAAGTGGAAGATCTCGAATCATGTCCTAAAAACCAGTGACAAATGTTGAGATGTATTTGCTCCTGCAATACCTATAAAAAAGGACTTAGGTATGGACTAGGTTATAGAAATGATTCGTAGATGTTTGAGGAAAAATAATCTAGTAGCAAGAAGCTTGAGAAAAGTTCCGTTTTCGAATAAAATACCTGTCCAAAAGAGAAAACGGTTTTCTAAAGAACATAAGAAATGACCGTTTGAGAAATGGAGAACTATTGTGGTCGGATGAGTCCAAAATTGTGTTGTTTGGTAGCCGAGGACCTCGACAATATGTAAGGCATTCACAAAATTCCGAATGTCAGCCTAGATTCACTTCCAAGGCCGTCAAACATTACACATTGCATTACACGCACTACTATTATTTTGACCGCAACTGTATGTAATAGAGAAACGTTGATTCAGATTTTTTTACCTACCTGCTGCCATGGGCGTAGCCATAGGTGGGGAGAATAAGCCCCTTTAAACGTTTTTTTTTTTTATTATTTTATTATTTGTGTTTTTTGAATAAAATATTAGCCTTTTACCTAGTTGATTTTGTTCTCATATCATGGCAGAAAACCAAAAACAAATATTGTCAGAAGTTAGTTCAGGAATCGACGTCAAGCCAGAAATTCCAACTCAGGTTTAGTTTATGTTATTAAACCTTGATTTTATATTTTATTTACAATATTTACATACTTATTATTAATTTAAACTTCCAACTGTTTATTTAGTTTTTAAAAAACCAATAGAATTAGCATATGCCCTAACTTTTCTTTAACTTAATCAAATATTTATATATAAACGCCGCAAATCTTAAACAACTGTTAAAAAAGGAACTCAAATTTCAATTTCTGCATTTGTAAATATTTCCGTGTTTTTGTAAATAAAGGAGATTTGATAAAAATTATGTTTTTGATATATTATTTGGCACTTCCTGCCTGGATACGCCCTTGTCGGTTTTTGCCATTTTGGCCATAATCCGCTTTAATGCTTTCTATTAACAACAGCTCAGGTTATGGCCAAAGGCAAGAAATTTGAGAATCTCGGAGGGGTTTGGCAGTTGGCAGTCGTTTATGAAAGTAAGGATTCTTTTTCAGTTATTTTTACGGAAGGACAACAAACAAAACGCGACTTCTGACAGTAAATTTATGTGAAGTGTGTGTTGTTTTTTATGTATAAGTTTCAGTGTGTGTGTGTGTGTGTGTGTGTGTGGGCGGAACTGTGGTATAACTGTGCTTATCTGTCTGTGTTTACAGTTGGCCACATATGTTGATGTTTCTGTTGTCTTGGCGCATTGTTGCTCCTTTGGCAACCAACCGCAGAACTCTCAAGACATCGCCCAACACCCAACACAATATATATATAGCTGTGTGCAAAATTTACTGCAATGCCAAAGTTTTTAGCAAAATTACAGCCATAAACTTGGCTAGCCGTGTCAGCAGAACGCAAATTAGCAACTCACAAAAGTTGGAGAAAGAGAAACTGAGAACACGCTCCACAAAAGTGTAATTAAACGTATTAGTTAGCGCATAATTTGTGCACTGGGCCACTGAGACATTATCAAATGCAAATCTCTTGGTTTAGCCATAAACATTTAGACTAATCTTATACTATATATCTGTAGAGCTAGAGAATTAAACTGTCTTTAAGCCGACAAATTGAGAATATTCTGAAAATTTAGTCAACTAATTGTCTGGTTGATAATTATCAAAAAAACCAAATTTCGTAGAACATTCAGTAAAGAAATAGTCAATGTCGACAAAAACATATTTAGCTATAAGATGTTGTTCTTTCGTTGTCTCTTTATCGATTTCTATAATTAATATCTTAAAAGACGGCCAATTAATGCAACTATGTAAAAACAAAGAAGAGAAAAACGAAATAATTTTTTTTCGACTTTTCCTCGAATTTTAAATTCAAAAAATCGTAAAAAATACCGCACAAAATATCATCATTTTCTAAATTCAAAATTAAATAGCTGCAAAACTAGTAATTTAAACTTAATAAAGTATATGTATGATTAATAGATCCATTCATTAGCTTTCGAAAAATGTAAATTATTTGAAAATCGGCTATAAGATTCTCGAGTAATACTAAAATCTCCAGTCTCGCCTCTGAAAAAAAGCTTAAAAAAAATTACCAGATTTCAAAAATTTTTAAAAAAAAAAAGTCTTACCATAGAAAAATTTTTAAAGTGGTTTTTCGTCATCTGGGGCACCATATGTATCCGAAAAAGTAGGTTTGATCAAATATACAAAAAAAAAACTAAATTTTGTTACCTAGTGTAATTTCATCATTTATTTTTAAAAACAACAATTCAGGGCATGGTATAATTTTTATATTTATTTATTTATTATTTTTAAAGGACCATCAGCTTTTGTCAATCCAATAAAAATGTTTCCCAAGAAAAAAAAAAATGGAAAATATTTGTAACTTAAAATAAAAAAAAAAAAATTTAAATTCCTCATTCAGCATTTTATTTAAATTAACTTTCCTAAATTGTTCTGTTTATATTTATTATAATCAATTTGCATTGCCGCATTCATTGGTATTGCCAATTTAATTATATATTCATATATCATACATCAGTTCTTCAGTTTACTAATTACAGACCTTTGCAATTTATTTATAGTACACGGACATAAATGCCGAATTTTATGTACTATTTTTAAAAATCAAATCAATGAAAAAATACTCGAAAAACTTTAAAGTTTAATATAAAAAAGTAACAAATTAAATTGCAAATTTTCGGTCATTAAAAGCATTAATTTAATTGAGAAACTTTAACTTTATATTTATATTTTATTACATATATTTATATAAAATAAAAAAATATATATTTAAATGATATTATTTAATAAATATATAACGCAATAAATGTTGTTAACAACTGTAAGCTATCTTATCTATCAATTGCATAGGACAACCGCAATTAATTATATATAATTATTTTTTTATTTTATATATATTATTTTTTTATTTTCTATAGAAAATACTTACGCAATCGCAGGATTACTAAGCAGGCATTCGAATCCTTTTGTAGTTTCAATCAACTATTTTATTATACTTGCCCCAAACAGATTGCAACAGGTTTTTATGCTCGTTGCATTTATAAATTTCAATGAGCAGCTACAGATGCCAATACAATGCTCTCGTTCTCTGTTTCTGTTTAAATTCTATTCAGTAACATTCCAAACCCTTGATACGTGTCGTTACCATGGAAATGGCACTTGCCACTTGCCACATGCCACATGCTACTTGCCCTCTACTTTTTGCGTGTGGTTCAATAATCAGACATCGAAAGCAACACGATAACTGGACATCTTTATGACATTTTGGAAACAGTAATAAAATAAAAATAAATTTAGAAAAAAAAACAGGGTTCTCGAAAATAAAGCAATAACATGACAAGCAACAAATTTAATACCCTTTATGTGGGTTCTCATTCAACCTTGGACTGTGTCAAAAATTTACACAAAATTTATTGGCTTGGTTTTTTTTGGAAACGTTTTCTGTGCCGGCAAGTGTAGATTATTCAAAAAAAAAGCCATTAAGTTGAAATTTCATTTAAGCCCTTGCGTAGGTGTGAAACAACAGCAGCACTTAACGCCAAACGAGTTACCAACCAAACCAACTCAAACATCCTTAACATCCTAGCCATCTCAACCAAATCACGCCCACATTGCGACAGTAAACCACAGCCCGAGCCTGTTTCGAAAATTGTGAAGTACTTTTTGGGCAGAAACCCCATGCCAATAAAAAATAATATCTAAATATTGCTCAAGGTTGTCACATCTGAATTGGAACGCCATAAACTGCGAGACGGTTGGGGTGTCAAATGTTGCGTATACGCAACGTAATCAATTTAAATGGTTTTTGGGTTTATCAGCTGCGTTTGCTCAAAAGGAAATTATTTAGCTTAATGAAAATAAAATATGATTATTTCATTCTCCATTACCAATGTACGAAATTCAATTAACATTTAATTACAGCACATATTTATGCAACGTCAGCCATTTGATGCAGCATGCAAAACAGTTTCCCTAATTGTTCAGCTGAAAGCAACAACACACAAAAAAGAAGAAAAACCTTTATAAAATAAACACGACAACAAAATGTTCATTGGCTGCAATTAAATGTGTTGGGAATGTGATGATATGGAGCGCATCCGTTGACAATTGCAAAACTTGCGATTCACTTTATTTCTCTCAACTTTTCCTTTCTCTTTTACGGTGCACACTTGTGTGGCGAATTCAATTAAACAATTAAATGTAACGAAAAGTTGAAGCTTCCACATGGCCAGGAGAAATGTACTCAGTCAGCAATTTTATCAAAAGATGAGAAAAACTCAGGAAAACAGAATTTTAAATTGTCCAAATTTCAGCTCAAATTATCCTTTTTCTTTCTTCACCAATATTTATTTATTTTGCTTTAAATTTGGTGAATATTTCGGTAATTCTTTAGTGCACATATATATACTATAATATTCTTTTAACAATTTTAATTATCCTTTTTAATAAATAAGGAAGAGAAAACGCAAGATAATGCAACATTTTAGGCCTTAAATTTTGTATAAAATATCATAGTATATTCAAGAAATAAACAGCATTTTTTTAAGCCAGAAAAATTCTTTAAAAATCTGCGCACGTAGAGCAAATAGTATATAAAAAAACGTATCTAAAAAACTGACTACATTAAAGTGTAATATTTTTATATTGACTTTAAACCGCTTTAAATGTAGTAGCGGCTGTATTAATTTTTTATATCTTTCAACTCTGTTGTTTGCTATATATTTTTTCTGTTTTCTTTCCATTTAGCAGCTTGTTTTTACCACAAATTTGAAACCCTTTTTAGCATAAGCACTTAAAGCCACAAATCCAATAAATAAACGTTGAGTTCTCGTAAGAAGCTAACTCAAAGCCTTTTTGAGCTGAGTAGACTTTAAAGCGAAATGGTGGCAGTTAAATAAATATATGTATAACACATACGCCGTGTTGTATGACAGGATACGATGACAGCATGGGCGACACAATGGCGATAAAAATCAAAAGATATGGTGACTATCAGCTGTCAAGTAAGAAACAAAAAAAAAAACAAAACCTTAAAAAATTGATGGAGTTTGTATGCTTTTAAGGGCATCGTTTGCTTGGTCATTGTACTCGTTTGCCAAAAATATATATATATACAGCCTGGACCGTACTAATATGCTGTTATTATCATTGATGAAAGAGCAGCCAGGCGAGTCAAGTTTATGAAGCTCGCGTTCATTTTCGGCTTACATAGGCGAATAAATTATGGCTAACACTGTTTTTTGTTGCATTGATGATGCCATTCCACTATGGGACCAATGACCGATTTCGTGGCCTAAACCCAAAATTTCAATTTACGTAATTTATCATAAATTTTGTTGATTATATATAAGAAATGCACCAAAGTATCATGTTGCGTACCTGTTAATGTTGCGTAGCTGTTAAACACAGCTGTTAACAACCAAAAGCGCGTGGTTTTTGGTAAGCAAATTTGCTTGTCAACTTCAGTTAATTATAGTTAAATAAGACTAAGCGTATATGAAAATCTTTATAATGGATTTTAAGTAGTGTGGTTTGTACTATATATTGGTAAAGCTCGTTTGTAGAAATTTAATGTGTTTTCCTTATTTTTATGTAAGTTAAAAAAGTGTCTCATGCAACAATTTTTTTAACAAATTTTGACTTTGGAAAGGAATTAAAAATTTTGGCAGCATTTGGCAGCAATGCGATTTTTTTATCTTGGTGCTGTCATTAATTGATTTTATAATTGTCAATTTTTGTCAATTTCTTCCACAAATCAAATTTTTAGCAAACGACCTCATTTGTAGAACGACCTCACTTTTAGGATATATTAAAAGTTTGGAAAAAGGTGAAGGGGCGAGTTGATCGGTAAAATGCAATTGTTAAATATAACCTACTATAAATATCAATAAGCAATATCTTATTTTGACGTTTTAGTTTAAATGTTAGGAAAAATGCTCAATTGTAATAAAAAAAAAATGTTTACAAATAGTGGGAAAAGTGCCACGCCCACTTTTCATCAAAACCACTTATAATCATAATTTTAAATGTTATCCAATAAACTAGAGCCAAAATACTTGCCAAATCATTGCATTATTAATTTAGGCCACGAAATCGGTCATTGGTCCCATAGTGCATTCGCATAGTCTGTGCATGTAATGGGTGTATGTGTGTGTGTGTGTGTGTTTGTGTCTTTGTGGTGCATGTGATTCAGGCATAAAGAATTTTCAGTTCGCGCAGCCTTAAAGTATGCAACAAAGTTGTCCACACGCACATTAAATTGGCCACAACGCTGCGCCATTAACTTGGCTAGCGAACCCACACAAATTGCATCCTGGTTAAACGATACTGATGCTAACTGGTCCAATCAGTGTTGCCATCTTCCAGTACTTCATCTGAGCGTTGAATTTATTACCATTACATAAATAAAAGTACGAATACTCTTTTTTTTTGTGCCTTTGGCTTTTGATGTGTGTTGGCCCAAGGACAAACAAAGTTTCTGCCGTTTTAGTCAACTCCCCCGTCTTTTGTCATAGCTGGAAATTGACGCACGTTTCCGTTTACGGAACACTCGCTTAAAGCATCTTTTTTGATTATATACAAATAGTTGCGCGGGGGGGCAGAAAAGACGCCGCCTTATCTTGCAGCTCCGTGCCACAAAATATATATTTATTTAATTAATGACAAAGTTGCTGGGGTTTACTTAGACAAATCATTTGCAAAAAAAAAAAAATTAAATAAATAAATGCAACTGCAAAATGTCATCATCTGTTTATCTGCTGACAGCGAAATTTCTGCTTATAAATGTTGACAAATTCCAAAACGGAAAAGAAAGAAAAAAGAAAGAATAAACGAATAAGTAAATATCTTGTATTTGGGCCATTAAATAAGCCAAACAAAAAATGTTATTCATTTTGGGGATGGGCTGCAGAAAATCTAATACACTTAAATATTTTTGCAGCAATATTTTTAAATGTGGCAATCAGCTTAGAATTGTGTTAAATATGAAATAAGCTAATTATGGTTAGTTAAACCTTTAAATTAAATTTCAAATTGTTGCCTTAGCTATATATTTTTTATGAAATTTAATTGCATTTTAAAGAGCTTAATAAAATCGAGAAATTTCAGCAGGAGCTGCATATATAGAAAATTTGATTTTTAACATATTCGTCCTATTTTTATAATACGAAATAATCATATTATGGTTAGTTAAACCTTTAAATTAAATTCTAAATTGTTGCCTTAGCTATATTTTTTTTATGAAATTTAATTGCATTTTAAAGAGCTTCATAAAATCGTGAAATTTCAGCAGGAGCTGCATATATAGAATATTTGATTTTAAACATATTCGTTCTATTTTTATACTGTGAAAGTTGTAAGTAATTTAATTTGGTCAATATAATTATAAAAATCAAATATAGAAATAACATAGAATTACAATCGAATAGACTGTCTATATTTATGTAGTTTCATTAGCTTTTCTTTAAAGCTACGCAACAAGTTCTCAAAGAAACATACAGACAATCAAAACAAATATCTATATCTATCTCCAATCCAGGGCAAATGTATAAAGGAACAAACTGTCCTTTAAATTATAAGAATATAAATTGATTTGAGTTACAAAAGTTTAACAATTTAGACAGTATACAAATTCTAATGTTTTGCATATTGAAAATTAATGAGCAGACTAGACAAAACTTCAATAATTTGTGGGCGTATTGCCAAAAACTCAATATGCCGAGTTTTTTTAAATATTCAATTTTTTTTTTTTTCAATTTTATCGACTATGAAAATTGTCCCTTGTCTTGTGTTCATAGGACTTTTGAGGTCGTCCTGCCAAATGTTTTGGTTAACTTTGCGAAGGCGTTGTAAAGTCATGACCAGACATGAATTCATCATTATTTGTTCATCAATGGGACCAGGGACCAGGGACCAGCTGGCGTGACGTCAACAGATGCGTAAACGAAGACGACAACGCAATTAGAACGTTGTAGTAGAAAATAACAAACAGCAGATGTTATTGGCACATGACAGACGATAGACATGGCGAACGGCGGGCAAGGATCTGGATGAGAAACAAGGCAAAGAATTTTATAATACAAATACAAATGCATAGATATATAGTTGATAAAGTGTATATAAAAATGGCTTTAATAAATTTCATACAAATGTTTTAGCAAGCGAATGTGAACTTAAACCTTAACGCCAATTTCGCCTGGATTAAATATCTTGACATTGCGATCGTTGACCTTATAGAGCACCTCCTTGCGTGTCTCCTCACACGCATAGCTGCCCTCGTCCAGAACACGCTCGATGAGCAGCTTGCCATCGACCTCCCTGAAGATGCCGCTTTTAAGCCTCAGCACCTGGATGCGTACATGGCCCAATTTGGCCACATTGTTATCCGTCAACTGATGTATATCGCTGTTGCTCAGCTTTGTGATGACCGTCAGATTCTCGTGCTCTTTGGCCAGGTCGGCCAGGGATTGACAGAATTGTTGCACCTCCAGTTTGCTGGCGCCCAAATTGAACAGTATTGACAGATTATCAATTAGTATGGTGTAGCTGCTGCGATTGGCATAATTGTTGGCCAGCTGAGCGCGTATATCCTCCACCAGGTGTTCGGTCAGTGTCAGGCCATCGGGTGAGCGCAACCACTTGGAGCCCAGGCCCTGTCGAGCCATATCACTCAGCACATCGATGACATTGAGCGTCTTGCCCAGAAAGATGTTCGTGTTGTAGCCCAGCCTCATGCCTGCATTAAAATAGTGCTGATAATGATGCTGCAGGCAGACGAGCAGTGTGCCCGCATTGGAGATGCGCAGACGTTGACCCAGAATGCAGCTAATCAAAAAACTGCCATCCACATTCGATTCCTCACTGATGTGCACGAAACCGGGCAGCTTCTGTTCGTTGAGTCCGCAGGCGAGTAGCACTGAGGTGGCCATAATGTTGACAAATCGTGCAAATATGTAACTGAAATGCAAACACAAAGGAATTATTGAAGTGAATACGTTTAGTCAATTTATAAATGCCATAAAATGTATTCAATTAATTAGCAGGCAGCGCAATATTTGCCGCTGTGTTGACAAGCGACAGGTCACGTGCAGCTGTCCCCCCCACAAAAGTTCAGAACACTTAAGTTGACCGGCGGCCCAGACATTCAGACGTTTTTTAATTTATTTACTTGGGCGACGGCGGCGGCGGCTTGACTCTTTGCTGGAATGGTAAACCTTGCCTCATTTTGTCACTTCATCATTGCTGTCAGCGGCACACGTGGCCAATAACCCAGCTATCAATGAAATTGTACCAGTCTAAATAATTTATTAAGTGTAAAAAAAATTGAGAAAAATAAAAAAAATTACTTCTTGGCCCATGGGGGGATCGAACCCGCGACCTTCGCGTTATTAGCACGACGCTCTAACCAGCTGAGCTAATGGGCCATTGAACGCTGCGCTGCCAAATGGCAACTTCAATGAAAGCTCACAATGTGTAAAAGCTTTTAATAAAGCTTCTTCTGTTAATCGCATGCGACAACATTTCGAATAACGTTAAATACAAACTTATATATAAAAAGAAAACCTGTGTTTTCACTATTTATCTAAGCATGCAAATAATAAAAATATTATAAGCAGTGTGCAAAACTATTTACATTTGCAATTATCTAGTCTTCTTTGACTTAGCAACAGATCTCACAAATATATAATGATTTGTTTGATTTTCGCGTTATTAATGATGCAAAATAATTGCAAATAAACAAACACTCAGTGTTCTAATTGAACCTTGAGTATGCATTGTAACCAAATATTAAAAACAAGCACATTTTTTAATTACTACCATCATAATAATTAAAAGTTTTGGCGTCAATGGGCATTAAATTGAAATGAACTCATTTGTTAATGTAAATACAAATTATTTATTTTTCAAACTGTCGCCTGACCAATGGATCAATAATATCTTGCATTTATTTTTTTTTGGCACCCATATGTCCAATTTACACAGCCAATTTCGTTAATTACATAAGGGCGTATTTCAAACACACATAATTTCAATAAGCCAAGTAATAGAAAAAAAAAAATTATTTTACCCAATGGTACTTGACTGTAAAATACCCTACATATGTACATTTTGGGGCGTATTCCCAAGTGCAAAAATAGAAATGAATATACAAAAAATACACAATTAAGATACAATCTAAATATACATATAAAATTATGTTTACATTAAGACGTTCACATAAATATACATACAATTCTTAAAATTTCATTGGAAAAATTTCATTGATTTCACTAAGCAACAAATTGAAAAAATATTTGGAAACAAGAAGCGCTAATATCCTTTTTTTAAACGGAGAATTTAAAAATTTAAATTACACCAATTTTGAACAGTTTTAAAAATGAGATTTTACTTTTTTATGGATATTTTATTAATTTTGGAAATTGTCATTTTCAACATAGACTTTTTAATATAGACTTTTCAATCTAGGGCACAAACTAAAATATACAGGATCTTGGTTCGATAGATTATCTTTGTTGCATACCTTTGACAAGTTTATCATACCCCTTCAGCCCATTTTGATAAGGGTATAATTAATTTATAAAAAAATTTAAGAGCGATAACGGACGGTCAATGCACAACGATATGAAAACTAAATACTTATATATGTATTCAAAATGTGAACAAGTCTTGTCGTTTGTATAAAATCGACAGAGATTTGTAACGTTTTGAAGTGATTACCCAGCAGATAGTGTACAATACCAATGCTTAGGCGTTGTACAATGGAACACACAGAAGCAAACAAATAAATAATGAGAGGGCGAGGGTTCACAGTATATTCACAAAACAAAAAAAAAAAGCTCTCACCAATCTATGTTTAGTTTGCGTTCTTTAGCGTTCTCTTTCCACTCTTTCTCGCGCTCGTTGCTTTCCCACTGTGGCTACCAAAGCGTCTGACAACTGACTAACCTAAGCCCCCAACCCGTCACACCTCTAAAAACATTTCCAATGTGCGCCCGGCTAGACCACGCTGTCACTTAGTCGGCAATAAAACAAAATTCCAAGCCAAACATTTTAATGAGAGTAGTTATGGTTCACAATAGAGAGAGCAGCTCTCAATGGTCACATAGGCCGGCTAAAGCTAGCCGAAGCTTCGTTCGCTCATAATTGTTGGCGGCGGCGGTGACGATCAGTAGGATTTCAGTGCTCAAGCGACGACGTCGTTGTGCTTGCCTCCAGCGGACAAGAGAGTAAGAAAACAAGGCAAAGAATTATTTACCAGACCAGTTTTCGCGCTGTCAGTTGTGTGGCAATGACGCGCTGAAGTTGTTGTTATTCTCTCGCGTGTGTGTCAGCAGTGCGTGGTGGTGTGTCTGCTTTTGTATGTGTGTGTGCATCTGTGTTGCCAAAAATATAGAACTTTTATTAAACATTTCATAGCGGTAGCAACAGCGTTTCGATTTTCAAGGTAAAGTTTCAATTAGCTGCGTGCTTTGGGGTCGTCATTTCAATTGCAAACACTAGCAATTGCAGCGATTTACACACGTATAGAAATACATATATGTATAATTGAATAAAACTTTGGAACGTTAAAATGCATTTGGCGAGACAGACATGACTTTCCAATATATATACAATGCCCTCGGCTCTGATAGTGTGAGAGAAATCATGGAATTATCACGCGATGTTCCGTGTTCTACGGGTGCAAAGAATATATGTGACAATCAGCTGTTCATAGACATACAAATCGGGGGGGCACGACTGCTTTAACATTTTATATACATACATATATATACTACATATATAATCCGATATATGTGAATGTGTTTTTTATATGGATCATGTGATTCTTGTTTTTTTTTTTGTAGATACGTTTTTAATTACTCAACTTTGATCATGAAACATAAATGTTTATGGTCAGATAAAAATTCAAGGCAAAATTAAACGAAAATAGAGTACAGAGTATACAACGTTATAGCCGACAAATATATTGAACCTACATCAACAGAATATGCCTAATCAATACATTAAATCATTAAACAAACTAAATAATCAAGCTTTTAATGAAAATCAAAATATTATTATAAAACCTACACAACAAATTAACCTTTAGTTTGAAGGGCATATATTCCATATAAAAACAAACAAAAATAAAACCTGAGCAAACAAGAAATGTTTAATATTTGGCAAAACCCAACATTTTGGACAGATTTATTGGCCACTTTGGTGCACGTGGCAAAGATCCCACCAAATGTTTAATAAATAAATAAACGAAAGCAAAGCTAACACATCAAAAAAACAACACAATAGCAATATACTGCGATTTTTATAATAATATATATACAGACATAAATAAATGTGTGTTATCAACAGGCCAAGCGAGCAACAAATCGAATGTCGATAAGCTCTCTATATAGCCTAAACCGGCTCCACTGGGTCATATTCATTTATGACTAAACCACAAAACTACTAGAACATTACTTAATAGGTTTGCAGATGATTAGATTCACTTGTTAGACTAAATGTGTAATTAATTCAATTTTTTAATCATACTTTAAAAAGACTCAATTATGAAAATAGCATATGAATTATACAATTTTAACTATACGCCATTTTAATATGATCACTGCAAATATTAAGTACAACAATACTCAACGTCATAAAATACATTTTAAAAACTTTAATTCAATTTCATCGAAAGAACACGCCGAATGTGTTGAACTTTATTTCGTATGAAACATTTTAATTTTGTTGCCGAAAATATTTAATTCTATCGAACTTGTTTAGCTAAAATTTTTAAAAAATTTAAGAGCAGAAAGATGATCTCTACCGGGCGATGAGAAAGAAACATTTCTACTTTAATTATAAACTAATTATCTAATAATTATATACTGTATAAAACACTATAACAATTAAATTATAAACAAAAATAATTCAAGAAATTATTTTAGCTTTGAGCATTTCCTTAATATTTTATAATAACACTATGCAACAGCATTTTGTATCCCGGCATTTTTAGAGTCCATTAATATGTAAAAAAAAAATTAAAAAAAATTGAAAAACAAAAAACATAAATTCTAGTTTTCGATTAAAAATTGCACAAAAAATAGCTTTTTTTAAAATGGTCATCTTCTGTGCAAAATTTCCATTTCAGTCTGTAATAAATTCTAAACGAAAAATCGAATTAAAAAATGTTGTATAGCAGGTTGATAGACAATTTTATTACCTTTTCGAAAATATAATCATGTTAATATCAATAAAGTATATTTGAAGTTATTGTCACTTTACCAAATATAACTTTTTGAAAAGTCAAAAATATTGCTATTTTCGATTATATCTATATTTTTTAAATTTTATTTTCGAAATCAGCGACCCATTTTACGTATAGTTCGACTCAAAAAAGTTTGGGATAAAATATTTTTTTCCAAATTGTTAGTATAATTAGCTGTTAACAAAGTTCAAAATAAATCTTAAAATATTGCTTACTTATTAAAAAAAAATCCAATGATAATTATAGTAGGAACTTAGTTTTCATTTTTCGGAATATTCCTGAGTTAATTTCTTTTGACTATATGACAGATTAAACTCTTTTTAAATACAGACTATCTAATCATTAGCTTGTTATATATTCAGAAATTGTCTGTAGCCTTTTTAGAACTAAATAGCTATTTATATATTTTGTTTAAAAAAATAAACCCCTCAATGTTCCAGAGTCTACCATGAAATCGATTTAAACAGTTTGAAGGTCTAATGCCAACATCAAAGTCGAATGTAATTTTCAAGTTTGCAATTAGCTTTTAAATAGCTAACGAAAAGTGTAATACACATTTTTATTTTTTTATTTTGATGAGCAGTAAATTAAAATATTAATTAAATTTTTTTTAGTTAATTGAAAGGCAAGAAAAAGCCTAGAAAAATGACGTAGAATTTTAATAATAACACTGATCCAGGACAATGAATGATATAAAAGATTTTAACTTTATTTGAATTAACTTTTGATTAAAGCTACATTTGAAAAGTGTTAGGAAACGACGGCGTTTCAATGCGCGCGCATAAATGCAAAGCTGTAGGCGGTATTCGGAATTCGGTCTATATATCCATGAATCAGCTGTTTTTTGTATATGTCCTTAGATTATATAAGTTCCAACAAGTTCCTATTGACAGTGCGCATACAGCGATGACATAATTTTTACACATTTAATCAAAAGCTACCTCAATTATTACAAGCTTCATTAATATTTTATAATTTATATTTTGTTTAATAGTCGTGCAATAGCTAGACAAAATGTCCACCGATAAACAGGCATATTGGTACTTTGGCGGCATGGCCAGCGTTGGCGCGGCATGCACCACACATCCTTTGGACCTACTCAAAGTCACATTGCAAACACAACAGGGTAGCCTGTCGGTGGTGAAGCTAGTGCCAAAAATAATCAGCGAACAGGGTGTCTTGGCATTCTACAATGGCCTCTCCGCCTCAATACTACGCCAGATGACCTATTCCACGGCACGATTTGGCGTCTATGAGGTGGGCAAACAGCACATTAATACAGACACATTTGCCGGCAAAATAGGATTAGCGGGCATATCGGGCATGATTGGCGGCATTATAGGCACGCCCGCCGATATGATCAATGTGCGTATGCAAAACGATGTCAAGCTGCCGCCGGAGAATCGCAGAAAGTGAGTGAAGAGCATGGAATTTAAAATTTATTAAATAAAATTTATAATCTCTCTTTGATATATTTTATAGCTACAAGCACGGTATCGATGGCCTCATCAAGGTATATCGTACGGAAGGATTTAATAAACTATTTACCGGTGCCACCACAGCCACAGCACGTGGCGTTTTCATGACAATTGGCCAGATAGCGTTTTATGATCAGATCAAGTCGTATCTGTTGACCACGCCCTATTTCAAGGATAATCTGGTAACACACTTTACTGCCTCACTGATGGCAGGAGCCATTGCCACAACTCTGACACAGCCCATGGATGTACTGAAGACGCGCTCCATGAACGCCAAGCCTGGAGAATATAATGGTCTGTGGGATGTTGTGCGACACACGGCTAAACTTGGTCCTCTAGGTTTCTTCAAGGGCTACGTTCCGGCATTTGTGCGTCTGGGTCCACAAACGATTTTAACATTTGTGTTCTTGGAACAATTGCGCTTGAATTTTGGCTATGAAAAGACGAGCAAATCCCAACAACAACAACAATCCTAACATTCCAGCAATTAGTGCTAATTAACTGTGTGAACAATGTTACTTGCTATAGATTTAACTAATGCGATACGTAAATGCTTTTATTGTTGTAAATATAGATACATAATTCATATATAAATTTATATGTATGTAAACTGATGGCTTCTTAAAGAAAAAATTATCCAAATACCAAAATTGCAATTATTAAATGTACTATATAAACATTAAATTATTAGGAAATGCAAATTTCTCATTCTAATAATAAACTATCTGATTGTACCTATAAGATAAGGCAGAGATTTAACTACTACGCAATACACAAAATGTAATATACAAATAATTATATTTGTATATCCACATAAATATACTTATTAGAGCTGGAAAACAATCGATGACACTATCGATAGTATCGAACGTCCATAAAAGCAAAACTATCAATACTATCGAGTCCGCATAAATAGGCCAAATATTTAAATTATGTTAATGACAATTCTGTGAATTGAATGAATTATTTTATTTATTTTAATTAACACAACTTTATGTGTATAAATAAATCAGTTTCCATTGTGCTTTATAATTTATAAAATGTTGTTAACGGTTTACATATTTTGTAGATATTTTTAATAGTTTTAACTATTGCTTTCGATGGTTTTTCAGCTCTAGTTCATATATACATTTAGATTAAATTGCATATTTATATATATTCTAATACGTGAACACAAATTTATATTGTTATATTTTATGTGTGTTTTCAAATAGCGATGTTACTTAAATTATACATTGTTGGGAAGACATAAAAAAACTATAATTGTGAAGGGCTGTGTCTAATATTATAATATATGCATCATGTTTATATTTATCAGAACTCAGTTGAATAACCTTATGCTGAGAAAGCTGTTATCTAGGTATTCAATTATTTATAACTCTCTTTACCTTACAGTAAAGATTTTTCCAACTGATCCGATTCTGATCCAAGTTTGGTTAACTTACATAGAGCGTAAAGAATTCTACAATTGAAGAGTTTTGATCGGGATATCTTACAGAAAACAAGTGAATTACCCATCCAAACATACTTATGGCAGCTAATATAGTAAACCGATCTATAAAGTTATCATAAGATAACTCTTAAAGCAACACTCCTTTCCAAACGTTACACATTTCGTGACAATTAAAATAACATGTGTAAGGGTATAAAAATGCAGGTGCGAATATTGGCTTGTCATAAATCAAGGAAATCATGCAAGGTTTGTGAAAAACAAACAAACAAATACGACATTGGGTCAATGTCAATGCCGAATAATAATAAACCCGCCACATAATGCAACGTTGTGCGTAACCTGAGAGGAATGCAAAATTAACAAATTGCTTGGTGACAAAAGTGGGGCCCTGCCGCGTAATGAGCTGTAACTGGCTGACAAGTAAACAATATATAAACATGTATATAATGTACTTACAAATTCAATTGATCATGCACTGCCGCACTTCTGTTGACTTTCTTTTATTTAAATACAAAACTATATAAACATATAGATATACGATTTGGAATTTAACACAAAACAACAAGCTTATGAATTTTAGTGTGTCCGCATTTTTCCGTAAACAGCTGTTAAATAGTGCTGCCACTTTGTACTATTGTGAACTGTTTGCTCTCTGTTAATACTGATGTGGCAACACTTTAAAAACAGTGTTGGATAATGCTAATGCCTAATGTGCGCGCAAATAGGCAAGCTGCCTAAATTACTTTTGTAATATTTTCCATGTAAATTTAATTTAATTTTGTAATATCCTTTTTATAATTTAAAATTATTACAAATGCAAAATGTGTGCCAATTTCATGCAGACATAAGTGTCTGTGTGTGTGTGTGAACACAAACAAAATTACTTAGGTTATGGTTCTTTAAAATTTATCTTTCAGTTAACAGTCGCATTGTAGTTTCACACAATGTCCAATGAGAAACAATCACGTTGGTACTTTGGCGGCATAGCCAGCCTTGGCGCGGCAAGCACCACACATCCCTTGGACTTACTTAAAGTCACGATGCAAACACAAAAAGGACAGCTAACACTGAAAGAACGAATAGCCAAAATCTTAAACGAGCAAGGAATCGTTGGGTTTTACAGCGGCCTATCCGCCTCTCTGCTGCGCCAGATAACCTACTCAACAATGCGATTCGGTTCTTATGAGCTTGGCAAGGATTATGTCAACACTAGCACATTTGCCGGAAAGGTTGGATTGGCTGCTATATCCGGTCTACTTGGTGGTATTGTAGGCACGCCCGCCGATGTAGTAAATGTGCGAATGCAAAACGATGTTAGACTGCCCCTAGACAAACGTAGAAAGTGAGTTACGCACAGAATTTTAAATTATACACCTTTAATAATCGTCTGGTATATCTCTCTTCATAAGTTACAAACACGGACTCGATGGACTCATCAAGATATATCGTAATGAAGGTATTTCTCAACTTTTTGCCGGTGTCACTACAGCCACAGCACGGGGCATTTTTATGACCGTTGGACAGATTGCCTTTTATGATCAGATCAAGCTGTATCTATTGTCCACAAACTATTTCACGGACAACCTAATTACGCATTTTTCTGCCTCTCTAATGGCAGGAGTTATTGCTACAACCCTGACACAACCCATGGACGTTGTGAAGACGCGACAGATGAACGCCAAACGTGGAAAATACAAAAATCTGTGGGATGTCGTAAAACATACAGCTAAGGAGGGTCCATTTGGTTTCTTCAAAGGCTACCTTCTGGCATTTGTGCGAATTGCACCGCAAACGATCATGACATTTATATTATTGGAGCAAATGCGCTTGAATTTTGGCCATGTTAAGAAAGTGCAAACCACATCAAATATACATTGGGAAATTTAACGTAATAAAATAAACAGTGATGTCATTTATAATTATTAATTATAATCACTGTATTTATCATTTCGTTCTCAGACAATCGTCAAGACCAGAAGACAAATGAGAGCTAAGTCGCGTAGATTGAAGCGTAATCTCCTGAAGATGGTTTAAGTAAGCTCATCGCCATTGCCCGTTATGTGAAACTTTTGACGGCTGGGCAAACAATATGCCCAAAGTAATTTGCAAAATTAATTTTCACTAGAAAAAATGTGCTTTTCAAAATTTCCTTTGAAATTTAAAGCTGAAAATGCTTTTAATAAATGACTGGTTATACATAAAATAAGTAGAATTTAAATAAAACGAGATATGATTCAAATTAAGACCTTGCTGACTTTTGTGGTAATTCCCAGAAAAAAGAGATGAATCATTTATAATTACCTAGGTCAGTTCAGCTCGATGTAAATACAAAATTAACAAGTTCTATTTCCGCTTACGTTCTAGATAGCATCGGGTGACGTGGCAAATGCACAATAGCCACATGCAATGCCACAGTACTATAAACATTCCATATAAGCCAAAAATACGCTGGGATTGTCATTCTCAATTGAAATGTCCAAGTTCACTGTCGTACATCTGGGCATGACCCTTTGCCTTGTACTGCTCGTTAGCACATGCCAAGTTGAAGGTGAAAGGAACCGCAGGCTAATGCTACGCAGTCTACAAAAAATCATGGAGGATAGTACGGAATTCGAAAGCTATTTGCAGATTACCAGGTCAGATGCACAGGGCCACCTGCAGATGAATGGCGAACTGAAGCAGCATGTAACCCTAAACAATGATTATAAGGTGAGCTAATCAAGGATATTAATACGCTAGTTGCAACTTAAACTAATTCCCTTTCCTGCAGGTGAACATTACAATACAGCGCAAGAATAATCTCTACAACCAATATGCGAGATTACAGGAAGTTCCACTGATGGGCTTCTGCGAATTTATGAGCTCGTATTATAAGATAATGTTGTATGACAGAATCAAGAATTATTCCAATGCTCCACTTCCGGAAAAGTGCCCATTAAAGCCGGATGACTATAAACTCAACAACTATCCACTTGATGCATCGAATTTAAAAAAGTTTATAGCTCCTGGCTACTATCTTGTGAATTCACAGCTGCTTAAAGATGGCCAGATCAAGATGGAGTATCGTCTAGAATTGCACATGGAGTATTAATTTATTGTATAGAGAACAATAAACATTTAGCCAATTCGCAGAATAGCATTTAACCTGCTTCAATTTGCTGCAATATTCCAAGTGTGTTGGACTTCATCAATCTGGCTGTCATCCTAACCTAACCTAACCCAAGACAATACTACCTAAACCAAATATGTAATGGTTGATTTTAAGGTAATAAAATAAGGGATAATGTAATTTTATTCGTAACGAATGTGTGTGTAGTTGTATCAATATGAAACAAGATACGATCCAAATTTAGAACTTGTGTATTTCCCATTATAATTATTTATAATAAACTAGGTCAGTTCAGGTCGTATACAGTTTATACCAGACGAGAGGATTACATGAAGTTATTATATTTATAACATGCAATGTTGATTATATTATAAATAAAAAAAATTATTAAAAAAAAGTTCAGCGCGTTGTTTCGAAAGAAAAACAAGCCTCACTTCCGCCCGCTGACATGCTAGATAACATCGGCTGACGTGGCGTATGCACAATGGTCACATGCAATAGCCACAGTATTAACATCGTTAATAGACATTCGATATAAGGCGACAATGTGCAGGAATTTTTAGATCATTTTCAATTGAAATGTTCAAGTACGCTGTAGTAGACCTGGGTCTGACCCTTTGCCTTGTGCTACTCGTTGGCATATGTCAAGCTGAAGATGAAAAGAACCGCAAGCTCACGCTGCTCAATCTCGAGAAAGTCGTGGAGGATAGTAAGGAATTGGAAAGCAACCTGCAGGTTTCCAAGCCAGATGAAGAGGGCCACATGACGATGAGTGGCGAACTAAAGCAGCATGTCATCCTAAACAACGATTATAAGGTAAGCTAATCAAAGATATTAATGCACAAATTACAGTATTAACTAAATCTCTTTCCATAGGTGAACATTACAGTTCACCGCAAGAATAAAGCCGAGGATCAATATGCCAAACTAAAGGAATTGCCGTTAATGGGCGTTTGCGAATTTATGAGCTCATATTATAAGACAATGTTTTATGAAAAAATCAAGGAATATTCCAATGCTCCCCATCCGGACTCGTGCCCATTGAATCCGGAAACCTATCATCTCAACAACTATCCGCTTGATGCATCGAATTTCAAGAAGTTTATGGCTCCTGGCTATTATCTAGTGAATGGGAAACTGCTTAAAGATGACCAGGTCAAGCTAGAGTATCGTCTAGAGTTGCACATGGAGTAAATCTCCTCAGTTATTATTTTCATTTATTGTAGAGAGAACAATAAACATTTAGTCTATTCGTAGGATAGCATTTGCTCCAACACCTCATCGTATACGTATTTCTTGGCCTCGGTGCCCCAAATGAAATCCAAATGGGCCCATTTCTCGAACGGAACCAGATAATCGAGTGCCAAATTTGGTAGCTCATCGCGCAGCTGCTGTACATCGCTCACATCGCACATCCAATCGTTGGCACCATAATACAGCGCAACTGGAGCCTTGGCATTCTTTAGCTTATAGTTGGGTGGGAAGTAGCTGCCATATTCCATGGGATTGCGAACTACTGAATAGTCAAATTTGCGGAATTTGCCCGAGTTGAACTCCTGGCAGAAGTGAATGTTTTGATTAACGGAAGCACCGGCGGGCGATGTAGCCTTAATATGCTCCAGTAGCTCCTAAAAGTATACAAATTACACAACATATTTAATTATATAAATTAGATTCTGATGGATTTATTACTTACATAGTCCAGCTGTTCGGAATCGTAGCCACCAATCAGGAAAATCTCGTTGGCGCACATCTCAGCATATGGCGAGGTAGCCTGGCACATTTCAATGCCCATATCCTGCTTGAACTTGTTGCTGGGCATAAACTCCATGGAACCGCACAGCTCAACAATGGCATTAGGTTGACCCATAATTGGGGCAAAGGCACGTGTCATTGGACTCTTCATGTTGCCCATATAAGCAGCGGGTCCCAGCAAATGTGCCGACTTGATCTTGTCATTGTATGCTGGCCTCTCCGACATCATAACCAAGTACACGGTTGTGCCCTGGGAGTGTCCCACATACTGCACCTGCGACTCACCGGTCTCTTCCAAGATGTAATCAATCATAGCGGGCACATCATAGATACCAATTTCATGCCAGCTAAAGTTCCAGAAGATTTGCCAGAATGTTGGCCAATATCTATGTGCCTTGGAATAGGTATTACCACGGGCATTGCCCATCCAAACATCATAGCCAGCATCTGATAGAATATAGGCCAAGGCTTTGCCAGGTCCCATTAGCACCCAATCGGAACTGGAGCTCAACATGCCGTGCATCAGGAAGGCAACAGGCCGTTGACCTGTATAGCCAGTCTTACGGGAGTACGGAATGCGATGCATGGTCAGAATGTAGTTGTCATCGGTTGTCACCGTATGACGCTGCATTGGATAGCCATCGTCTGCGATACGCTCACCCTGTTTAAATTCAAATGCGTAGTCTTAAAAATATTTTTTTTTAGAATTTAGACAAGACTTACGCAATCCGATATGGGTCTCTTGCCAGCGGCGGCAAGACCCAGGAGGCCCAGTAGTATAGTTGCCGAGATGATAGCTCTTCTCATGGTTTAACTGTATAGTTAACGCATTGAAGAGCTCTTGGCCTTATATAGGGAATCTGTTATCGCCATTAAAAATATCACTGATACTGAATTATCTATTGATAGTATTGGTCTGTGGTGGTCTGATATAGACTACGGTCAAAATAATGGACTCTATGGAACCCCCCCTGAGTGTTTAATATTTACTAGGTATACGCAAAACTGGGCCTAATCAATGTTTTGACTTCAGTTTAATTTACAATTGCTAGATTCTCCGGAGACTTCACACAGCACATGTCTATCATTATCGCTCTTATATTATTTTATTTATTATTTTTTTTTCAGAATTTTTCAATCATAATCAAATGTTTAGTATGTAGTATGTCTGCAGCTATAAATAACTGGCAAGTGTGGGCTGTTTGAGCGATTCACGATCGCAATTAAATTTAGTAAAATTCAAATCATGATAACATTGCGAAACTTTCTATCTAACTTATTGATTTCTACAGGCCGCACTCTAAGGATTGACCTAGACATTTAATTGCACCCACAAGGAATATTGATTTTTTTTAAGTTTCGATTGGTTTTATTCTGTTGTTAATACACGTAGGTATTAGAAAGGATCCATGACGACGCGCACAGTTGAGGCCACAACATTTAAAAATGCTCTTTAAGTATTCAGAAAATTATACATATGACAGTATATTAGATACATTTGTGCGGAATAGAACAATATTTCCATAATCAGAATTTATCATAATGAAGCACGAACAAGTTGTTGTTGACTATTGGACCATGTTCAAGACATCGGGAATGTGTTTACTATTGGCCATTTCTGGCTATGTATTCCTTAAGTAAGTTAGGCCGATCGTATAAATATTCATAACTCATCCATATTCATTTCAGAATGGTACAAGCCATCTTTTGGTTACCCAATCATTTCAAGCAAAATCAAATGAGACTCGAGGCAATTGCAAAGCAATTTGGCAAGGATATGGATCCTGACGAGCGCGCTGAAATGGAGAAGATCTTTAACAGCGATGAGCCTTTAACGGCGGAAAAATTAAATGAATTGCTGGATAAAACATCAGATGAGCCCAAGAAGGAACAGTAGATTCTTAAAATTTATATTTATACTATAATACTATACCTGTTTATTGACTCTGTATATAATTAAGGAGTTTTGATTTCGGTTTTAAACAATATAGAGCATATATATATTTATATATATTAATTATGTATGTTCAAACGATAATTCTTAATACATTGATTTTGTTCTAAATACATACATATTTTATGATTAAACAGTACACGCATTTTGGCAAACAAACCATTAAAACAATCAATAAGTATCAAGCAACTCTTTAGATATAAGTAGGGTATATATATGTATATACGTAGAGGCTTACAATAAGGAGAAAAAAAATTTATTAGCAGTTCTATTTGCTACTGATATATGCGGACTTAAAGCCCATTCCTGCTTCATTGGTATTTCATTAAACGGAGCTAAAAACGATGCCATTATATTCACTATAAGTACATATATTTGTTGTTTTTGACTAACAAAGGATATTATCGACTTCAACCTCATTGTTCCCAACTAACTCATATCAAATATAAGCAAGCATGCCAATTTTCTATAATTATATTAAGTATATTATTATGTTATTTTTTTAAAAAGCTCAAAATAGCGCAAGTCTCTCATTTGCTTGGTTTAATTTCTCTTGTCCAAATTTTTGTCATAAATAATATATGAATATATAAAAACGTACTTTCTTCTATCTGATCTACACTCGCACTTTAAATTCGGCCAAAAATATCACGAGAGTTTGCTATATATGTTACAAACAATAAAAAAAACTAAATGAAAAACACTTTCGATTATTGTACTATAATATAATGTATATATATATGTAAAATAAGAACTCAAGAATACTCTAAATATAAGTAAACCAGTATGCAATTCCGAGAGAGCGCATTTCAACTTGAACAGAATAATTAATCTGTTTGTATGTATATGCTAATAACTTAGATAATATTTAATATTTATTATGAATGTATATATATATACTTTCTGATAACTTCTCCAATTTAATCGACGCTCTATTGACTTGGAGTATGCATTGGAAGCCTGAAATATGGATTGGCCAAATTAATACGAGCAGCGGGCAACAGCTCCGGGTGATCGGTTAATGTATCCGATAATGCGGTAAGCAGAACACCTAATTTGTATATAAATGTTAGCTTTTATATAATATTTATCAAGTTAAATACTTACGTAAAACCTTCTTCTGCAAATCAACAGGTATGACACCTAGATTACCCTCACGTTCCAAAAATTCAGTAAGTTTTTGCAATTCCTGTTGAGCCTCATCGGAACCATGTGCCAGTGACTGGGCAAACATGACCTATAAAGTGGAATATAACAAATATTTAAGGCATATTTCAATTTAATGAACTTTTTATAAACGTACCTTGGCTAATTTGTACAATATTTCCTCTAAGCTGTATTCATTGTATAAATATTCAACAATTTTAGCTCGGCCCATGGTATCATCATAGTCTGTTAAATCTGGGAATTATTTTAGAATAAATATATAGAATATGCTTAGTATTAACACTACCAACCTTGTGGACTCTCATTCTCCAGCGCCTTTAACTTATTCCAGAATGTAAACGTGTCCAGAGTTTTGGCTTGTCCTATCTCTGGTGTAACACCTTCAGAATCGTTTCCCAAGTGAATATAGGGCAAAGGTTTCTCTGTTGTAGTGCTCGTTGTTGTAGTTGTTGTGGACGTTGTACTAGTTGTAGTACTGGGCGGACTGTTGCGTTTTAAATGATTCTGACGCAGTTCCTCAGGGAAAATGCGATTAGCATAGGAGCGTTGCAAAAACTCAATTCCAAGACGAATATCACGCAAGAACTTCAAAGCGCTTTCTCGGGTAATCTATAAAAGTGACAAAGAAAGTTAAAATTGATTTCTCGAAGAAATTATTTAATAAAAACCAACCAAGTTCTCATCGATCAGTTCCTCTACAGCCCGGGCAACACCTGTCTCGTCGCCAGTCCAGAAAACATACTGAGCCATGTCGAAGGAGGAATATTGACCATTTGGATTGCGCAGCAGACTCTGTGCGGTCTGAAAGATAGATAAATAAAAGAAAACGTAAAGAAATACAATTAGTTAGCAGTGAAGAGAATAGTTAGCAATGTGGGATGGTTTAAATACATTAATTTAGTTGGGTTTGCCAATTTATCGCCAATCGGTGAAATGATTTCTGAATTGTCATAAGAACCTTGGCCGTCAAATGTGGCATGCTGGAACGCCGTTCTGTGGTCTTTGCCACCGCCTCAAGCTGCTCAATCAAAATGTCGCCGATGGTCTCCTTGTTGATATTATGATCATGCTTAGTCGGTTGCATCTTTTTCTCCATCGGTTCACCTTCAACATCTGATGTAGCAGCATCTGTCTCTGTATTCTCTACTGGCTCGCCAATAACATCTACAACAGGCTCGGATTCGCTTTCAGCAGCTGGCGCCTCTGTTGCAATTGCGGTTGTTGCAACAGTTGCTGGAGCTGCTGTGGTTGTGGTAGTTGTGGATGTGGTTGTGGACGTTGAGGATGTTGGTAATACCTCTGGGTTTTGACCAAATGCAAGACGAGCTGCACCGTAGAATGCCTGTTGATTTTTGGGTGGTTTCGTGGATATACACTTGGTTTTTCAAAAGACACATACATACGACGTTTACAAGGAATAAGAATGGGCATACATATAACTATGGGACGAGGATTAAGCATGGGTTTCTCTCTCTCTCTTACCTTGGCATGCGGTCCGTGCTCGGGAGCCGGTTTTACTGCCGTTTTTGGCTCTTCCAACTGTGAGCGTTCGCTCTCGTCCTTAAAGGCTGCCGTAGTCGTTGTGGCCGATGTGCTGGTGGTAGTTGTTGTAGACATCGCCATCAATGGCGTGGCCACCTCCAGCTGACGCTCAAAGTCCGGCATATGACTAATGCTCGCTAACTCCTTGCTACTAGGCTCTGGTGCATTAATTACTTTCTCAACGCTCTCCTTTGTGGTGGTTGTTGTACGGGCAGTGCTTCCATCATGCTGGCGCTTACCCACGGACGTCTGCTCATTCCTTAGCTGATCCAGTTCAACCACATCGTCCTCGATTTGTGGAAACACGGCGTCACTGCGTTTATCCAGGCGCACAGAATGCGACGGATCTATATTCAGGAAAACACTTGATATGGTATATAGAATATATATGTGGTAAGGAACTTACTATAGATATATGGAAGAAGAGCCGGATAGGCTTGAGCTAGACTGCAACTGGCGACCAGAAATACGGCCACAAACCTAGTTCCAAGCATTATCCTTGGCGTAATTGCAAGCTGAAAATGACATTAAACGTAATATATTTGATTAGCTGCCAAAAATTCGATTATATTCAAATGAGAATGGTTTTTATATATGCATGTACGTATGTATACATGTGTATGTTGTAATGGCCCTGTTGGACTTGGCTGCCTCTAAAATACACTGCTCGTTCACATACTTTTTCATGCACAAGAAGTTGCAGTAAACCAAAACATAACAAACTATTATTTCAATAAAATATTTATAACCCACAGATGTTAAGTTTTTAATATTGTGAAAATAAAATTCTTTAAGAACACTTCATAGATTATTTATAATATATATAAAAATTAAAGTAAAGATTAAATTTAATTTTGAATATCTATAAACTTTTCTGCATAGCACTGCCAGTTAAAAATACATTTTAAAGCTATGTATTTGCAGCTTTGGTAAAGGTCCTATTATTTTTGGACAACCATATTTGGCGAAGGTCCTTTAGGGTGCCCAAGAAGAAAACACAAATACACACGCAGATGCAAATAAATAAGTGCTAAAAATAACACAAGAAATCGATAAAACAGCGGCAGTAAAATACACCAACAGAAACCAAAGCGGAACGAATAACAACAACAAAACAACAAGGGGATAGGGGAACAGAGGTCGAAACAGAGCACGCTAACTTTGATGTGATGTGAACTTTCTTGTGCTGTGGGTCGCAACAACACGGTTGCCCAACCAAGCGCCCTCCCAACCACCCACTCACTGACACTGTGACACACACACACATACATACGTACACTAATGCAAGCCAATTGGCAGTATATTGAATAGATTGTCCGCAAAAGTGGATTATCGATGCATTTGGGAACACTTAGGCACGTTCGAGACTTAAGTGGTCCAGCAAAAGCGATAAATCTATCAAATTATGCTGTTATATGCATTTTGCATATACATATTTATGTACAATGTAACATACATACACCAGGTCACGAAAGTTGCCAAAAAAAAGGGTCAACTCTCATAAATATGCAACAATTATTTAGTTTTGTTTGCACAACATACTTTAAGTTACTTTAACACATTTTATTATTATTAAAAAATAGTTTATTATATATTTTTCACTTTTACCTTCCGAAATGTGTATGATATTTAAAATGCGTCCTAACCGCACGAAAGCAGACAAGACTCTGACCTGAGCGTCGTTTTGCGAAATTATTTGATGAAAAAAGCTCGCTCTTGCCGCTAAAGCGTTATAACCCCATAATGGCAGAGAGGGGCAAAAGCAGGACGTTGGCAGGATAAAAGCTCAATATGATTCTTGAGCCTACGAAAAATGTGTTTTATTACAAACTGCTTCAACTCTCGGCTGATATTATAAATACATTTTGAAATGCTAATTTCGTAATTTCCCATTTATGTATATAAATATATATTTTAACAAAATATATAGTTTGGTAGGAGACGGATTCTTCAAAGTGTTACAAATTTCAGGATAGAATCATAACACATTATACAAGGGTTTAAAGAAACATATTTTTACCATACGTACCTTAGGGCTATATATATATAGAACTTAGGTTTAAATTTGTTGCCCATTATTAAATTCTTAACTATGTTTTATTTAATTCAAGAACAAGAGCACATTTCAATAGTAAACATTTAACTGCAGCCTGGGAATGGATCCACACGATTCTTTCGAAGCACAAATTGAATTTTGCGATTCATATCCTCATTGTAGATGGCTTTGCATTTTTCAAAATTGACGCGGCGGCGCACCTGTGAGACGCAATATAAATTAAAATTAATTGTTCACATTACTTGCAACTAATTACGCACCTGGTAAGGTTTCTCATAAAAACGCGTGCGCCTGAATTGATCAAAGATTTCCTCTTTGCCGAGAATGCGGTTTAGCAGTCGGCAAGCCTCCTCTACGTTATTGTTTTGTACCAGCACGGTGCGTGCCAGAAATTGAACGTGTCTCATGTTGAATTTCAAATCAGCTCCTCTTCGTTTGTTGTTTATTTCAACAAACGTATATAAACGAACTTATTGTGTTTTTAGCTTGTTAAATAACCAGGTCGCACACAGCTGTTGTAAATAGTGTGACCGTATTAAAGAATGCCGGCATGTTGCCAGACTTTGTGCGATTGACAATGTTGCATTTGCTAAAGAACGACTCGTTAAAATGAAATACTTATCGAAAAAGTATCGTAAAATCGACCACCTCTAATATATTCTCGATCTTTTATACAACAAGCGTGGCGGATACCTATAGCAATAGCAGGCTGCTGAGAAGTATTCGGGAAAATAATAAAAATTTAATTTAAAGTGTAACTAAAAGCGTACTGAAAATCGGTATACATACATATATAAATATTTGAACAGATACTCGAATACTCTGCTATTAAAGGTGAGACTACTGAAAAAAACTGACTAATATTTTCTACAGTCGCATTGTGTGTGTGTGTGTGTGTGTATTTAGTAGATTTCTTTTTGCCCCCTTTGTTAAGTAATCAAAGGTAATTATTTTCTTTCTTTTTTTGCTTGCAAATAGTGCATGCAAAATACATATATACATATATGGTACGTCATTGGGTTGATACACATTTTGCAAAATCGATTCAGTTGACGATAGCCGATTTTTCTTTTCCTTTCTCTTCCGTCTCTACCCCTATAAAAATGTCTGACGCAGCGTCCTGCGCGGCACATGTTTTAGCCAAAAGTACATACATACACACGTATATATGTACATACATATGTATATGCATTTATATTATACATGCGTATGTACATATGCAGCTTGCACAATTGCCAGGGCCTTTATAAAAGTCGCATATAAATCAATAGAAAATTCTATAGGTGTTTTGCACGTTTTGTGTGCTGCTTTTCACTTCGTCATTGTGTTTGTGCGTTTTTTTTCTTTTTCGTTATCGTTTTGTCTGCTTTGTGCGGCTGTTCGCGCAGGGGCAACGGTTACGATGACCAGGGCTACATTATGCTGACGAAATTTTCTAGAAGTTTATGTCTGTATGTGTGTGTGTGTGTGTGTGTCCATGTGTTTGCGTCAGTTTGATTGTGTGCCAATGAACGATTGCCGCGGAAGCGACGGGGCATAGTCAGCTGCTTTCGTCGGAAAAAAATTAAATTTAAAACGAACATATTGAAATAGAAAAATTGAAAAGAAATTCTAGAGAACGTGGTCTCTACCAGCACGCAAATCGCAATTTTTTTTTGCAACTGACCTTGAAATTTTCTCTTCCGGAAAACAACGCATACAAACGGAGAAATACCCTGCAAATATATAATAAGGTTGCTTAATTGAGTATAATATCAAAGAGGCATGTGAAAAAGTGACAAAATATATTACAATCAAAGCGAGAAATTTACAAAAGAAATTTATATAAAAAAAAGAAAAATCAAAAGTGTGACAATATCGCCATATTTTAAAACGACAAATTTCCAGCAAACAAAATTCAACCAGAATATCGCAGTGGGCGACCTAAACTCGCCAAATTAATCTAATTACTTCAATGCGACGCTTCCTTTTCAAGGAAGATAAGGCGAGTGATATCATAAAAATCACGTTCTTATCTTTAATCATATTTCACCCTGTCCCTATTGCCTTTCCTATTCCCATTAAGTGTCATTTTATCTACAATAAAATATAAAATGGAATAGAAACTGTTTGTACAATGTTTGATGCATGTGCCTGTCTAGGTGTTTCAATAAATGAATTTTTTGTAATCGTTTTTTGCTTGCAGTTAAAGTGCAACAGCTAAAATGGTGAAGGAAACAGGATACTACGATCTGCTGGGCGTTAAGCCGAACGCGACAGCCGAAGAGCTCAAGAAGGCCTACAGAAAATTAGCGCTTAAATTCCATCCAGACAAGAATCCCAATGAGGGTGAAAAATTCAAAGCCATCTCGCAGGCGTACGAGGTGCTCTCCGATGCGGACAAGCGTCAGATATACGATGATGGCGGTGAGGCGGCCATTAAGAAGGGTGGCGCCGATTCCGGTGATTTCCGTAATCCGATGGACTTCTTTGAAAAGTTCTTTGGCGCCGGTTTCGGGGGTGGCGGCGGTGGACGTCGTCGCGAGCGTCGCGGCAAGGATGTTGTACACCAAATGTCTGTGCAGCTGGAGGAGCTGTATAATGGGGCAACGCGCAAGCTGCAGCTGCAGAAGAATGTGATTTGCGACAAGTGCGAGGGACGCGGTGGCAAGAAGGGCAGCATTGAGAAGTGTACGCAATGTCGCGGCAATGGTGTCGAGACGCGTGTCCAACAGATTGCGCCCGGCATTGTCCAACATATCGAGCAGGTGTGCCGGAAGTGTTCCGGCACTGGTGAGTCCATTCAGGAGAAGGATCGCTGCAAAACCTGCAACGGTAGGAAGACGGTGCGGGAGCGTAAGGTTCTCGAAGTGCACATCGAGAAGGGAATGCGCGATGGCCAAAAGATAGTATTTACAGGCGAGGGCGATCACGAGCCCGAATCTCAACCGGGTGATATCATAATACTGTTGGACGAAAAGGAGCATACGACATTTGTGCATGCGGGCACGGATCTAATGATGAAGATGCCGTTACAGCTGGTTGAAGCGCTTTGTGGTTTCCAGCGCATTGTTAAGACCCTCGATGATCGCGATCTGCTGGTGGCAACACAACCCGGTGAGGTCATACGACATGAGATGACCAAGTGCATTGCCGAGGAGGGTATGCCCATATTTAAGAATCCAATGGAGAAGGGCACGCTCATCATACAATTTGAGGTCATCTTCCCCGACGCGATCAATCCATCAGTTATACCGACGCTCAAGCAGTGCTTGCCTCAGGCGCCAGAGATTGACATTCCAGTTGATGCAGAGCATACAGTTTTGGTAAGTGAAAATGATTTATTTAATTATTGTGATTAGTAACTAATCAACTATTTGAATCTGCTTCTTGCAGGAGGACTTTGATCCCAAGCAACGTCGTCAGCAACACCAGCGCATGCCCTATGATGAGGATGAGGGCGGCTATCAAGATGGGCCCCGCGTTCAGCAGTGTACCTCAAGTTAAGCGGCGTACACTTATAATTACCATATAAACTTTACAACCAATCCAGGCGATCCATAGAGGGCGTAACACTGTAACCCAAATCAAAACCAACGCACTCGATCTTAATTAGCTCTGCGGCTCCTAACACAATCTAGGAGCGTATCCAAAACAACATCTAGCACCCGCCGGCCGCCACACAAACACCGCTCTCCCGTTTTGGCATTCGAATTGTAATATCCACAATTAACACTCGCACACATAAATTCAATTCAGAAAGTCCCACAATTTCAAAACCCAAATTAATGATGCAAATTTCAAGTTATAATATTATGGCTTAGGATCGATCAGCGATGCTCTTCAGACTACGAGATATGCAAACTACAATATTTAGGTATAAAAAAATACTATCAATATATGCACTACAACATTTTTAACGCGTGGTTTAGAACATTGTTTGATTCCGTTTATTTTTGAGTTGGATTCATTTATGTGATGAATCCCAAATCTTTAAATCAGTCGCCGCCACAAGAACCGCATATTGAAAGTCTGCAAATAAAACGCGCGTCTAGGAACAAGTTTAAGTTATTTAATTCCAGCATAAATAAAAACGTTAGATTAAACGGATATAAAGAATAAACTAATTAATACACAATTTCAACTACAAACTGTTTACATATTCACTTTTTAGTTAAGGAGGGAACACCGACTCATGCTTGGTGTCTTTATAACCATCTAGAATATATAAATGTATTTTTTTTTTGCTAACTGCATAATACATGGAATAATATGAATATTTAAATTCAATCGATTGTTTCTATTGATGGCGTTAGAAAGTTGAGAACCTCTTGCGAGTGAGGATCGCAACGATTATATTAAAAATCACATGTCGAATGATTTTATTTGAGTTAGCTCTCCCTTTCTAAGTCTGAAATAAAACTTTGGCAATTAAAATTTCCGACTAATATAATAATAGCTATTAAATTTTTTGATCATATTTATCAATAAACAAATCCAAACAAACTTATAAAAAATATTTCCCAAATCTAGAGCTATTTTTAAAGCTGCATTTTAGCTTTTTATCGTAAATCGTTATTAACGAATCCTCTAAAAAAATGCAAGTTTATAAATTTGTTGTTAATTTATTTACTAATCAAGTAAAAAGTAATTACAATTATATATATAAAAGGAATTAACGTGCAAAATTTCGCAGAGCAGCGACAACTCCAATGCCATAGATCAGTTTGCTTTCGATGCGCTCCCATGCCTCCTGCTGCACCTTGGAAACACTGTGCAATGATTGAACAAGCTCTGGGGACTCGGTCAGGTTGAGGCCATGCGAGCGCAAATATACACTTAGGTAGGATTGGGCCAGTTCAAAGTCTAGATTTGTGCCAAACATAAACTCAATGAGTTTCACAAACTGCAGCATAGCGAGCATTGTGCCACCAGCCTCTGGATGCAGCGACTTGATCTCAAAGTCGACCATGGAAGGACCCAACTGAGTGATGTGCTTAACGGCAGAGTCAAAGTCGTTGCTTGTGGCAGTTGCCTCCAGCAGTTTGCCAAAGGCAGTTAGATTGTTGAGCGTGGACACGTGCAGAACTCTGGAGCCATCGTTGCTGGTTGGTGCATTGCCAACATCGAAACGCAAATCCAAGCCAGAAACTGTTGGCAAAAAGAAGGGCGCCTGTTTGGGAACCTTAGGAGGTGCCTTGGGCTTATTGCGTTGCTTTATCAGCTGAAGATCAAGCAGATTTTGCCAGCGCGATGCAGCCAGACCAGAAAGTGTAATTAGTTCAGGCGTTAGTTGTTGCGGTGTTTCGTATTTGGCATCAATTTGCTCGCCCAACTCAACGTTGTGTTCAACATCATCATCGATTTCTAGCTCCTGCATAACATCCTCCAGTTCCATGGCATCGCAAACGTTTGTGGGCAGACCCACATATGGTGCTGGCTCTTTTGGATCAATTGAACGCAACGAGATTTGATTGAACAACGTCTTATTTGCCCACAAATAAATGCCCAGCAGATTGACATGAGCTGTGGCCAGAAAATCACCACATGGCGACATGGTCAGCGAGATGCATGGACGCTCCACGCGAAACTGATCAATCATGTATGAAGAGGGTATGTCCCATACTCTTACGGTCGAATCCATGGCCGCTGTGATAAGCCAACGGCTATCCGGACTAAAGGTCATGTCGTTAAGCTTCGCCGTATGCCCAATGAATTTGCGCACAATTACACGGGTGTTCATGTCCACCACATAGACCTTAAACGTCTCCAGGCCAATGGCCACCATGGAGCTCTCGCGATGATGCCTCATCATAGCAACGCCGTCAGCCAAACGCAACAGGGCCAGCGGCTGTTCGGCTGCAAAAGAATTAAAATAAAAATGATGATCTGCCTCCTGGCTAGACAATTTTTAAGTCTCAACTTACTTTTGCCCTTGAATGGCCAGAACTTGACTTGTCCCTTGGTGCAGCCCGAAACTACAACCTGATTCAGATTATCGCTGGCCAAGCCACGCACAGCTGCCTCATGCGCTGATTTGAATGCCCCATAACTGTTCCGATGTAATCCCGACTGTATATTAAAGCGCTCCACATCGCCGGTACTATAACCAATGATGACAAAATTGCCACAGTGCGTCAATATAATGCTCGTCGGCTCGCTTAGAAAACTGGCACGATTTTTACTTTGAAATTGTTGCGGCACCAGACGATGCTCGCCCATGCGACTTTTATCGAATGTCCAGGTGGTTGTTTGTATAATCCCGGCATGTATGGCCGCAATATTGTCCCATTCCTTATCGCGTGTCGTTTCCGAGGTGAACTCAAGAATTGGCGGCATTTTGTACTTGTCAAACTGGAAGCGATCTGTGAATATTTAAATGTATATTAAAAGAAACAAGAAAGAAACGTTTATCCTCGACATGCCGAAGTTATATATCCTTGCAGGAGTCTTTTAGTAACTGAGCGATATATAATTTCAGAGTTCAGAAGCGAGACAGACTTAAAGTACCCATTGCAAGGGTATACAAATTTCTAAAGATATTTTTTGGTTTTCAATATTTACTTTTCTTTTTGGTTGCCTTGGGATTGTAGGTGGCTCTGCCCATGCTCTTGTTCAGCGACTCTGATATGGTGGAGAATACACGCAGTGTGCTATCCTCACCCGAGGAGAGTATGGACACACCAGAGCTGCCATGATAGCGGATACAAAGCGGTGGCTTTGTATGACCCTCGCGTATGCGCAATTGACGTGCTCCACCGTCTGGCATATCAAAGACAAAGAGTTTCATCGAGTTGTCCGGTGATGTGGTGAAGACAACCGGTTCGCTGGGCAAGCAAATAGCTGTGGTAACCTGTGTCTCGTGCGCCTTTAACTGGCCGGCCAGCTTGCGCTCCTCTAGATTCCAGAATGCCATGCAGCCGTTGCTGCAGGCCGACACCAAAATGGGCGGTCCATCGGTGCGAAAGGCTAGGCTGGTGACCAAGCCCCAGTCCTGCTTGAAGGCCACCAGAACTGTATCGAATTTCAAGTTGAGCACTATGATGGTGCCATCACCATGACCGACGGCCACCACATCCAATGCTGGCGCCGGTTCAATGCAAGTGACACGATTAGCGTGACGACTCAAGGTGCATATAATGCTGTTCTTTTTAATATTCATGATCTTCAGCTGGCCCTGCTGTGAGCCCAGCACAATTTTGTTGATATATGTGGGCGGATGAGCCAAAGCCGTAATTTGAAACTCTTCGATATTAAAGGGCACATCCAGATATACGTTGTCATTGTGTATATTCCACACCTTTAACACATTGCCGCGATCCACGGCGATCAGGTTCGAGCCGAAGGGCAGCATTAGATGCACATCATGTTTATGTCCTCGATACACATGCCGTATATGCTTGCCCGCGCGCCACGCATAGATACACTTGTTGCTGGCCGTGTACGTGTGCGTTCTATCCGTGGCCAGGGCCGTTATATCATCCGGATGCAATCCGCTCACATGCAACAAGCGAAAATGACTGGCTGTGTACACCTGAAAGGAACGGCCTATGCAGGTGATCAACAGCGTATCCCGACGTCGTTGCACATAGCGTGTTGTGGCCGGCACCTGATTGCTGACATAGCCCAGTGCACGATTGCGGCGGAATATAGTGCTGCTCTCCCTAACTATGGATCGTGGTTCCTGTTCCTCCGCTGCCGAATTATCCTCTGCTTGCAGATGCGTCATTTTTATTAATTGTTATATCTTTTTATGTATTTTAATAAGGTTTTCCTATTTTCATGTTTACCAGCAGTACTAAAGCACGTGTATGTTGCCAGTGTTGTTAAAACTGTAAGTCTGTTATCGATTTGCTACAGCTACCAGCACTACCACAAGCTCAGCTGACTATGTACAGCTGCTGTTAATGTTATCGATAAGAATCGGAGTATCGATACTAGCGCGCCATAGAGTTTTCAAATATAAGAATTAAATATAATTTATTTCGGACAAAGCGAATATTTACACAACGAGTGTGTAAAGATTAAAATGTTTTTATTATTATTTTTTTAATAGAAAATAGCATAATATTTAATATTTTTTAATTACTTATTTAAATATATGAGAACTATAAAATACAAGCGACAAAGTAAAGATCATTAAAAAACTTTCACAAAGTAATAATATTTGTTATTTTTTTAATATTAATATTATCTAATTGGTATTTCTTCAGTATTTAATGATCTTTAAAAACTAAACGTTATTTTATATTTATTAAATAATAACGCCTTCTGAAACTTTCGTAAGTATTTTCTTTAATAAATTAAAACGTTCATAGTATTTTTATATATTGAATTTCATTTTATTAAATAACTCACATACTTGTAAACATATATACAATAAAAGCTCTTGTGATCAATTTAAATTTGCATTATAAATTAATTACACAGGTATATATAGTAGCTTGGACGCTTTGTGCTACACAAATCCAAGATAATATTGGAAATTATTTGGTAAAAATATAATTACAAACTACATATAGTATAGTCTTTAGCTTGTTAGATAATAACATTTTAAATTACAGCAATTAAAAACACGTTGAAATTGCATTTTCGTTTAATTTTATTCAAAAAGTTTTATCGTTTTTTTTTTTTGTGCACTGAAATCTTTACCAGCCCTTAAAAACTTCAGTTAATTTTTAACTTTCACAGTTTATGCAATTTGCATAAAAAATGTTGTTGCAACATGTGTAGACACCTATGAAACATTTAATTTAAATTTAAATTTACATTCATTAGTAATGGTTAGTGTTGTTGTTACTGTTGTTGTTGTTGTATTTGTTGTTGTGTTTATTAAAAGAAATTATTCGTATGGTTCTGTTGATGCTGTAGTTGATGTCAATTTATGTTTTTTATTTCTTTTCTATTTTTAGTTTAGCGCATTCAGTGCGACTTCACGATTGAAACCTTCCCCAGAATTAGATAATGGATAATCCAGTTCACCCAGACGAGGAGAGGGCCGATGTGGACGGTTAAACTGTATAGATAAAGAATTTAATTTATAGTTTTAGCATTAAATGTTTGTAAGTTGTTCGACTTACCCAATTTTTCATTATTTTAAATAGCACTTGACGCGATGGATAGTCATCAAAATCCGGTTCGGGCACAATGGGCGCCTGTTCATTTGGTGCCAGCATGGGCAGCAGTCCATTTGGACGCACAAACTCCTGTTCAAGGCCAGCGGCATTGACAGCTGTTGCATCACCGTTGCTGGCGCTCAGGGAACGCTTCCCATGTCCGCCGTAACAGACGTGCCCATAGGCCTGACAGCCCTCTGTAAATGCAAAATGCAAAATGCAAAATCACAAAATGAATTAGCTGGAATCGACTTTAGCAAGAAATTGCAAACGCTTTGGGGCACAAAATTATAATCGATATTACAAACACACACACACACACACACACACACACACATATATATATATATACTCTTACATCAGTTATTAACTGCGTCTGCTGCTTGTGGCCCCAAAAAAGTTTCGAGCCCATTGCGTATACGTTCCCCAGTGCATCGAGAGTTTGGGAAACTTTGTGAAAATTATATGGACAAACATTGTCTGTGATTTTGGAAATCTTTAATCGCTTGCCAATGCTCTGGAGAGACATCTTTTGATAACCATTTGACCTCCATGACAAAGCGACTGTGATATTTTTTATATTTTTTTTTATTTTTTATTTTTTCGGCTTGTGTGTTTGTCTGAGTTTATATTTTGAACAAGCTGTTGACTCGATGCTATTTTTGTGCTTCCGCTGGCACACAAAATGATATCAGGGCAACTCCTCAAGGGGTTTGCCCCTCTCTAGCTCTAGTCTCTTAACATTTTAACCGTTTTGGCTTAATGTGTTGTTCCCAAGCGCTTTGGGAATATAAACACACAATGTTTACACACATATATATTTTTAATGTGATTTGCTAAATCTATAGCTGGCAATCAAAAAGTTTTTTTTAAATTGCAAATGCTTAAAGTATAAATCGTTTTTTTTAACGCTATTGAATTATACTATTATAGCCAATTCCTTGATCAGCAATGAAAGGTTGTTAACTACGCCCCAATTGCAACTAGTTGAACTTCCTTTTTATTACTTAAGAACAACTTTTGCATATGAGTAGGAATATATTGGCAGGATGCAGAATGTAACGCCCACAATTTAACGCCCACAATTTGATGACAATGCCAAGCAGCTGCATCAACAAGGCCACAAAGGAGCAATGTCAATGGCTGTAAGGACAATGCGTTTGTTTGTTTTTCGTTAAAGTTCAACTGCAACAATTGTTGCTGCCAGGCTAAAATGTTGTAGTATACCTGACTTTGTCTGTGTGTGTGTGTGTGTGTGTGTCTCGGTGTGTGTGTGTGTGTCTCGGTGTGTGCCTGTTGTCTATGTGCCACTTCCGCTTGTCAGCCATTTATGACTTTGTTTTTTTGCGCTTAAATTCAATGAATATTTCATAAGTTCTTAAGTGGCATTGCGTCCAGCAATTTAATTCAATATTAGAACCCTTTACTTTGATGTCAATATCTAGTGCTAAATTTATAAATTAGTTATGAATAGAATATTTATATTATTCAATACCAATATCTGCTGTTAAAATATAAAAGCAGCTTTTAATTCGCGCTGCTAGAAATATTTTTTTAATTAAGCCAAACTAAATTCATGCCCATGACATTGGGCAATAAAAAACTTTATGAATTTGCTACCCGATTGGTATATCGGTATATATATATATACTCTATATATACTCACTTTTAGCCTGGCTCTGTTGGGCGGCCAATACAACGGTGCAGATGACAACCAGCAGCAACGAAATTGTGGATTTCATCTTAACTGCAAAAAAATATAAAAAAATAAATTATAATTAAAGCACATTGATATATACATATGTAAGGATGTAAGAGAACATTGTCATATGTGGGTGGAGGAAACCTGTTGAAATCAGGACAATGCGCTGAGCCTGTGGGCAACTGAGACTAATTAGAAAATCACATCATACAGACAATCACAAGTCAAATGCATTTAAGGAGTTAATCCTGGATGTAAAACTTTTGAACTTTGATTTATGTTTCACCCACATGCAAAGGCAATTAGTGTGTGCCTATGTGTGTGTGTGTGTGTAACGCACAAGTTAAACTAATGTTTGTTTATTACGTGCTTTGAATTTCTTAATCTTAATCTTTCAGCAGCTTGCGGATATTTTGCGTTTAAATAACAACAGATAAAAGGTAAATCATTTGATTTAGCACGAATCATCAAATGATGCTATCAGGCTCACTTATTTATAGGAACTTTAGCCAAGCTGTTGTTGACAATTCTTTAAGAGAATTCTACATCAATCATACGCCGTGTGTGTCGCGTGTGTACTTTGTACTGCAGTTAACTCGTAATTAGTAATGACAAGACTCACCTTAGTTCGTATTGATTAGTTGATAATTTTCTTGGCTTATATAAAAAAAAACAAAACAAAACAAATAAATTATAAAAACATAACAAAGAATAGCACGTTATAGGCGCTTTCTTAATCAGCAGCACAGAGCACAGCACAGTAATCAATGATCAATGATATATGGTATATTATTGTTATTTTCAGACAGATTTATTTGCCGTTTGTATGTGTATAATCACAGATATTTGCATATATTTTTTGTTTCTATTATTAACTAAACTGATTTAATTAATAGGATCACAAAGTACGCCAACACCCACCCCCGAATATTGTCAACGATTTCACATTTTCAAGCGCTGCCCGGCGACTGAAACCGATCGCGATTGTGAGATTCTGTTCAGCTCTACTTGCCATGATCGGGCTTGATGTGCGGCAGACATGGGTGTAGCCAGGGGGGGAGGCAGACGACCAGTTGCCCCCTCTTCCTTATTTGATAAAAAACACTTTTGGTAAAATAGTCATTGATCATAAATATTGTGAACCGATTTATTAAGGCCTCTATCCGGATTAGGAATGTTTTTGTCATCATAGTTCTCTTAATTCAAGCTAATTGTGTCTTATTAAAAAAAAACTAATTTAATTTTTATTTAAAATTTTGAGATAATTTTTATTGTTCTTAATGTGAGAAAATTCATTGTAGAATATTATTATTTGATTTTAGATCACAAAACTATTCTCTGAGAATTAAAAAATATTTTTTTTATTTATTTATTTAATGTACAGCACAGTCTGCACTTAAGACAAAAATAGAGCAAGTATCTTAATTAAATTAAAAAAAACGCCTAATATATTAGTCTACTAAATTAAGCTAAATTTAAATAAAATTCAATTAAATTAAAAAATAAAAAAATAATGTTAAAAAATCTTTGTGCCTTATATACTGTCTACTAAGACTAGTTGTGAATTAGGATTAGGGGGAAAGGTGTGCAGCAAACAGCGCCTAAGAGTAGGCAACATTTTGCATGTCAATCGATTTATTATGGGTTATTATTATTATTTTTTTTATTTTATTTTATTATTGTCAAGAAGCTGAATTTTTAATGGACTATACATGACATTTTTAGCATTAAATAACAACCATGCCTTATGGGAAGCTTAAAAATGTGTTATTATAATTTTCTATAATGTTAAAATGGGAAGAATATTAAAAAAAAAAAACATGTTAAAATTGGAACTTGTTATTTTTTTAATATTCTCATAGTATAAATACAGAACAGCGTTCTTATTTTTAACAACTATTTATTGAGGTCAAAATATAATAAATAAAACACATTGTTAATTATCTAAAAAAGTAATTTTTCCCTCAATTCTAAATGCAATTTTCGGATTATCAGGATTATCATTTGCTTCAGCACATAACTGAAATTTAATCCAATTTTGCATGATTCCCAATAATTTTTTAGGTTCAGACGCTTTCCCAAATAATTTCCATTTCAATCTATAGTTTACTTACCCATCACCCCTTATAAAAATCCTTTCTACGACCATGTACTGATAAGCCTGAATCCAATAGCGAGGCGTTAATCAGAACAGAATTGCGCCACGCGTCGCATTCAGCCACAGAGAATATGAATTATAACTGTTCAGAGGCTTCAATAGTATAAATAGCGCTCAACTCGCAAAGCTCAGTTGGCTATGGGGCTATTTATAATTGATATATATATATACATATATCAATAGATTTATGGTTGACAGATAAGTGCAAATTAATGTACTTGTACTTTGTGTGTGTTTGCAGCTACTGCAAGGCTGTAAAAATCAACAATGTGCCACCTACACTTTGCAAAAACAATAATATTATTGTTATTGTTATTATATTGTTTATCAGGCAACGTTCTCTGCGGTCTGTTGTAACATGTGTCAACTTCAACTGACAACAAGAACGGGAACCCTACAATTGCCGCTCGTGGCTTATCAATTTTCCCAGCAACGTATACTTGTTATATTGTCAGTTAATAACGTTTTAATGAGCTGCTATCATATTTATATATATTGCATTATTTGCTGCTCCTGCTACTGTCTATACAGTCATATATATATTTAGTATATATAAATTAATTTTTCGAAAACTTTCCGCAGGTGCTGCTGCTCTGCTTTTTTAGCACTTTTCCTGAATCTTTTCATCCCTTTGCATTTGATCAACATCTGCCATTTCAAAGTTCATGATCATCATCAACGTTTACGTGTTTCCGTGTGAAATTTTTCTAATCAACGACCAGCTGATAATACAAATTATAATCGACGAAAAAATGCTCTAGGTAAGACTGCTCGTGTGGGAGATACAACAGGTATATACGGCTGCAGTATTCCCTAATATATTTGTTTATATATACACTTTAATATTGTACTTTGAATATTCACATTAATATAATATAATTATTCCAAAATTAGCTTGATTTGCATTACGTATACGTATACACATCCTATCTTCTATAGTTGTTAAATGTAAAAATTCATACAGACAAATATATAGTTATAATAAGATTATTCAAATCTTTAATTGAAAAATAGTCTAATAGGGTATTAAAGACAATTCGACTTAGGATTCTCGATCTGTTATTAAAAGCGTGCCTTTGGCATGCATTTACGAATGTAATAAAAGGGGCTAGCGGGTGGATTATCGCGATCTACTTATAAGTAGTTTGGTTTAGAGCAAAAAAACAAAACTGATTAGAAAGAAAAAAAGAAAACAAATAAATTGATTTACAGTCTACGAGTAGCAGACGAAAGTAGATCAACTTCGGTTTAGCATCGTAGTCGAGTTGCGGAAATATTAGCAAATGTTTGTCTCAAATATCAAAATAAACAAGTTAATATTAAACATAATAAAAAAAGTGCTTTACATGCAAATAATTTTTAAAAGAGTTATTAATTCTTCAATAACACTAGTTTACTGCAAAAAAGGAGCTGTGCTCTCATATACTTTTTTTGATGTAATTTTGTTTGCTGATTTCAAAAATGCAAACCATTTATTTTTTCAAAGAATGGTTTTCGAGAAAACCGCGAATAGCTAGTTTTTTGGAGGTCTTTGGACTAATTTATTTATATCTACATCCGATCTTATTTGATCTTAAACAATGTAACACATTTTTTTTTTTTTTTTGTATTTGTCGAAAATTTACAATTTAAGAGAGAAAACAGTGATGCGTTGGTTTATTAAAAGAAAAAATGTTGCATATTGTCTACGGAAAAATTAAAGCGGGAATATTCGATAAAGATACACCAATCTTCAGGATCATTATTCTCTCTAAATAAAGCAAACAATTCATTCAAATCGCCGCAATAGCTAAAGTTTCTAGTCAGTTAAAACTTCTCATCTCCAAATATGACTAGAAAAGTGATGAACAGGGTAAATTTTTTCTTGTGTGTTTTTACTAATTGCTGAATAACTACCACATTTACTGACCGATTTGGACAAAAGTATACTTAAAATATTCGTAAAATTATTATCTAACATAATAAATCTTAAAAAGTATTTAAACGAATTTTTTAAATTTTTAAAAGACCAATTGAAATTCAGCAATTTTTCAAAAATGCAAAAAAAAATTCACATTTTTCAACTTTGAGGGTTTATAATGGCTTTGTTTCTTATTCGATTCGCATAAACGGCATACCGTTAGAAAGGGAAAACAATTACCTGTTGAATTGTGGAACAAAGTTTAAGATCATAATAGATCTGATGTAGATATGAACAAATTAGTCCAAAGACCTCCAAAAAACTAGCTATTCGCGGTTCTCTCGAAAACCATTCTTTGAAAAAATAAATGGTTTGCATTTTTGAAATCAGCAAACAAAATTACATCAAAGAAAGTATATGAGAGCACAGCTCCCTCGATCAAAAAATAATTTGTAAACTAGTGTAATGTGAAGAACTATTTAAAAACTAAATTAAATTCAAGTAAAAAAGTAAAAGCACATTGTTTTCTGCTAAAGCAAAAACTAATTAAATTTCCATCATATTTTGCCTCAAGCATCTGCAAATTTAACATACACGGAAACTAAAGAGCTGCTTAAGAAGTTATTAATTAATTGTATAAACTGTGTAGTTTACATAAAATATTTATTTTTTATGTATCCAATCAAATTATTTGTTGTCCGTAAAGCGCTTTGAAGATTTAGTCATGTATAAATTTGTTAAGTACGCAACAAGTTGCTAAAAGTGGCCCAAAGTCAAAAGTACAACTGAAGCATATAAACTTGAATATTTGAGTTATTATAGTGCAGCTTAGGATGCATGATTTATACAGCTGGTTCACTTCAAATGTTGACTTTTTGTAGACCAAGTTGCTTTTAGGCAAATGAGTGCTGCATTTATCCTTACAACTTTAAAGTTGGCAGCAAGTGATGCCCCTCTGGCATCTCATTAAATATTAATCAAAGCCAGCAAATGGCAAAGTTAAGCGCAACATAATGATAGCATAAGTATTACAGTTAAAAATATTTACAGTACAAGTTAAAGGAATTAGGCATTAAATGGCTATAATAATCTAATTTGATTCAATTAAATTAAACAAATAAACAAGCGCACAAAATGATGGCCACAGGGATAATTTAAATAATTGAAATGAAGTTGAATTTGGCTAGAATGTAAAGCAAATAAAATTGTTAATGCGGTTGAATTTATAGCTATTTTTAGAGTGTCTAAAAAATACGAGTATATTCTAAACTGAACTATAATCAAGAGTGATTTAATTTTATTTTAATAGCTTTGGTATAATTAATTTCGCAATTATTGATTTTGGTTGAGATATTTATGAAAATAAATGGATTTTGTCAAACAACACATAAATACTGATTGTTCATATTGCAGCTATATATTCGTGACTAATGCTTTATTTTATAAGTTTCACTTCTGGCACTGGCATGATAACAAATATATAAATTTTCTGAATATTTTGTAATCCTATTTGAACCTAATAAAATTAACAATTACAAAAAAAAAGGGAAACCAAAATTTATTAAGTCTAGTCGAGATAATTTAATAGAAATACAAGTTCTTTAGCTTTTATTATATGTATTGTAATCCTGATATATATTTTATTTTTACTTCTGTATAAAGTGTATAAAAATTTACTTACCAATTTATATTTAAACTTTTATGTGTTGAGTATAAAGCTGCAGCTTTAAATTATATTTTTTGGCACTTTATTTTATTGTTTATATTTCTATAATAATCGAAACACTTTCACTTTGAAAATGAACTTAAAATTCTTAATTTTAAATTTTCGCGCTTGATGTTGGTTGTCGCTCGACTGCAGGCCAAAATTCGTGTGATGCCGTTAGAGGCATACGGGCTGGCTTTATATTGCAGGACGACGGCAGACACGGCCGGCTCGTGTATGTGTGTGTGTGTAGATGTGTTTGTGTGTGGGACTGTGCAGCCAACCAATCAGAAACGCGCGCCGAGCCGACTGTCACACGAAGCATTGAAATCCGCCGCCTAGTTGTATGCAATGGTTTTTTTTTTGCTTTGGAAGCGTGGGAGGGGGGGGAACTGTAGCTAGTTGTGCGTAGGTGCTGCAGCATTTGGACACGCATATTGGCCCGGCTAAGACTGGGGCATTCTCTTTGAACCTTTGAACCTTTTGAAAAGCGGTACGCTTCAGGCTCTAGCCAGTGCCATGATAGATTTATATTCAGATTTCGCGGCAACCGTTGGGACGTCAAATTAGCAACACGCTCAGATTTATTTGCAGTTTGGCTAACAAAGTGCGTCATCTGAATAGATATCGAGTTAATAAATGAATGGATTCAACTGACAACTGTTTGCTGCTGACGTACTTGAATGCTGTTGCCATCCTTGCCAATAACAAGAATAACAACAAGCTTTTGATATTAATTGAATAATTGCCTGTTGATTGATGTCAATTAACGTGTCTCTGATTCAAAATGCTTTCAATTTCATAGAAAGTAAAAAGAAAACATCAGCCATATATGACCTGAAATTGATTTGCCAATAAGTTGTTTACAACAACAAACAAAAAAATTACCTTCAATTGTTGCTAGAGTCGCAGCTTATCGCGTCAAGAAAAATAATGTCGATAAGCAGCTGTTGCTGCCCCGAACACAACAGAACAGATCAAAATATTTGACATCAAACAGTGGCAATCAAATATTCATATAATATTTCTATCAATTTTTTTAACTAACTATATTAATCAGCTAGTTGTGCATTGGATTTATAGATGGCAAAAATAACGAAATACATTTATAAATTTTAAATCTAAATAATGTTTAACTGTGTCTTTAAAAACTTTATTTTATTTCTGCACAATTGGACGGCTTTGTATTTCAGATTAGCCAGAGAATAAACAATACAACAATATACAATTTAAAGAGATTCCAAATGCTTGCCAGCTAAAGCAATTATAATTGTTACTTAGTTAGTTTAAGCAGCTACTTAGTAAAGATAGCGAATGAACCAGAGTCCAAGCAGAGAGCTCATAAGAGCGCTGGCTCCCATCAGACCCGATGCACCATTATGATCGACGCAGATGCGGGGCTGGGGCGCCGAGACGAACTTGCAGAGCGTGCCCATAAAGTTGAGCTGGGCGCGCTCGTTGACGCTCTGGTCGAATTGCTGTAAGAGAGAATTTATTATACAGTTAGTAAAGAATAGTTTGGCTTTGACTTGGCCAACATACCTCATTGAACAGAATGGTGGGCACACTGGTAAGTGGCTCCTTCAATCGCATTGTGGCTTCGCCTGCTTTGCGCAACAGATTGCTGCCATCGGTGGTATTCGCACAGGTCTTGATGTTCTCCCAGTTATTAATGTGATTCTCGGTGGCACAACGCTGACCAGGATATACATTATCCGGGAAATTCTTGCCCGCCCGCATCAGACAATTGATAAAGTCTAAGGTCAGAGATTCGCGAGTATATTCAATTTGATACGAGTTGGCCTGAATGTGCTCGATGGCGCAGGCATGCACCTTGTTGCCATAACATTCATTTGGGCCATGATGGCAGGTAAAGGTCGTCTCCGAGCCTTGTGTGCTGAACTGTGTACATATATATATAGAAACCAAATGAGAGGCATTGTTGGGCATGAAACATGTCATTTACTCACGTGGGATTTGCCAAAGGGCACAAATGTGATTTCGACCACATCGCGCAGTTCGGTCTTCAGTGCCGGATGTAGCTGCTCCGTAATGAACTTGGCGCTGTCCGGGCACAGAGATTCATAGTAAACAGCAATGGGCACCTGGCATAGAACAAAACAAAAATGCGTTCAGTATCTACATTTAGGGCAAACAGGATAAAGTATGTCACATAGGTTCAGTTCCTTGAATGTCAACGGGCTTTGTCTGTGAACTAATTTGCATTTTTACTGCACATGCAAAACAGTTCCGGATGAATTGTCACAACCAAAAATTGTGATTTTATAATTGAAATGCCATTGTTTAAAGTTTACGTAAAGTACGTAAAGAATTTAGTTACGTTTTTGCTTTTATCTAGCAAAATTAAGCCAAGTATTGGGTAAATGGTAGATCTATATTATTTATTGATATATTTTAATGTAGTAATCATTTATGATCGTTTATGACTAAAATAAAAGTTGACTTTAAATTTAGCAGCATTTTGTTAAATACAAAAATTCAGCCAACTGAACGTCTTAATGAACTCTCGAATATAATTCAACATTTTGTGATATATTTTTTATTTCTTAAATTTATTTTAAATTGTTAAAAATCATCTCTCAGTCAGTTTGTTATCCTCAGAGTCTTGACAAGAGATTAAATGATAAATTACTGTATAACACACACAGATTAAATGAAATTCCAAGTTTCAGATAAAGCGATTCAAAGCCAAAGATTTAATTTAATATACAAACATTTCATGCGCAGATCAAGTGTGTATTTAAAATATGGAGCAAAGAATCTAAAATATATTTTATAATTTTATAATATCTCTCTCTGAGTTAAAATTTTCTTAACAATTAAAATTACATTATTTAATATTCTTCTATTTATTAAAGATACAAATTATACCACACCAATAAAAGTATTACTCGATTTTTTATTATTGTACATTTAATAGGAAAAATAAATGAGTTTGTAAAGCATTTAAAAATACTAAAGCTCACAAGCCATAAATTAAATTTATTCAAAATCCATTACTTCGAAAAAAAGGGTAAAAAGTCAACACACAAATTTCTATATATAATCGGAATAAATGTATGTATATGTGTATATATATATATAAGTATGGCAATCTTTATAAACGCGCAAATCTCGGGAATTATTATGCTTTTGGCAATCATAATGACTTTTAACAAGAATTAATTAAAATTGATTTATGATACTTTATTCTACAAATATTCTGCTTTGTGTTTACTTAATTAATTTTTGAGATTTTCAACAGATGTTTCTAAGCTAACTTAAATATATATGTATACACTTTTATTTTGAACATGCGGTTTAATTTTTATAATTACACAAAACTTTTATCGTCTTTAAATAACTTTAAATAAAAGCGACTTTCAATTTTTTTGCATTTTAATTAATATTAAAAAAAAGAAGACATTTAAGATACATATAGATTTATTTTATTTAATTTTGTTTACTTCAATATATATTTATATATATAAGTATACTGTTGTTTGTTTGCGATTATGATCACGCGCAATATGTAGTAAATATATATATTTATAATAAATATTATCTTTACCTCATTGGGGGCTTTAATAACTTTGTTTTCGCAATTTTGCGTGTTCAAAAATAAATATATAAAATTAACTATTTGAATATCCGAAGCGACTTATATACATTTCCCAACTTTAATAAATAAGTAATTGAATATAATAACATTCGTGACTAAATCACAATAGAATAAAAAGTGAAAAATTGTTAAATGCTCAACGAGAGTAAAAACTATAATGAATTCATGCAGAACAATAAATTAATTAAATTTTATTAAAATGATTCAGTGCTTAGTTTATTTTTATTTTTATTTGTTGACAAGCAAAACCCTTGAACTAATAAAAATAAAGCTAAAGTCTAATTGAATTACTGTATTAATTAAAAATAGGCCAAATTTAACTATATAAAATTATTTATTTATTTTATCAGTCATGCACATATTTATGTATATTCTGTATCAGAGTCTCAGGAACTGTTAGAGTTAAGAATAATTAATTTGATTTTTAATTTAGAATTTTAAAGAATTTAATTTATAGAGCTAAAGACACAAAATTTCGCCTTATGCAGTTCAATTTATTATTTAGAATTTGAGTACAATAAGCAACGAATAAAATAAAATTAAGGCTTATATAGTTTGATATACTATACAGCTCTTATATTTAGTCGCAGTCACTAAGAAAGAGACGTTCATTTAGACATAAAGACATGAAAAATCGATTTGGTCCTTAATGTTGGTCAAGAATATTTGCACATATGTACATATTTACTATGTACACTGAGGGAAAAATTACGTTTCAAATTAAAAAATAATCGATTTTTATTTATTATATTTTGTTGTTCACAAAAAAATAAAGCTGGTTCTCAATTTATAATATGCCACTGAAATAGTGTACAAAATATTGCCTACTTGTAGGCGCTGTTTCTTGCACACCTGTGCGGCTATAATTTCCAAATGATTTTGGCATACAGTATATAAGGCCTGAAGGTATCTCTGCTGTAAAATTTTTTTTTAAGTGATTTAATTTTATAGAATAATTTTGTGTTTAAATATCCAATAAGTCCAAATAATAATTTTCGCTAAGCAATATTGTCCCATTAAGCACAAATAAATTATAAACGAAATTTTTTTCAAATGAGCTAGAATAAGCTTTAAATAAGTGAAATATATAAAATAATTTGAAACAAAAAACAAAATATACTAAATATTTTTTTTTTTTAAAAAAATGACAAAATATATTAAATAATTTAAAACAAACAAGAAATGACACAAACTTTATAACAAAACAGCGATGTTCATAATTTTGGAATAATTATTTTTCTCAGTGCACATATAAGCTTTCTGGTTGTTACATATGTTGCATAATTTAGTCATACCCCTTTTTCAAAGGGCAGAGGGTATAACAATGCCAACACAATTTTGCAATTATTTATTTATCTGTTTTTTAGCCACACACATACACAGCACTTATACACATACATATGTATTTTTTTAGCTAACGTAATTTGCTTATTGTTATTTTGTATACAATTTGCATTTTAAAATTCTCACATAGGCAAAATTGAGCTGACTGTTGACGGAGTGTGGAGTAAAGTGAGGGGGGAGGTACACAGCCAAGTGTGTGTTCCATTCTTGTGCACTGGAATTAAAAGCAAAAGCAGCAGAAACAACAACAACAGGTTGTTGTTGTTGTTGCTGGAAAGGAGCTTCCAAGAGTGGACGGCGATTAACACCGGTTCCCTCGCATGCATCACAATTACACATCGAAATACAATGAAATGGAAACTGGTCGGCAGCAAAACCGGTTTGGGCTTCAAAATAAAAACACCGAATGAGACGAGACAGCAGAGAAAACAGAATTTATAAAATTAATTAGGTATATACACATATGCACTTGTATACACACACTCACACACACATTTACATAATTATGTTGACTATTTTCTAGCTGTGGCATTTTCCAATTCTAGTTCATTCAACCCAATTTATAGGGCGCGCCACTTGTTGCTGCTTTACAAAAGGTCAAAAGGTAAACTTCTCTGATTAGCTAATTGCGCCTACAGCGGCCCTGCACCGTTAAATTGTTGTGTTAAGTAATATTCGTGATTTGTACTAATCGCAAGTCTAGGTCGTCGTTAGCTTCACTCCTTGCATTTTAAATTGATTTCATTTAAGGCCTTGTGCTTATGCAAAACTTACCTTAGCGGCACTGCAGACTGTAGCAGCCAGGCAAGCCAAGAAAACCAATTTGTGACTCATGCTTGAACTTTTTTATTTATTTGATTTTACTTATATGCTGACACGGGCACGACAGCGTATTAAGCGCAAGTTGTTGTGAACGTGCTGACGTCTAAGCGGGAACTGTTTGTTCGGTTACGGTTTGGACAGCGGGAGCGGCAGCTTCAACAGCTTTCCAGTTTGAGAGCGAACACTCACGTGCATACGTATTTTGGGCTTGGCTTGGTTTTAAAGAAATATACATACATATACTTATGCATATTCCAGTGCACAGATCGTCTGATGCAGGTGCATACATATGTACATACATCGTATTCATATATGCTAAATCTCACAATCATACAAACTTCTCTTAAGAGCGCAATTCTCTGTGCTCTCTAGGGCATACATATGTTTAAATAAAACGTGCAGCGCTTGATTAACGAATTGTTATTCAAACTTTCTTGGCATGGGAAATCGTTTCACCTCTAATTGAAACAATGTTACACCTACACCTCAAAGTCTCAAGAGTACGCTTTTTAGTCTTCGCATTAACATTTTTTACTTTATATATAAATGGAATTACAAATTAACATATGTGTATGTACATTCACAAATCTCTAGCCAAGTTGACTGTCCCATTAGTCCCGAAACTTGAATCCCTTTGCTATCAAATCTTTGCGTGCCTCCAAAATCTCCGCTTGCAATTCCTTGGCAGCCTCCGGGCAATCGTTAAACGTAAACGTACGATACAGCACAGTGAAAACAGAATAAATCTAAAGTATCAAAAATAATTATAATATTATGTTATATTATTTATTAATTAATAACTTACACCAAAGATAATTATCAATACAAGCGGCAGCAGTTGAATATGCAGCAGGTATTTTGTCGTTAATGGCGATTGCACTGTGCCCAGCACAAGAGCCAGGTAGGGCACAGCAAAGAGCGCTGCGAAAAACAACCAACGTTGCAGATTTGTCATGATTAGCGCGATTTTAATATTTAATTAAAACTAAATTAAAATGCGAGTCGCAACACGTAAACAACAGACCGGTCTAGGGATGGACAATAAATCGATTATTGATAGCCTCATAGACATTTATTATTCGATAATTCATTTCGTCCGAACAGCTGATGTGTGCCAAATCGAGCAGCTTGTGTGAAAGAGCAATGGCGGTTACATTTTGAAAGTGAGTACTTATTGCTACAGTTTCAAACTAAAATTAATACATTTTTAAAATTATATTATGGCTGTACGGGAATAAAGTCCATGACGCCCACCGTGCAGGGTGTATTGGCTAGTAAGTCCGCTGTACGGCAGCCAACTATTTGAAATTTCACCTCATTCTTTTTAAGAGAACCACCAACAAACAACTTTGGATCGCTACTCAGCGCCCACAACTCATTCTCTCCCTTTGAGTTTCGATTGATTTTCAGGCCAGTTACGAATTTCAATTGTAGAGGATTATAGGCCACAGCGCGTATATCGTCAGCCGTATAATTGGACTGCTCGTGCCAGCTAATCAATGCACCCAGACTGATTAAACTGCAATAGAGATTGCCGCCGCTGTCCATAACCTCCGATTCGCATTGGGTGCCTCGTGTGCCAAGGATGCGAAAGTGTTTGCCAATGGAATCGATAGATGATGGTTTTTGCCAAATGGTCGCGTTGTTGACAATATTAAGTGGAATTGCAATCTCTTGAAAGCTATTGAGTGTATGAAAATACAAGAAACGCTCTGAAATTAAAAAGAGATTTATTAAGGTATGTCTTTATCGGTGTGGTTATCTTCTTACCTGTTTCCTCAGCTGGACTCAAGCTGACAGTAAATATGCCCGCATAGGCACTGCCAAAGCGACGCACACCCAAAGATGGCTGCATGGACTCATGCTCTATGCGCCAAGATCGGCCAGTTAGTGCATCAAAGACTATTAAGCCATAGCCCCAGGCATCCGCTATATAAGCCCTGCCACCCAAACATTTACTACGCGCCACAGTCTCCGACAGGTCCACCACCATGGCCGTAAAAATGGATACTCCCGGCGTGTACATATGCGCTGGCAGGGAAGCACGTTGCACCAATTCATCCTTGACCAAGTCAAATATTAAAATTTGTGGTGCACACAATTGCATGGAGTTCACCTGACCCGAATCCATCACCCAAAGGCGCCAACATTCGTCTATCTGAAGTCCGAATGAGATTAATTATTTTTTTTTGTTTTTAGGATACAAACTTACATAGGTTCTAATGGCGGAAGTTATGCCGGAACAGTTGTTAGTCGTGAGATGCCATTTCATGCTCGGATAGGCTTCCAGGCGTGGATTCTCAATCACCCCATTGTCACTAGCCGCCACTGTGGCCAGTGTATAGGGTGTTCCGGCACTTAGACGTGGAATTGTTAGGAATGTGCGATGACGTCCCTCATCGCCATACTCTATATCTATGTCCACGGGTAGAAAGTGATTGTTTTGTGCCTTATCATTGTCCAGGACACTTAAACTCAGATCGCTCCACTTGTGCAGCGTATGCAGCTGCTTAATGTGCAACTGCTGAGCCCGTGAAATGTGCAACATGTTGCACATAGTTAACAGGATGCCAAAGAACTTAACCTTAAACATTTTAACCAGCATCCTGCAACTGCAGCGAATGGAAAAACTTCGTCTAAACGGTTCAGGCGACGCGTGAAAACTGAGTTCCAAATCAGATGCAGGTAGAGGGCGATCTGCCACGGCAACTTCAGAGTAAAGGTAAGTAAAGTAAAGGTGTTGCCTCTTCGGTGCTAACAAACCCTAATTGACCGAATGGGCCAACGGCGACGACGTTCAGAACACAAACAAAGGACGGCGGCACAGGTACACGGCGAGAAAAATATGTAGCAATTCGATAAAATCTAGGAAATATTGTATTTTTTTTTTTTTTTTTTTTTTGTTGGTAAACATTTAATTTTACTGTTATTTCTCAACAACTTACATTAAACTTAACAAACAATAATAACAAAAACAACTTAACAAAAAAAAAAAAAAAACTAAATTAAGTCTGGTTAAAGGAAAAAATTGTATTAAAGCAGCATACTGTAAAATCTTGAACATTTGTTTTAACTTAGGAACGATCAGGATAACTTTTTAAGCCAAATTTTATTTTTAAACATTTATTCTAAATTAAACACAACGGTTTTATTAACACAATTGAAAAATATAGAAACAATGTCAATATTAAAGGATATGTATACAAATATTTTATATAATTAGAAGGGATTTTTTAAAAAAAAAGAGCATTACGGCGGAACATTGCGATCAGAACGTGGATTTTAATGTCACATTTAAATAACTTAATTATTATTTATTTAACTATAGGGCACAACATTTATTTATTTTAGTTATAGAAAATTTACTGATTTTAGCTATAAAATTAAATTCCCGATGTAGAAAAGTATAATGATATATTTAAAAAACAAACTTATATTATTAACAACATTTTCTTTTAATTTCTTCACAGACTTTCTGATAAAGATACCAAATATACCGAAAAGTAGAAGGACAATATTTAATAAATAATAAACATTTAATTAAAAATTAAACAATAATTATTTTCTGTAGTAAAAATTGAGCCACAAAATGATATAAAAGGAAATCATTATTTTAATAAAAGTTAAATTTTATTAAAAATTAAATAATAATTATTTTGTGTAGTAAAAATTGAGCCACAAAATGATATAAAAGGAAATCATTATTTTAATAAAAATTAAATTTTATTAAAAATTAAATAATAATTATTTTGTGTAGTAAAAATTGAGCCACAAAATGATATAAAAGGAAATCATTATTTTAATAAAAATTACATTTTATAAAAAATTAAACAATAATTATTTTGTGTAGTAAAAATTGAGCTACAAAATAATATAAAAGGAAATCATTATTTTATTTTTTTTTTTTTATTATTTTATTTTCTTACAGTGTACTCGCTGGTCAACTCACAGGCAAAAGGGCCGGGCTTGTCAGAGTTTAGTGCCGTTTAATACTTGGAGATTTATAGACACCTTTTTATGGCAGTCTCAAGTTTATTTACATAGCTCAAGAACCCGCACACTCCTTGCCTCTTGCACCATGCAGCAGCAGCCTGTCAACAATGCCACAGCGTTGCACGCAATAATTGATCTCTGTCTCTTTGCTTCGCTGTCTTTCTCTCTGTGTGCCGGAAAATGTTGTCGCCAGGTGATTCGAGAGCAGGCAGAGCTATCCGTAGACAACGCAATCCAAGTCTTTTTCGATATAAATCAAAGTTCGATACTAAAAAAAATCCAAAACTTGATTTCCATGCGCCGGAATTTTGTGTAGAAATTAAATGTTTATATTTATGTTTATATATGTACAATGCATATTTGTTTGACATATTTGAAATATTTTATAGTTTTTATAGCATTTGCTTTCGATTTCCTGCAGCTTAAATTAATATATTATTATAGTGCATATCTTTAATTAAGTGTCAATCTTTTTATAGCTTGCGGGTTAATAGATTACACTAGGTAACACACTAATTGTATATTTGATCAAACCTACTTTTTCTGATACATATGGTGCCCCAGATGACGAAAAACTACTTTAAAAATTTTTCTATGGTGAGACTTTTTTTTAAAAAACTTTTTGAACTCTGGTATTTATTTTTTAGCTTTTTTTCAGAGGCAAGCCTACAGATTTTAGCATTACTCGAGAATCTTACAACCGATTTTTAAATGCTTTACGTTTTCTGAAAGATAATAAAATAATCATACATATACTTTATTAAGTTAAAATTACTAGTTTTGCAACTATTTGATTTTGAATTTAGAAAATGATGATATTTTGTGCGGTATTTTTTACGATTTTTTGACTTTAAAATTCAAGGAAAAATCGAAAAAAAAATGTTTCGTTTTCTTCTTCTTTGCCTTTACATAGTTGCATTAATTGGGCGTCATTTAAGATATGAATCTTTCAAATCGATTAATAGACAGCGAAATACCATCATCTTATAGCTAAATATATTTTTGTCGACATTGACTATTTCTTTACTGAATGCTCTTACTTATACAAATCTACAAAAAAAAAGCTAAATTTTGTTACCTAGTGTTGTCAACAAATTAGCATTTGCCAAACATTGCCAATATATTGAATTCAACACTCGGTGTCAGTGTCAGTGCCAAATTTGAATCAGTGTCAGCAGAAATTATCATATTAGATCTATTAAACTTGTTGAACATTTTGGACTGTTGAATATAAATTTAAAATACAATGCATAAAAATTTGGAGCATTGAATATTGAGAAACGCAACATAATGCATTTGTGTTTTTTTTTTTATATTTTTGTTTATATTTTTTTCTATGTTTAGTATTAACTTTAGCCGTGGTTATTATTTAGAGGCTGGGTGTGTTACTTTATTAATTATTTTATTTTATTTTATTGTTTTTAAGTTCATTCAACAATAACTTTGACCTTCAGCTGAGACATTGCCATATTTCAACATTAGTTTGTTTTTTAGTTGACCTAGAATATAGAATTTCTGTTAATAATCTTATTTATTTTATATGGCAGAACTCTTAGAGCTGAAATAAATTTATTAACAACTTTAAGTGTATTTGAAAGAGCTTTAGATTTGAATTATGTTGACGCTCACAAATTAGAAATTTTAGTATTGAGAATTTCTAGAAATTAGAATTAGAGTTTGCTATATATTACTTTCTACATATTCTTCATTAATTTTAGATTTTTTTTCACTTGAAAAAATATATTTAATATAATTGAAGTGAATCTTTATGTATTATTTTGTTGCATCTAATTATTTCTGATTTAATATGTAAAGGGTGTTTTTTTTAGATGTTGGTTTTTCGAGTAAAGATTAAGCTGAATTTTTTTTCTATTAAATCTGACATACATACATATATTTTTAATTAAAAAAAACTTATAATATGTATTGCATTGGCTTGTTTTCATTAATAGAATTAACTAAATTTAGAGTAAAAATTTTACATTTATTTTTTTTATATATATACAAAATAAAACGTCAAAAAAACGTCCAGAAATTTGAATATTTCAGAACAAACTTAAAAACAAAGTGAATCTAATTTGTGAGCGTCGACTGTATGTATTTTATTTATTGCTTAGCATTTTGTTAATATTAGAATTTTTTAAAATTTTGCCTCTAGTTTTTTGTTTGATAAATAAAATCTTTATTTAATTACACTAGGCAACACACTAATTGTATATTTGATCAAACCTACTTTTTCTGATACATATGGTGCCCCAGATTACGAAAAACCACTTTAAAAATTTTTCTGTGGTTAGACTTTTTTTTAAAAAATTTTTGAAATCTGGTATTTATTTTTTAGCTTTTTTTCAGAGGCAAGCCTACAGATTTTAGCATTACTTGAGAATCTTACAGCCGACTTTCAAATGCTTTACGTTTTTTGAAAGCTAATGAAAGGGCCTATTAATCATACATATGTTTTATTAAGTTTAAAATACTAGTTTTGCAGCTATTTAATTTTAAATTTAGAAAATGATGATATTTTGTGCGGTATTTTTTTACGATTTTTTTACTTTAAAATTCGAGGAAAAGTGTAAAAAAAATTTTTTCGTTTTCCTCTTCTTTGCTTTTACATTTTTTAATAATTATTAAATCTTTATTTAGGTTTTAAAAAATATTATAAATTATGTGCTTAATTTAGTTGGCTGAACAATTTAACCGCGACGACGACGACGTCTATTATTATTATTATTTCTATTATTATTATTGCTCATTAGAACCGCCCTTCTCCTGTTGGCAGCCTGGCGTCTTGCCTGCAATCTCTGCCGGGCGAGTCTCTGCTGTTGCTGCCTCCTCAGACGGCGTATCCTGATCCTTAAACGTGCCGCATTAGCTTGTGCCACACTTGTGGTATTCGAAGTGGTTGTTGTTGTTGTTGTTGTCGTTGTCGTTGTTGTTGTTTCCGTTGTGGTAGAGACACAATCCTCATCTGTGGCATTTGCTGGATCAGTGCAATCGGTGCAACCAGCCGGAAGATCGGGATCCAATGATGTGCAGGCTTGTGCCTGGGTGGAACTTATTAGGCAAATGGCCAAAAAGGCACAGCAAAGGATCAATGTTTGTAGTCGCATGTTGAATTTGAATTATTAACTGAATTTGAATGTCTTTTGATATGAATTATATTTGACTTATATAGTGCTTAATGGCAGTGTGACACTTTAACAGCTGTGACAATAAGCTGAGAATTAGCATATAAATAATAGCTTTGTTTAACTATCTATTTCTATATCCATCTGTACACATGCCGCAATGTCATAAAAGTTCATGTGAAAATTTATCTACAGTTGCGGTCAAAATAATAGTAGTGCGTGTAATAAAATGTGTAATGTTTGACGGCCTTGAAAGTGAATCTAGGCTGACATTCGGAATTTTGTGAATGCCTTACATATTGTCGAGATCCTCGGCTACCAAACAACACAATTTTGGACTCATCCGACCACAATAGTTCTCCATTTCTCAAGCGGTCATTTCTTATGTTCTTTAGAAAACCGTTTTCACTTTTGGACAGGTATTTATTCGAAAATGGAACTTTTCTCAAGCTTCTTGCTACTAGATTATTTTTCCTCTAACATCTACGAATCATTTCTATAACTTAGTCCATACCTAAGTTCTTTTTTATAGGTATTGCAGGAGCAAACGTGTCGCGTTTCGAATACATCTAAACATTTGTCACTAGTTTTTAGGACATGATTCGAGATCTTCCACTTTTCTCTTTTTTTGGCGAGTACTTTTTTGATGGATCTCATCATGATTGACGAGCCTTCAATCAAATTTTGCACTTCTTTCAAAGTTTTCCCTTCAAAAATCAATATTTTAATAAGAGCACGCTTCTCAGAAGTGTAAGGCTTGCCACGCCCCTTTGTTGCAACTCTAAGCAAATAAAATTTTATAAAATATATTGTAATTTATCAAATTACAATAATAAATACCAAATCATAGTCTTTTCTTGCTTAAAATAATTTTTTTTTAGTTTTAATTAGTTCACTACTATTATTTTGACCGGCTCAAATTAAGGGTTGATCACGAAAAAGCGGAGAATCTTAAAAATGAAAAAAGCTTTTATGTCCTAATGATACTTTTTCATAAAAGCTTATTCAACACTATGATCTGACAAAGTCAGAAAACAAAAGTTTAAATGAACCTACGAAATATCAATGTTTTAATTTTATGTCTGGTGGCACTACTATTATTTTGACCGCAGCTGTATATACTATAAGTATATGCCTACGTAATATTATTATGTATTCAGCTGGTACTATAATTTTTTTTTGGCTATATTTGACGCAATTGGTTCATTGTCAATTAAAAAAGAATTAAACTTCAAATTTCAGCTGCAAAAACTATTCTTATATTTATAACCAAAACTGACCATTTTACAATTTTTAATTTACGCTAAAAGTTCAAAGTAAATAACTTTAACCACAAAACCAAAAGTTGGCAAAAACATAAAATAAAAAATAATAACATTTATGAACTGGTTAAGCTGTCATTTTATGGCTCATTAAAGTCGGCTTGAAATGCAGCTTGTAGTTTAATTGTAGCTAAATTTGTTTAATCAATTAATTAACTATTAGCTAAAATTATACTATTTAGATAACCCACACTTTTAAAACAAAATACACTAGTTTACAGCTAAAAAGGAGCTGGACTCTCATATACTTTTTTTGATGTAATTTTGGTCGCTGATTTCAAAAATGCAAACAAATTTATTTTTTCAAAGAATGGTTTTCGAGAAAACCGCGAATAGCTAGTTTTTTGGCAGTCAGATCTTATTTGATCTTAAATAATGTTACACAATTCAATAGATAATTGTATCCTCTTTCTAACGGTATGCCGTTTATATTTATCGAATAAGAAACAAAACCATTATAAACCCTCAAAGTTGAAAAATGTGAACTTTTTTTGCATTTTTGAAAAATTGCTGAATTTCAATTGGTCTTTTAAAAACTTAAAAAATTCGTTTAAATACTTTTTAAGATTTATTATGTTAGATAATTCTTTTACGAATATTTTAAGTATACATTTGTCCAAATCGGTCAGTAAATGTGATAGTTATTCAGCAATTAGTAAAAACACCCAAGAAAAAATTCACCTTGTTCATCACTTTTCTAGTCATATTTGTCGAAAATTTACAATTTAAGAGAGAAAACAGTGATGCGTTGGTTTATTAAAAGAAAAAATGTTGCATATTGTCTACGGAAAAATTAAAGCGAAAATATTCGATAAAGATACACAAATCTTCAGAATCATTATTCTCTCTAAATAAAGCAAACAATCCATTCAAATCGCCGCAATAGCTGAAGTTTCTAGCCAGGTGGAACTTCTCATCTCCAAATATGACTGGAAAAGTCATCAAGAAGAGTACATGAGAGCCCAGCTCCCTCGATCAAAAAATAATTTGTAAACTAGTGATATATATAAAGTATTTCATATAATTTGCTAATATTATATATTATAATATTACGTACACATTTTGTTGAAAGTAAAGTAAATAAATCGCAGTTTAAAGTAAATATTTTACAATAGATTATTTACAAAATAAAAAATTGGAAAGTATAAAATTATTATAAAAATATTTACAAAATGAAAAAAATAAGAAAAAATAAAAAATAAAATAAAATCATTTTTTAGATTTTTTATATAGTTTTTATTGGTAGTAAAAACCACTTTGTCGACCCGTATAAGCCGCCTGAGCTGCTGCAGCTGTTGGCACATTATTGGCCACCAGAGTGTCCAAATAGGAACGCTGATATTTATCCCGAGTGGCCTTGCTGGGTGGAAAAGATTCGCCCTGATTGAGGGCTGTAAATGGATTTGGCAGCCCGTAGGCAATATGACCCGAGTGCTCAAATTTATAGGGTGACTTTGTGGTTAAAGCCGTAGTTAGAGCCGGACTTGTAAAGTAGGTCTGTAGAGCAGTTGTGGTTCCATGGGCATGGGCATGGGCGTGGCTATTATATACACTATAGTGTAGTAAACTGTTCGGTGCCGTGGGCAGTGCCAGCTGATGAGTCAACAGTGGACTCTTCAGGGTGTTGGCACGTGTCTGAGGCAGCTCCAGGCGCACAATGCGATTGTTAAACTCATTGGGATTCAGATTCTTAAGGAAGAAGCGATGGAACTTGGAGGCAATGGCATAAATAACGCCTGGCTCTGATCGTGTCGTAGTTATGTCCGCAATGAATTGCAGTCTATCGCGATCATGGGCCAACACTGATTGCTGATTTGTCGCCGGATTCCAGGAGGCAATGGCCGTTTCACTGAGCGGACTAAAGATCAGGCTGCCATCGTATGGCGAAACAGCCAAGCCAATGCCCTGCGATGACTTCTTGCCCACCAGCTTAACATCCAGCATTTGACCCATAGCCAAGGGACCGGCGCGCAAAACATTTTTATGCACCGAAAAGACGCTAGAAATTAAACTTGGATTAGAAATTGCATAATAAAAATATTATTTACTAGACCTACCGATCTGTGGCCAATGGCTGGAAATAAACAACGCCAGTTCGTTCATCAAATGTCAAGCCCACAACGCCATCCATCAGCACAAAGCGATCATTGTGTATCTCGGATTGGGCAAAATCTGGATCGGGATACATGGCTGTTGAAGGGGTAGAAGATTGATTAGGTTGATGAGAATAAAAATATATTTTAAATAGTTTAAATTGTTCTTTATTGGTAATAAATAAATTTTATATTTAATTCGTTTTTTTCAGCTTCATTCTCCGTCTCTTTGTTGTAGCCGAAAAATTCCACTTTTGACATTTAAAAACTTTTTTTTTTTGGGTTTTTTAAATTAAATCATCGTAACCAATTTTTTTGTAAATTAATACAATCAACAAATAAAACAAAAACACAGGGAAAATTGATTTTTTTTTAGAATTCGTCGAAATCATGTTGTGATTTTAGTGAATAAAACGAATAAAGTTTCCCCAAAAATTAAGTAGAATTGTTAATTAAATACATTTAACGATTGAGATGAATGGTGGCTGATAAAAAACTAATTTCCTTAATTCTAATTCTAAAATTGGGCAAAATCTGGATCGGGATACATGGCTGTTGAAGGTATAGAAGATTGATTAAGTTGCTGAGTTGTGTCTATAAAAATAACTTTATTCTAAATGGTTTAAATTGTTATTTTTTTGGTAATTAATCAAATTTCTATTTAATTTATTTTTTTGAGCTTCATTCTCCGTCTCTTTGTTGTAGCCGAAAAATTGAATTTTTGGCAATTTAAAACATATTATTTTTGGGTTTTTTTTTAAATTATATCATTGTATACAATTTTTTGTAAATTAATACAATCAACAAATAAAACAAAAACCCAGGGGAAATTGGTTTTTTTTTTAGAATTCGTCGAAATCATATTGCGGCTTCACCAAATAAAACAAATAATGTTCCGCCACAAATTAAGTAGAATTGTTAATTAAAAATCTTTAACGATTGAGATGAATGTTAGATGATAAAAAACTTATTTCCTTAATTCTAATACTAAGATTGGGCAAAATCTGGATCGGGATACATGGCTGTTGAAGGGATGGAAAATTGATTAAGTTGCCGAGTTGTGTCTATAAAAATAACTATATTTAAAAGGTTTAAATTGTTATTTTTTTTTAATAAATAAATTTTCTATTTAATTCGATTTTTGAGCTTCATTCTCAGTCTCTTTGTTGTAGCCGAAAAATTGCATTTTTGGCAAATTAAAAAATTTTTTTTTGGCTTTTTTTAAATTATACCATTGGATACAATTTTTTTGTAAATTAATACAACCAACAAATAAAACAAAAACACAGGGAAAATTTTTTTTTTTAGAATTCGTCGAAATCATGTTGTATATTGTGACTTTAGTAAACAAAACGAATAATGTTTCCCCACAAATTAAGTAGAATTGTTAATTAAATACATTTAACGATTGAGATGAATGATAGCAGATAAAAAACTAATTTCCTTAATTCTAATTCTAAGATTGGGCAAAATCTGCATCGGGATACATGGCTGTTGAAGGAATAGAAGATTAATTAGGTTGCTGAGAATAAAAATATATTTTAAATAGCTTAAATCGTTCTTTATTGGTAATAAATAAATTTTCTATTTAATTCGTTTTTTGAGCTTCTTTCTCGGTCTCTTTGTTGTAGCCGAAAAATTGAACTTTTGCCAAATTAAAATATATTTTTTTGGGTTTTTTTTAAATTATATCATTGTATACAATTTTTGGTAAATTAATACAATCAACAAATAAAACAAAAACACAGGGAAAATTGGTTTTTTTAGAGTTCGTTGAAATCATATTGTGACTTTAGTGAATAAAACGAATAATGTTTCCCCACAAATTAAGTAGAATTTTTAATTAAATACATTTAACGATTGAGATGAATGGTAGATGATAAAAAACTAATTTCCTTAGCTCAGTTTTCTAATTTAATTCCAAACGTTTTTTGTGTATTAAACAAAAAAACGACAATTACAGATATACAAGTCTATAATTCTCTTGTATCATTTAATTAAATTTATTTTAAAAATTTATTTACCTGGATGAGAGAGTCGCCAGGTGACATCCTTGCTGCTGTCATACACAATAATGCCGGGCTCCACAGTATCCGTAATATAGACATAAACATCGTCACAACTTTTGGCTGTTGTCTCATCAATTACCATATTGGTGAAAAGTGATTCACCACGGAGAACCTCGGGTGGAAAATCGATGCGACGCACCACACGATCCGTTTTCAGATCCACCACAAGGATCTTTGGTGGACAGGTGTTCTCATAATCCTCCAGGGAGCGTGAGATGCCCGCATCGAGTAGCCACAATCGATTACAAGAATCGATACGCAATCGATAAACCGATGTCAATATCAAATCGCTACAATTGAAGTTTGTGCGCGCCGTATTGGAGAATGACCAATCGGGATAAGCCTGCAATGTGGGTGAGTCTCCGATCTGTGCCTTGGGCACCCAGCTCACCGTAGATGAAACTCCGCTAAATAGCTTAGGAGTGGCTATAAAAATACGATCCGCCGTAACTGCAATGCCCGTAATCAGCACATTCTGTGGACTATAAAAGTTTGCATCATTCGCACGCGACGTCGTTTGAAAGTTATAGCCCAGGAGTTTCCACTGTTTGACCACTTGTAATCCAGATGATTGAGCCTGGCTGTTTGGCCAAAGCAACACACAAATGATGATGGCCAGAAAATGAAACATTTTGAATTGTGGCTAAAAAGAATTAATTAAATATGAGAATATATGTTTATATAAATGGAAATTCTGTTTATTGATCTACAGCAGTTACAAGACAATTATTTAAATAATTACAAGTTAATGCATTTTTATATGAAGCCAATTACACTAGTTTACAAATTATTTTTTGATCGAGGAAGCTGGGCTCTCATATACTTTTTTTGATGTATTTTTGGTCACTTTTTTTTTTTTTTTTTTTTATTTTAAAATTTTATTATAGCCTACTGTAAATTTTTTTTTTTTTTTTTTTGGTCACAAACCATTTATTTTTTCAAAGAACCGCGAAAAGCTAGTTTTTTGGCAGTCTTTCAACTTATTTGTTCATATCTACATGAGATCTTTTTTGATCTTAAATAATGTTACACAATTCAATAGATAATTGTATCTTCTTTCTAACGCTGTGCCATTTATGCGAATCGAATAAGAAACAAAGCCATTGTAAGCCCTCAAAGTTGAAAAATGTGAACTTTTTTTGCATTTTTGAAAAATTGCTGAATTTCAATTGGTCTTTTAAAAATTTAAAAAATTCGTTTAAATATTTTTTAAGATTTATAATGTTAGACAATTATTTTACGAATATTTTAAGTATACATTTGTCCAAATCGGTCAGTAAATGTGATAGTTATTCAGCAATTAGTAAAAACAGCCAAGAAAAAATTACCCTGTCATATTTGTCGAAAATTTACAATTTAAGAGAGAAAACAGTGATGCGTTGGTTTATTAAAAGAAAAAATGTTGCATATTGTCTACGGAAAAATTAAAGCGAAAATATTCGATAAAGATACAACAATCTTCAGAATCATTATTCTCTCTAAATAAAGCAAACAATCCATTCAAATCGCCGCAATAGCTAAAGTTTCTAGTCAGTTGCAACTTCTCATCTTCAAATATGACTGGAAAAGTCATCAAGAAAAGTATATGAGAGCCCAGCTCCCTCGATTAAAAAAAAATTTGTAAACTAGTGTAATTGGCTAAAAATTAAATTAAATAACATAAAAGTTAGTAAATAAATAAGAAAATAAGTAAAAGGAAAATAAGATTAATTTAAAGATAGGTATTGAGAGACAAAGAAAAAAAAAGTAAGAGAAAAATAAGGAAATTTTAAAGAAAGTTAGAGAGAAATATATATGTATATATTTATTAAAGAAAATTCTGTTTATTGATCTACAGCAGTTACAATACAATTATTTAAATAATTACAAGTTAATGCATTTTATTATGAAGCCAATTATCAAGCCAATGATTCATTGTTGTTTTTATTTGCTAATCAATTTGCTTTATGCATGTGAATTAATTTATATTTGTTTATGCCAAGCTGCGACCCTTTCTTAATAATTAACTTGGGGATTATTGTGATTGTTCCGTTACCGGTACCGGATTGCAACAAAAAAAAAAAATAATAATAATAAAAATGTGTAAAAAACACAGCTGGAATTTGGTCTGGGGCATTGTATTCAAATGAAGTTGAATTGTTGCGGTTGCCAAGCCTTCTAAGCACCTGGTTTCGCACTGAGACTTAGATTAAGTTCTGTGCTCTGTGCATGGGCGTATGGCCTAGAAGGGGCTTTAGGGGGGTCAGTTGCACTTTTTGTTAGAGTTGACGGGTTAAAGCATTTAAAGATTGCTTAATTTACATATTTGCTGAACCGTTTCATTTAGCTGTCAAGCACTCGAGCAATAGAAAGAACACTTGATTTCAATTTATGTATTTTTATAATTGGAAATATTTGCCAGCAAAAGGAATATGCTATTAAATATACAATATAATTAATGTTTTCACAGACCTTTAGCTTATATTTAAATCCAGTAAAATCACAATAGAATAAATCATTTTTGAAATTCATTTAAAATATTCTAGAAAAATGCATTTCTTACTTGATTAATTTGTAGCCGCAAGTAAAATAATCTAATCAGGTTTTTTCAGTATTTTTTTCAATCATATTTTTTTTGTAATCAATTTTAGATTTGAATGCATTTTTCAATTGATTGCATAATCATATTCGGTTGTCTTTTAAAATAACCTGACAGTTCGTTTTGCTTAGTTTATTTGAATTGGCAGATAAATTGCTAAGTAAATCAATTTGTTAAGCTATTTACATGATTTTTTGGACATGCTATTGAATGGAATATGATTTATTATTTGAAGATTTAAAAACCAGTTAAATACTGGCTTACTAACTTGGCCAACGCTTTCATTTGCACTTGGCTTGATCTGATGATAAGCTGGCAATTTAATTTTATTTTTTTTTTCCATACGCATTTTGTTAAATTACATAAATGACGAATGTCAAGGCTCGTAAAACATAGTAATTTCTACACATTTTTTTATATAAGTTTTGTGCAACACAAAGCGAAAATGTGAACAATTTGATGACAGCGCCCAAAAAAATAATAATAAGTCGACCGACATTGGCCAACAATTTGGGCCTGTTGCCAAGTAATTTATGAGCCACGGCCTACAAAGGTTGACAATGTGCCACCGCCTTTTTGGCGGAACATAAGAGTCTACAAGCCGGGCTTAACGTTATTGCCACAAAAGCGAAACGCGACTCAAGATGCGACGACGCAACGGTCTACATTTTTTTGTATTACAATAAATGTTCAACATTTCAACAAATTAAACATATCAAGAGAGAAAGAGTCATAAAATGCTATTATTATAACATTAAGTTAACTATAAAAAAATAAAATGAATTTTTTTCTGCCAACTTGTTTGCTTAACGCGTAACTCGTAAATGGCTATAATCTTGTATAATCCCTAAAATAATATAATAAAAAATGAATACAATTTATTTAATGACGGAACTAGCTAAATTTTTATAAATCATGCTGCAAACAAACAAATGTAAAAATTTTTTATTGAATTTTTAAAGTCAAAACGAGAATTGCATTGTAAATTAAATAACTTGTATGCCACAGTCGAAATTAAGTTGAAAATATATTTTTGAACTCAACAAGACAACTTGGCAGTACTCGTGTACAACTTCAGACATATAATAGACACTATATACACTCAAAAAAAAGTGTACATCCAATTGTGGAAAACTGACGTCAGTTGTTGGAAAAACAGGATAGAAATAGCGCCATAGAAATTTTTTTATGCCCTGTAGATTTAATTACCACAAAGTGAAGAAAATGTTCTAATGTATCAAGGTGTATCATGTATTGAATTTATTTTGATATTTTGAGGAAACTTATTCTACAAAACATGGAAAAAATCTAATTTGATGGCCATAATAAAAGAAATCCGTTATTTTTTTTAAATTTGAATAAAAAAATTACTTTACTTTGGTTAAAGAAATAAGTCAACATATTTTGTAAAAATTTATATTGAGCATAGAAAATTTTCTGCAGGTTAATGAATTTTATATTCATTTCATAGAACACCTGGATTTCATATTGTAGAAAATCCATACTTCCGATTATAAACCCATCATTTTTTTCGTTTATTCATATCATAGAAAATATATTCGTACTGTGTAAATTTTCATTTCTTTGTAGAGATTTATACTCTGTTTGTAGAATTTTATTTTATTTATTTTATCGAAAGTGTTTCTATACTTGAAAAAATTTCTTGTTTCTTAGTGTAGAGTCTTATCTTTCGAATTTTGTATCTTGTCTGTGTTCTCACGCGTTTCACAATGGACAACAGACGGCAGACAATAATGTGGCAAAGGTTTTTTTAATTGCCCTCAACTGGAGCAGGTGTGTGTGTGTTTGTGTGTTACAATTTTAATTACACTCGTACTTAGCAGTTTTTATAAGATCTAACAGGAGAAGCTGCTGCAATTGAATTAACACATAACTGCGAATTGTTGTTGCAAAAGTTGGACGCACACAGGTCAAACGTGATGATGGAGATGCTGTTTGTTTGCTTCCTTATAATAAACAATAAACCATAAGCAATGCACAAACATACACTACACTACACTACATATCTAGATATATACAATTTAATTATTAAATGCCAACACGAACGATGATCGATTTTAATTGTTACCAAAAAGAACTACGCGTTGCAAGTAAACGTAATTAACACAGTTCTTCATATGGGCACGAAACAACAAAGTCAGCGCACTTTTTGGCCAATAACTCACACGGCTGTTAGCCAACATAGCTTGGCATGTGTTTACCCTTGGCTATGGATAACTTAATTATACATTTTGTTGCAATCGATTGACTGGCAACGAGTAGAATGCACACGGATATGGCGAGAGTCTCATTCAGCCGCCACTGGGACATTGGTTATGCCACAAAGACCGAATCGAACTAAACTAAGCCAAAAACCAATAACGAACCGTACCGATACTGCAGCGGAACTGTTGCACTTAACAAAATGCATTTGCAATTGCCACTTTAACCGTTAAAAGTCGCAGTGCGGCGCCCCGTGCCCCGTGCCCCGTGCCAAAGCTGCTGCAGTTTTATTCGCGTTCGTTGCCTAAGTCTTTTGTTTTGGCTTTATTTTATTTTATTTTATTTTATATTTTTCTTTTTGTTTTATCTGACATTAGCTTACTTTGAGACACATTCAGCTTGTTGTTGTTACAGACTTCGATTCGTGTTTCGTATTATTTACCGTTCGCGACACGTCCAAGCGCTGCGATTGCCACTTTGCGACTGCGCTCGTATCACAAGCGCACCGAATTTTATAAGAGTTAACATAAATATCGAAAATCATATCAGCGTGCTGCATTGAAGAGCGCCACACTTTCAAGATACCCTGTTTAAATATATACACTGCCGCTCAACTGAATAGGTTTACGATTTCTGTCAAAGTTAAGGGGCAATATCTCTTTAATCTATTGGCCGATTTTGATAAAATAAATTTTGTTGTACAGAATATTCCGTTCTCTTTATAATACAAGAGTTTCCGGTCTCTAACGCAAGTATAAATAGAAAAATTATTTTGTTTTCCGGAAACGTAGCAAAAATAAGCTGTTTATTTTGGCTCAACTGAATAGTTTCACGAACTTTGACTTCACTTTGTTATCGACAGGTATAATTTAACGAGATCATTTTTTAGTATTGAATAACTTAGAGTAATCAGAGTAAAATTTGCCACGGAAGTCATTTTACTGATTTTTAAAAATCTCAAATAAAAGGATATGCCGCATCTTTTCTAAATCACCGTGAAATGGCCAAAAAAAAATGATGTCAAATGTATAGCAACAAATAATCTCAATATATCTTAATTTATTTATCTTTTGTTTTTATTAGCTACATCTTATTTTATTTTATTTTTTTAACTTGTAATCAAATTTGATTTATTAAATTGTTGGTGTAAACATTAATGCAGCAAAAGTTCAATCTACAGTATCTGCAGTGATAGTATATACACTGCGCATCATCAGGTTAGCGCCCCCCATTTAACTCAACATTAGTGATTATTTTTCGCTAAACCAATTGAGCTATATTGCTCCAATAATTTTTTTATTAAACTGCAATGAATTTACTTTAAAATGAAACAAATTTGAATCATATAACGCTTAAGATAAGATTTTAATGAATTTTTTAGAAAAATGTTCAAAAAAACGTAACAAAAAATTGGTCATCAGGATAGCGCCATCTGACATAAATTCAATTTAAATTGTTTTTAAAGCAACAATTTTGCGATTAAATATTTAAATACTCTTTTTTAAACAAACTTAATGATTAATTAATAATGTGTGGATCCGCCTTTGTTGGAAATTACTTCGAAAATTCGATTAGGAATAGATTTGTACAGCTGATCTAAGTAATTTAATGAAATGGTGCTCCAAGCGTGTTTTATTCCATCTATCAATTCTGTTTTTGTTTTGTATTGTTTTCCGGACTCATACACCTTCCTAGCCAACCAACCCCAGACGTATATTCACAATAGAGTATTTAATTAGTTAATGCGTTTTAAATAGTTCAATATTAACGTGTTGCGAATTTATTGAACAGCTTTGCCAAAAATCTATGCAATTTAATTTCGATATCGTCAAGATAAAGCAGCATTTATATCAGCTCCCACACTTAAGCTGGAGTTACCAAATTTGTTAAGAGGTCCAATAAAATCTTTGATCTCTTTTAAAAATTTGATGCAAATTATTTAAACCATAACTACTTCCGGCCCTGACAATGTCAAGTCAACGTTCTTACTTATTTTATTATTATTTATTCAAAAATAAAACTTAGCACATTCACTTTCCTTTTGAAACATTATAAGAGTACGCAATTTAAAACTTAAATATACCCGCTACGCATATACTTATACAGGGTATACACAGATAAAAGGCGAAAAAATGCTTGGCGCCAAATTGCAGACTGCAGTGGCAATTTGACGCTCTTATACACGTTGACACGATGATTACTCATACGCTCGGTTGGCCAGCTAAAATAGTTAAAATAGTTGCGGCTTTTACCACAAACTTAAATGTTGACTGGCAGCAGGCACATCCCCATGCATTTGCATTATTATTTATATATATATATATATATATATATATGTGTGTGTGCTGTGCACAACAAGTTTGTCAGTTTAAAGCTGATTGTTTTATGGCATGTAATTGGTTTTTTACAAGTTCATTATCACAATCAGTTAATCAATGCACAATGAGCATTTATTAATCAAATAGTCACTGATTTCTGGTTAGTCGATAAGTGAATATATATAAGAAGAAGATGTTTAGTTAACATTAGTAAATTAACCTTTGTCGAGGCGTAGTCTTTAATTAAGTAGCAGGCACAGAACGTGCTGGAATTGCGTTGAATGAAATGTACAATAAAATTAAAAGAATCGCATTAAAATAAATTAAAATGTGTTATTTTGATAAACAAGACAAACAAGCGACTTAATTTATAGCTTTTGTTATTTTGTGTATACCCTGTAAGCGTAGAATTGGTAAGGTAATAGAAGTGGGCTTTGGAGTAAAAGTTTGAGTAATTTTTACCTGATAATGTGGTTTATTATATTTAATTTATTAAATAGTAAAAATAGTAAGTTATAGTACGATTTTAAAATTATCCAGATCTGCTTATGTTTTTTTGCATATACCCTGTAAGCGTAGAATTGGTAAGGTAATAGAAGTGGGCTTTGGAGTAAAAGTATGTGTAAATAATCTTGATAATGTGGGTTATTATATTTTATTTATTATATAGTAAAAATAGAGGGATATAAAAGATGTCAAAATTATCAAGTTTTGCTTTCGTTTCCATAAAATTTGATTTTTAAAATAAATCAAAAATAGTATAACTTTTCTGTAAATAATATTTTCAAATAAATTGCTAGAAATTAAAAATGAAAAGTTACAAAATTATCAATGTCTCTGATTATATTTTAACTTTATATTTGAACACATTCTTTGTCTACAGAGTATCTCTTTGTCAAACAATTTTAACTAGAGCATTTTTTATTTTCTGATTTCTTTATAGTGCCATATAATTCAGGCTAAAGTACGACGCTTTAAGTACACGAAAAGACACAAAATTATTGAAACAGGTTTTCTCTTAAATTAAAAATGCAAACACATATCTGTCTAGATGCAGTGTGTATAATGCCTTTTTATAACTAATTCGCTTGGACAATTAATAAATAATAAATTGTCATGTGTAGTATAAAAACGCCAAACCTGTTATTTTTCTTTTAACTATAAAAAAAAGATTAAATTATTTATCTTTAACGTCTACACTTTGCATATCAAATTTGACAATTATTGTTGTTAATTCATAATTTTAGCTAATACAAATTTGTCATAATGTGATATTTATTCCAGGTGGCTCAACAAATCAAATGAAAAATATAATTAAAAAAAAATTGTGATAAATATTTTAAATATATATTGTTAATATATATATATTGTTAATTCATAATTTTAGCTAATACAAATTTGTCATAATGTGATATTTATTACGGGTGGCTTAACAAATCAAATTAAAAATATAATTTAAAAAAAAATGTAATAAATATTTTAAATAAATATTCACATATGTTACGTATAAACAAATAACTATATATGTAAATTTATCTGTAAAACTTGTGTGCTGACATATTTATAAACACTTTAATTATATATGTAGTTTGATATATGGCCATTGATTAACCCCTTACACTTTGACTTAATTGCAGATATTTCTTTTAAAGCCAGTGCAACGAGGTCGACTGCCAATGTAACTGCAACTGCAAATGCATTTCATAATATTAAGATACATTTGCATTTACACTGTGCCCCCCCATGTGACGACTGTGGAATATGGTGAAAGCCCAGCCTGGCTCTAACTAGATAGATAGTAACTTGTTTCGTGTTACCATGCTAACCACAAAAATTGAGAGTCGAAAACTGATACCAAAACGAAAAGTAAAAGCCATAAAATATCAAATGTTTTCAATCTACCAGCTAAGCGGCATAATCGAGTTTTTCAGCCGATTTTTAAAGCAGCTTATGTTTTGTTCTATGGAAAATTTCAAAATTTTGTAATTAACCCAATAAACCCGAAAAGTGTCAGCTGAAAAAAAGGGGTTATGCAAAAAATAAATAAATAAAAAAAAAAACAAACAAAATAAAATATAAAGCCATTGCAGCAGCCAACACTGGAACAGCTACAACATCTAAACTGGTTTGCCGCCAGAATTAGCCAAGTTAACAAGACGCCGCAGTAGCTCTCTTAGATTTGGCATCTGTGTGTGTGCATTGGGCTTTTGTGGACTTGTTGCATGTTACAGTAAGAAAAAAAATAAACATATTGTTGCATTACACGATTTCTTATATACACATTCCTTAAAAGTTCATCTCAAAACTCAAGACGTTTTAATTGGCTAGTTAAAGGTCTTAAAAAGTTTCAATTCTGGCCGCCAAAAACTTACGAGACATTCACTTCATTCATTATTTTTTATTTTTACTCATACGAGGGCGGTGTGAAAAGTATTTGGCATTGGTTAAAATATAGTAACAGGCAGGTTGCGTTTTAAGTTTTGACAAAATATTGCTAATTAAATAGATTTATTTTTGATTTTGATCATTAAAAATTGAGAAATGAGAAAATTTAATTTTCAAAAAAAATAACAGAAATAGCTCTGAAATATATATTTCATTTGTATTTTATTTATTTTTAGAGAGAGCCTTAGATGTTAGCTCTTTGTTATTGTATTTAAATATTGTCAAATATTTATATAGCCGGGAGTCTACACTAAGTAACACACAATTTGTATACTATACCAAACCTACTTTTTCTGATACATATGGCGAAAAATCACTTAAAAAATTTTTTTTTAATAATTTTAAATAAAGCTTTGCAACAATTTGAAAAAATTCTTGTATCCCGTACTTTTTAAAGTTGAAATATATGTAAAATGCGTCGCTGATTCCGAAAATAAAATTCAAAAAATATGTTTCCGGGACCGTTTTTGAGATAATCGAAAAACGACTGTATTTTCGACTTTTCAAAAAGGCAGCTTTGGTAATCTGAAAATAACTCCGAACATAGTTTAATAAAATTAAAAAAGCGTAACTTTTTTAAACGATAATAAAATGACCTATCAAACTGCCATATAACATTTTTTAATTAGATTATTCGTTTAGAAGTTATTGAGGATTGAAATGAAAATTTTGCTTTAAAAATATGCCCATTTAAAAAAGCTGTTTTTTGAGAATTTTTTTTTTCATAAACTCAATTTTTTTTTCAAACTGTTGCATAGTGTCATTTTCAAACAATCTTGTTACATATTTCTTGCTTGTTTTTCTTAATATGCACAGCAATTTTAGACACGTTATTATACCATTAATTTAATGGATTATTTTTGATATCCTGACCCTGGTTCACCAATAATAAAAAAAATGCCATCTTTAGGGTGTATTCTCAGATATTCACTACTAAATAGGAAGCATAGATATACAAAGACTTAATTTTAATAGTTACAAAAGGGCTATACTAAAAATATGTTTATTTATTTAATTTTAAACTGCAATTTTGACAGTATTCCTAATGAAGAATATAATATTAAACGAAAAAATTATTTTAATGATAAGTTTGCCATTTATTGTCTATCTTGATTACTCTTCAATCCAACCTCGTAAATTTTTACTGCCCACAGATAAGTATTTATTGCAGTCATTCTCTTAAATTGTTTAATTTTTTGGCAAGCATTACGATCGTCTAATTATGCAAAAGTATTACTTATATATATATACCAGTTCTAAGCTCATACAGCTAACACACCCTAGCAAAAGTCAAGGCCGATCTCAGGCTAAGTTTAAGAGATCAGTAATATAGATGGCAATACAACGTATATATATATATATATATATATTCAATGATATAATCGTAATTTAAGCTGCTTGAAATCTTATGCGCATTATGTTGTAAGCTCTTTCTGCACTTGACAATTACAAGATTACGATTACGACAACTGAGACGAAGCCTAAACTGAAGATATATATATATGTGTCCATGGGTGTAGGTGGTGAACATTGCCTTGGGGGCATATTTGTCTATAACTGTATCAATTTTCCTTTCACAACTGCAACAGTCAAAATGCCCTCAAAAGTCGCTCATTAGTCGTTTTGTATTTCGAAAGTAACCAATTTATAGTGTATAGTGAAACCAAATTCAAAATCTTGCCCAGTCTCAGCGATGTGCTGACTCCACATTTGAAGATTAATAGCCGCAAACACAATCACTTAATGTACATACCCAACATTTATATATATATATATATACTTGTTTTAATAGCTCTCCTACACTCAAAAAAAAGTGTATATCCAATTGTGAAAAACTGATGTCAGTGGTTGGAAAAACAGGATAGAAATAGCGCCATAGAAATTTTTTTATGCCCTGTAGATTTAATTACCACAAAGTGAAGAAAATGTTGTAACTCTGGCAGATAAAATTTTCTGTTTTATTTATTTTATTTAATTATTTCGATAACTCGAGGAAAATCTATAATTTTATGTCCATAATAAAAAAAATCCGTTATTTTTTTAAATTTGAATAAAAAAATTACTTTACTTTGGTTAAAGAAATAAGTCAACATATTTTGTAAAAATTTATATTGAGCATAGCAAATTTTCTGCAGGTTAAAGAATTTTATATTCATTTCATAGAACACCTGGATTTCATATTGTAAAAAATCCATACTTCCGATTATAAACCCATCATTTTTTTCGTTTATTCATATCATAGAAAATATATTCGTACTGTGGAAATTTTCACTTCTTTGTAGAGATTTATACTCTGTTTGTAAAATTTTATTTTATTTTTTTTATCGAAAGTGTTTCTATACTTAAAAAAATGTCTTTTTTCTTAGTGTACTCTTACGAAATGAACTTTAAATATGTATGTTGTTGTTGTAGTCCGAGTCCATGCATTCTCCACATAGCCATGCCTTGTCATCATTATCACTTCATCATTATGCCATTACTTCAGTTTGTGCATTCTGTACGCACAAATCCGAAACTTCGTGGCCACCCATTTGCAGAGTGGTTTTTTTGTCGGCGTTTGACAGTTATATTAACGGCTTCAAAGTGTTGACAAGGTCTTTGAATTTGGTAAGCATTTGAGGCATTTTTTCACAGCAAGTTAATGATTCTTAATGCCTCAGTTTGGCTCAAAACTCAATTAACTAATATGCACATATAAGCGTGGTCTTGTACGCCCCTTAATGCAGCTATAAAGATATGGTATATATAAATTTAAGAGTGCGCCATTTAACCAATTTTTACCAATTAGAGCTATATGTGCTCTTGAAGGCTCCACCTCCGCAGTAGGTGTGCCAATAGCCGGTTTTTTTTCATTTTCATCAGACACATTTACCGTTTAAATAAATGGCAATTGTACTTTCGGTTTTAACTGATATTTCAGAGCCAGCCCAGTCAGATTATCAATAGCACTCAACTTCCCATACAAACATACATATTTACTTTATATGTATATACGAGGGCTGCCTTATTAAGTTAGTTTTTTGGGAATCACTGTAACCAGAAATTTATACGAAACATTTTTTTTTTATTTTATAATTTACAATATTTTCATGAAGACAAACAAAATGCCTTAATAATAAAAGAAAAAATAAAAAAAAATTAAAAAAAAAATAAAATAAAAAAATAAAATAAATAAATAAAATAATAACCTAAAAACCTTGTCAATTTAAAAAAAAAAAAATAATAATAATAATATTTACATGTTCTTTATGGTATATAAATCAAACTTAATTTTAAATATTTAACTTTAATTTTATACTTTAATGTAATAAAAACACTGTGCTTCGATTTTTATCAAACTTGGTCAGATTGTCTAGATTATAATAAAACGTCGATCTGGTGAGTTTGGTTTAGATATCTTGAAAAGCAAAAAAAATTTTCAAATAAGATCTAATTTTTCCCATGGCAGCTATAAGATATAGTGGTCCAATTTGAAAGATCATTGGGCAGATTGCATAAGCCATAAAAAAAACTGTTAACTGCAAAGTTTGGTTAAGATAACTTCAAAAACAAAATAGTTTTTTATAGAACAACTTATATATCGCCCAAGAGCCTATAGAAATGGCTGTCATTTTACGATTTTTCCATTATTTTAGCCCAAAACACCTACAGGACCTCAACTTAAAGGTTTGGTGTGTTCATAAGAGATAAACTTTGGAGTATTTAGAACAACTTTGCTAAAGTAGGATTTTTGAAAAAACCAACACCAACAGATTTATAGATCAACGAAAAATGTAGTACTTGTGAAAAAATGCCCATATAACCGAAAACTTAAATAAAAATTTTTGTATAAAACCATCGCAAAAAACTAATTAAACAGTTCGATTTAGGGTAAAACCGGTTAATTTGAATTTTTTTTTTTTTTTTTTTGAAAAACTTGCACAGTTTAATTAAAACTAAATATTTCTTAAATATTTGAATACGCCAAACTTATTTTTAAAATTGTGTAATGCCATTAAGCGATGGGTTTAAAACAATTATTTAAATAGCTTCAATATTATTATTGTTCACACTCTGATGAATTTTTTTTTAAATTGAAAATTATTGATACTATAAGAATCTTTATTTTACCAATCGTCAGTTGATATATTCATTTATTAAGATATTATTGAATATTTGTCAACATTACATATCGAATTTGAATATATTGTACTTCATTTATATTTAAACAGCCGCATTAAGTATTTGATTATAATATTGATGTTATTTATTTTATTTTTTTTTATTTTAGTTTAATATTTTTTTTTATTAAATTTTTTATTCATTACCAAAATATAAATGACAACCCTCGTATTCATAAAATACAAGTATGCACTTATTCGTTTCTTGACTGCGGTCAGTTGTCGGTTATTGTTGTATAAACTCCTTTTGGCTGCAATAAATCAGACTACAAACAAATATATATTCATATATATATATACTATACATATATATATATATATATATTTCTATTCTTTTGAATGAAGGCCAGCAGCAACTCCGACTCTGAATGTGACGCTTATGGCCCACACAAGGAGGAGCGCAGTGGGAAAATGCCAAACTACAATTTATATACATACTACTTATAAATACACTAACCAATGCTCTTTATAAAAAAAATCGAAATAATACAAATTGAAACCATTCACATTTGCAATATCTTTTTATTTTTTTTTTTGCTTGTTCCTGTATCTTTGTGATTGCATAATCAAAGATACAATATAAATTGGAGCATTTGCCTAAACACACAAAGTGAAAGTCATTTTCCTTATTTTTAAATTAACATAACAAAAAAGGGTTGATGACAGCACTGAAAATATATATTTATTATTAAAATATACCAAGTGCTTATTAAGCTTCAATTGTTCAGTTAATGTATTATGCAAACATTTATAAAAATGTTACTATTCTCTATACTCTATATTTTTGAAAACTGGTGCAGAAACCATATTTTACATAATTTGTAGCTCATGATCATATTTGTAAACCGGCTGCAATATTTTACCAGCAATATTCAATATTCAACAAAAACAAATTCGAATGGAAGAACTGAATAAAGCCACTCAAAAATAATGACGTTTTCAAATGTTCAAATTTATAACTCATAACTAGTTTTTTTTTCTTTTTTTGTTTTTTTCTTTAAGTGTTGCTTAATAGAAAATCCTTAGATCGCCGAAATTTAGTTTAAAATTTATGTTTAGATTTATTGCTGTAAGCTGCTACATACAAATTGCTAATTTTTAATTACAAACATTCAAATTTATTGAATACAATTTAGTTTTGAGCAAATACAAAAATATTTTATAAACTTTATTTTTAGTTATTATTTCAACACAATTTCTGCGTGTATATACTGGTTATGCGTAAGTGTAAATTGGTCTACGCACTTTTAATACCCAGTATTTGAAACTTAATTTAAAATATGATTGTATTAATTTTACAGTCTCTAGTTTTAGCTATTTCTGTTTATTTAATTTTAAAAACTCGTTAAAAAAAAATAATATTAAATAAAATACTAAACACTTTATATATAGCTTATTATATAGCTTTAAACGACTTGAAAGTACTGCATTAATTTTTTAGCAATTGACTTAAAGGTCTTAAATCCTATAAGACATACTTTGACTTAAAAAATATATAGCGTATCTCATAGCAGATCACTTCAACTCTGATTTGATTTTAAATGTATAACAAAAAATGAAAAAAAAATACTGAAATTTCTTGCCCACAGACTTGACAGATGTCGGGCATAGCACACGCAATTTTTTTATTTATGTTTTCAGTTTTGTTTTTTTTTTTTTTATAACTTCAGACTTGCTTTTAATGACAGCTTGCCACACCAGGTAAATTGATTAATTTAGATAGAGCACGCCTTCCAACGCACAAATACATATAAATACAAACTATTCCGTTTTCCAATTATGTGACACGGACTGGAAGTGTTTCTGGAACGGTATTACAATTGGAAGAGAGAGCTCAGTTGAAATGCCATCCATAGTCAAGCCAAATATAAACTATATAATTATTATTTAGATAGGGCAAATTGTTGCCGTTAGGCAGTTTATGAATTGAAAATTAGCATAGGTAATTGGACAATAATAACAGGGCCCGCAGCTCTCTAGAGATTAAGATGTTTATCTAATTGACATGTGCTTCAACCAAAAAAACGAGGGCGTGTTTCATTTGCCATTCACATGTCAACACGAAAATTACAAATTTCAAGTGGCGCCATTTGGGTTTGGCTCTTGTTGCTCCAGTTGGCAATTCAAGAAGTTATGTTGCAAGGTTTTGGCATCAATTTGATGCAGTTGCCCGACGAGGACAAGTCTCAAGTGGCCTGCACCTTGGCCCTGATGGAAAAGTATTTCAATTCCGGAGATACACTAACCGGTGCCGTGCTCTGTGTAAGTGTCACGGGCCATAGTCCCGATGTGGAAGAGCAGCTGTTGCGTGCGGCCAATCTGCATGAGAATCATCCTTGGACCATATTGACAACGAAGCCACGGGAGAAGCAGAAGAATAAACAAAATTTGCACCTAATGCACGAGAAGCCGCAATGTTATTTTCTGGTCATAGAGAATCTGGACGATGAAGATATGGATGGAATTTTCCATTATTGGAAACATATGTTCAACTGGAATCCCTTGGCACAGTTTGTGGTTTATTTGTCATCAATGGAGAACACAGATGAGGAGATGACAGATTTAATGGTGGAATTGCTGCTTATTTTCATGAATCACAAACTCTACAATGTGAATGTGATTGGACAGAGTAAAGAGAATAGTTTCTACTTTGGAAAGACAGTCTTTCCATATCATCCGGATAACAATTGTGGTAATCGTGTTATAGCCGTTGAAATTTTAGATTCTTGTAGCTATGAGGAGGACGATGAATACGGGAACACCCTAAACCAAAATCTTTCTAAAACTTCAATCGAAGAATATACGCGTTCCAGATTTGAAGATAAATTTCCAAATGATCTAAGCGGATGTCCCATTAGGGCTGCCTATCGTGGTCCTTGGGAGCCCTATATATTCACCAGAAACCAAGCGGACTCTGTCCTGTACGAGGATAATGTGCTGGCCAATGAAAGTGCAGCAAGTTATTATGAAAATTATGTCGATGTAGAGGATGACATTATCTTTGATGATATACACGCTAGAGCCGGAAAAGTTCCTGAATCGATTGGACAAACTAAACTAAATGGCATCGAATACCAACTGCTGGAAACTATTGCCCAGAGGCTACATGTGAGCATTGATTTCAAGGAGCAAAGTCTTAATATGTTTCATTTGTTTCAGCAGTTGATTGATGGGTAAGTTGTTATATATACATTGAACTATATAGACTATATGTTCCTATTTACAGTCAAGTTGATTTAATTGTGGGCGGCATCGATGAAGATCCCAGCATCAGTCAGTCTGTATCCAGTTCCAAATCCTATCACCAGGATGAGCTTACTTTCTGTGTGGCCAAAGCAAAGCGCAAACATAATTTCTTTAACTTCTTGGCCAGTTTTAATACACATACCTGGTTATTATTGTTGCTATTTATCCTGACCAGCTCCTTGGCTGTCCTAGCAGCACAGCATGTCTCCGGGTTTCACTTGAGCAGTCTCCGGAACTATTTAGCCGTGTGTATACGCATGTTGGGCATTTTGTTAACCCAAGCCATCAATGTGAATGCCCAAACATTGCCAACAGTGCTGCGATTACTCTTCTTCTTGGCCTTCCTGATGGCCTTCTTTTTTAGTAATACCTATCAGAGCTTCCTGATTAGTACACTAACCACTCCGACTGCTCAGGTTCAAATAAGTCATCTGGAGGAGATCTATAGCCATCGCATGACCATTATGGTTAGCTCCGACTATGTGCGGCATCTGGACAAGGAGGGCGAGGTGGGTTCGATAGTGAGAAACTTAAATATAAATTTAATTTAATTGAAATCGTCCTTTTTTTAGTTATTCAAGTATATACGCGAAAACTTTCAAATATGCTACAATATTGTGGATTGTCTGAATCTGGCAGCTGAAAATGAACATATTTCCGTAGTCGCATCCAGTCAGCATGCCTTCTATAATGCCCGTATTCAAAGGGATCGATTATACTGTTTCGATCGCAAGGAATCGTTATATGTATATCCGGTGACAATGCTGCTGCCCAAGCAGTTTCAATTGCTGCATCAAATTAATGCCATAATACGGAATGTCATTGAATCGGGTCACATGCAGAAATGGTCAAGGGATTTGGACATGGTTCGTTTGATACAGGAGGAGATTGCACGTGTACAGGAAGATACGCTGAAGCCGCTGACTCTGGTGGAGTTTGAAGGCGCCTTTGTCTTTGCCAGCGGCTTATTGCTCTTGGCCAGCGGTGTTTTTGCCTTGGAATACCTGGTCTATTGGCTGGTGATCCGGCGGCGCACGCGCCTCAAGCCATTGCGCTACTTGCATCGGCGTTTTGGACGTGGGCGGCGTGTGCCTTAAGATGATTACGCATACGCCTAGTGCGCCACATATTGGAGTATATTGCAAACAAATCTTATTCATATATATATATATATATATAAATTTATATGCATATATTTATATATATATTTCATATTTTCTTGGCACATTATTCAATTTAAAAATACAAAATTGCAATATACCGTGGAATGCACAGCAGCGTTGCCGTTGCGGCTGCTTGTCATAATCCAAAGCAGTTGTCAACGTAGCACAGTGGGGATAAAATCCTAATTATGGAATAAATTTGAAATAAACAATATGTTAAATCAAAATTGCAGAAAAATTTATTTTTTATATTGCATCCTTTTGTACAGTCGTTTAGACTTCCCCGACTATATGAATAGAAAGCTTATCTATTATTTTATTATTGACAATCATAAAAATAGCAAAAATTAAGACTAAAAATATTTATTCTGCATCTACATATACCATAGAGTATTTAGAGTTGATTTTCTTGTAATAATATATTTTCCTAATTTTATTTAATTTATTATTACATTTTTTAAATTTTATTTTAAATCATTTTTTATTTAATTGAATTTTAACTTGAATATTTGATGTTGCATAAAATAAATTTATTATATACATTTAATAACTATTTTTCTTGTATTTATTAAATTATAAATTTTGTTTTTTACCACAAAAAACAATTATAGGCCCCACTGTGCACGGTCGTCATCACCTCCGTTTGCTGATGCATCCTTAAAAGGTGGTGGCCTACTACGCCGGCTGCCCCGTACACAAAAAAAAATTATATATACATATATATAATATATATATACATATGTACAATGTATTTGTAGATATTTTCATAATTTTTATAAAAGAAATATTTTTAGATATACACACATTTGTTGTGGTATCATCAAATTGGCATATTTTTGTTTTTGCTGGCCAACACAATTCAATCAGCTGCTCGAGTATATATATATATATATATATATATATATAATATATATAGTAGCTAAATAGCCAAGCGATTTGCTTGACTGAATGAGATTCTTTTTGGAATTCTCTACATGTTCATTGAATATTAAAAATCTGAATTAGTACAAATGCAAGAATTCAATTCGCTTGACATGCAATATTCGAATATAATTAATGCAATTAGCAAAATAAGAAGACCCTGAAAATAAAAAACAAGTTCACAATTTAATTAATTTGCTGATTCCAATTGTTTTTTTTTTTTTTTGATAATTAATCAAATAAAGCTTTTCAATTAACTGAATGCAGTACAAATGGTAATCAATTGTTTATTATAATTTTAATTATTAAAGTCATAAATCAAAGCTCGATTTAAAACTGCCCTTCATCAAATGAAGGAATGTATATTACGATTAAACATTGACATTCAATAATAACAATAGTTTTCATTGTTTTTATTAATATTAAGAATTACTTCCTTAACTCTAATTTGTCATTGTATTAAGGTTTTATTTTGTAGAGTATCAACAAGTCGCAAGAGCATTCACATAGTTTGTGTGCACCTGAGTTATCTAGACAAACATATATACCTATTTAAATACTTATAGAATTTTTAAAAATCTGTGCATAATTATAGAATTCCATTCTTAACTGCACGTCAGCGCCAAAGAATCTTATGCGAAAAAAAACGTGAGAACGCACGATATTTGTTTTTATTATATTTCTCTCCTCTTCTCACCCACGCCAATATTTTTTTAAATTTTTTTTTTTGAAAAAAGAAACAGAAGATGTTGTGTAAACAACAAACATAATTTTTTGTTTTTATCTTGCGAGTTAATAACATTAAACAATAACCGGATGTTATAATTTACATAAGTATATTTGTTGTATCAAAATATTTATTTAATTTGCATAATTGATGATGCCACAACAAGTGCAATTTTTCGATATATATATTAACAATTTTTTGACTTTTTTTTTACTTTTTTTTGACTTTTTTTTTGACTTGTGATTATGATGCCGAAACCCCCACCCACAACAAAAAAGCTGAAACAAAATTATAGCTCAAAATATGCAGTGCGCGTATTTTCGATACTTAATTTTTTGTTTTGTTTTGAAATTCTTTTTTTTCTTCTAATTACGAGTGCGCTCTTTTCTGAGAGATTTCCATCCATCCCCATGTATGGATTGGACCAACGTGCAAATGTTGATTAAAAATTAGACAAAATACAAAAAAAAAAAGCTAAAAACAAAAAGAAAACACACACAACACAGACTACATATAAAAACTGAGCAGAGCAAACGCCTACGACGCCTCCACGGAGGATGAATTGTATAAAAAAAAAAACTTTGTATTTAATACATATATGTACAGCTGCGGTCAAAATAATAGTAGTACCACCAGACACAAAATTAAAACATTGATATTTCGTAGGTACATTCGAACTTTTGTTTTCTGACATTGTCAGATCATAGGGTTGAATAAGCATTTATGAAAAAGTATCATTAGGACATAAAAGCTTTTTTCATTTTTAAGATTCTCCGCTTTTTCGTGATCAACCCTTAATTTAATTTAAAAAATTATTTTAAGCAAGAAAAGATTATGATTTGGTATTTATTATTGTAATTTGATAAATTACAATATATTTTATAAAATTTTATTTGCTTAGACTTGCAACAAAGGGGCGTGGCAAGCCTTACACTTCTGAGAAGCGTGCTCTTATTAAAATATTGATTTTTGAAGGGAAAACTTTGAAAGAGGTGCAAAATTTGATTGAAGGCTCGTCAATCATGATGAGATCCATCAAAAAAGTAATCGCCAAAACAAATGTTGAGATGTATTCGAAGCGCGACACGTTTGCTCCTGCAAAACCTATAAAAAAGGACTTAGGTATGGACTAAGTTATAGAAATGATTCGCAGATGTTTGAGGAAAAATAATAATAAAAAAAAAGCAAGAAGCTTGAGAAAAGTTCCGTTTTCGAATAAAATACCTGTCCAAAAGTGAAAACGGTTTTCTAAAGAACATAAGAAATGACCGCTTGAAAAATATAGAGCTATTGTGGTCGGATGAGTCCAAAATTGTGTTGTTTGGTAGCCGAGGATCTCGACAATATGTAAGGCATTCACAAAATTCCGAATGTCAGCCTAGATTCACTTCCAAGGCCGTCAAACATTACACATTGCATTACACGCACTACTATTATTTTGACCACAACTGTATGTACTATGTACATATGTTTGTGGATTTCAGTTGAGAATGTGTGTGAGCATTATTTTTTTTTTTGTTTACTCTATGCTCTATGCGACGTCTGTTCTGGCCTCTCGGAAATTATGAAAAGGAACAAAAAAAAAACAAAACGAATTATTTTTAAAAGATATTCAAAAATTTCCCCTTTAGCAAAATGTGCATCCATGTGCTGCATATGTCTGCTGCTTGTATCTGTGTCTATAGTATATGTATCTGTGTGTGTGTGTGTGTGTGTGTGTGGAAAATCTGCTCGACTGAGGGTCGGCCGGATGGTATAAATATTAGCTCATTACAATCCAGCAGCCACTCGCAGTTCTACAGCGAAAGTGTTGTTATTCAATTTACAGATTCTTCTTTGCCTCTAAAAAACGGTTAGTGATATTTCAATTCTTCAAATTCCTAGTTGAAAATTGAGTAGAAATATTTTCAAAGTTTTGAATTTTATAAAAAATAAAAAACACACTTCACATTTTACACTCTGAACTCAACTAGACACTTTCGAAAATTCTGAATACACTTTCAACATTCAAAACCAAAAACTGTTCTTTGTACTCTGCAGTAAAACACTCCAGCCGCCAAGATGTGTGATGATGAAGTTGCCGCATTGGTCGTGGACAATGGTTCCGGTATGTGCAAGGCTGGCTTTGCTGGAGATGATGCTCCCCGTGCCGTCTTCCCATCGATTGTGGGTCGTCCCCGTCATCAGGGTGTAATGGTTGGCATGGGCCAGAAGGATTCCTATGTGGGCGATGAGGCGCAGTCCAAGAGAGGTATCCTCACACTGAAGTATCCAATTGAGCATGGCATTATCACTAACTGGGATGATATGGAGAAAATCTGGCATCACACTTTCTACAATGAATTGCGTGTCGCACCCGAGGAGCACCCAGTGCTGCTCACCGAAGCTCCACTTAATCCCAAGGCGAATCGTGAAAAGATGACTCAGATTATGTTTGAAACATTCAATGCACCCGCCATGTATGTGGCCATTCAGGCTGTGCTCTCCCTGTACGCTTCCGGCCGTACCACGGGTATTGTTCTGGATTCTGGCGATGGTGTCTCCCACACTGTGCCCATCTATGAAGGTTATGCCCTGCCCCATGCTATCCTGCGTCTCGACTTGGCTGGTCGCGATTTGACCGACTATCTGATGAAGATCTTGACCGAACGTGGCTACTCCTTCACCACCACAGCTGAGCGTGAAATTGTGCGCGACATTAAGGAGAAATTGTGCTATGTTGCTTTGGACTTTGAGCAGGAAATGGCTACCGCTGCAGCATCCACATCCTTGGAGAAATCCTATGAGTTGCCCGATGGTCAGGTCATTACCATTGGCAACGAGCGTTTCCGTTGCCCAGAGTCGCTGTTCCAGCCTTCATTCTTGGGCATGGAATCGTGCGGCATTCATGAGACTGTCTACAACTCGATCATGAAGTGCGATGTGGATATTCGTAAGGATCTGTATGCCAACATTGTTATGTCTGGCGGCACCACCATGTATCCAGGTATTGCCGATCGTATGCAGAAGGAGATCACAGCCCTGGCGCCATCCACCATCAAGATTAAGATCATTGCACCACCAGAGCGTAAATACTCTGTCTGGATCGGTGGCTCCATTCTGGCCTCCCTCTCAACCTTCCAGCAGATGTGGATCTCCAAGCAGGAATACGATGAATCCGGCCCTGGAATTGTGCACCGCAAGTGCTTCTAAACAATGGACCTCCACACACACTCGCACACACAACAAATCACACACAAATGGCGTCGATTACCAGGCGCCTAGAGCTTAATGATGATTAATTTTAAGTTAAACCTCTTGCTGCCCTGCCAACTACTAGTCGGACAAACTAAACAAATTAATGACAAATCAACCAACAGTCAGCAACGAAATGTATTATATTTATATTAATATTTATTGGAAGTGTCTCAGATGACGAATGGAGAAATTCAGATAATATATTTAATCGAAATTTTACAGTCTTACAAAATAAATAGCATCCATTTTAATTAAACTAAAAATTTACAAAAAGCAAACAACAATTTTATTTTAGCATTATTTTTAGAATTGCAAACGCAGGAAATTACGATCATTTCGCACACCCACACCCAAGGAACGTTGCCAAAGGTGTGTGTGGATGATGCACATTAGCTAGGTATATATAGGTACATATCTATCTTTATCGTATATAACATCATCTACATTCGCCTTCTCTTCCAAAATAGTACATTTTTATCCATTCTAAGAGACGCCAACACGGCTACCCCCTCATCGTCATCGTCGTTGTGGTGTATCTAAAAATAGTGCCAAAGAAAATAACAGCCTTAACAAATGTTTTCTCGAAAATAAGATGAATATACAGTGCGGCTCACTTGAATTTGTTAATCTGCACAAATAATATCGAAGGAAACTCAAGGATTTAAAAAAAATAATATAAGAGATACGATTAAAAATCTACAGTCAAAGAAGGGCTTGAATAAATAATTTTTTTTTACAAAAAAATAAAACAAAATAAAAATATAATTAATTCAGCTTGCTTTAACAATATCACTTATTTTGTATTAAGTGAGAAGTCATATTAATTTCATGAAATTAAATATTTGCTGAATAACTACCACATTTACCGACCGATTTGGACAAATGTATACTTAAAATAATCGTAAAAGAATTATCTAACATAATAAATCTTAAAAAGTATTTAAACGAATTTTTTAAATTTTTAAAAGACCAATTGAAATTCAGCAATTTTTCAAAAATGCAAAAATAGTTCACATTTTTCAACTTTGAGGATTTATAGTGGCTTCAATTCGCATTCAATCCGCACAAACGGCATATCGTTAGAAAGGTGATACAATTATCTATTGAAATGCGAAATTTTCTTTAAGATCAAATAATATCTGATGTAGATATAAATAAATTAGTCCAAAGATCTCCAAAAAACTAGCTATTCGCGGTTTTCTCGAAAACCATTCTTTGAAAAAATAAATGGTTTGCATTTTTGAAATCAGCGCTCAAAAATACATCAAGAAAGGTCTATGAGAGCCCAGCTCCTTTTTGGCTGTAAACTAGTGTTATAGAACATTTGTTTTATTGCAATATATATAGTATATAAATATTTGTATTGCAATATACCAAAGATCCAGACACTTATTTACATAGTTTAGGAAAAGCAGCGCACACAAAAAAGTATGATCTCCAGAACATATAAAATATTATCTTGAAATATTTTTAACAAAAATTATATTTCAACTATATTTATGCGAGACATTAATGAAACTGTTTATTTTTTAAAAATGGTTCAAGAAAAGCATTTCGATACTTTCAAACGTTTAATGTGTAATTCTTAAATGATGAATGAACATATTTAAGTGACGCGCACTGTATGCACTGTACAGAATATATATGACCACACAGTGCAGACATTGGCGTCGAGTTTTGGAATCAAAAACATTAACACTGCCTGCCGGCTGTCTTTTAGTGGTAATTGCATTGCCACGACTCGACCCTAGGGTGCTGCGAAAATATCTTGGAATTTTCAAGTACATGTGTGTGTGTGTGTGTGTGTGTTTGTGTGTGTACTTGAACATTGCAGGTCATATGGCAGCTGGTGGCTTCCTGGAATGGGCTGCCTAATTGAAGGAAAATAACAACCAAACAACTAAAACTACCCCCAAAATAGTATGTTTTTATACATTTAATTATAGAAATGCATTTAGTGTTTAAGTTGTATACAAAAATTGAAATGCCTTTTGTTATTTGCACTTAACAATTGATATATTGATGTATATATTATATATGAGTAGTTATTCAGTTAGCTGATACTATAATATTGAAATCGTTATATAATTTGTATACATATGTATTGAATGATATTCAATTCCAAGTCTAGTCGTATTGGACATTCGTTGTTCATTTTGTTTTTGTTTGTTTGTTAATTGGAATACTGTACTTTTAAAAAATATTCATTTCTTTCCATTATTTCTTAGCTATAATATAGAGCGTTGTATATTAAGCAGAAAGACATCACTTTGCTTGTTAAAAATCCAGTCTATACACTTATTATTTAATTGAATACATTATGTATTGTTTAAGTACACTGTTTCTTTAAGCACATTATTCTCGTTAACGAGTACATATATATATATATAAAGTATGTATATAATTTAAGGCACATTTAATGGACAGTTAACATTGTTTTGATTGGACCTGCTCTCTCATTGTCTTTTAATGTATTTAGCTGCTTCATGGAATGCTTAAAAATTGTTGTCTAAGGTTTTCATAGCTATAAACTTATATATATAAATACGAACATATTTAGTCTTACAAGTTAAAAATTGTTAAATTTAAACAATAATTACAACTGTGTTGTAATAACGGATTTGCGTATTATGGTCGGCTCACGTCCCTTGGGCGCTGAAACAATTTCCGATGAGACCAACCAGGGTGAGACCATATCCTTGCTATTATTGGATGGAATGCGATTGTTATCCTGTTGATTGTTACTGTTCTTCTGCAAATAGTTAATGAAAATCAATTTAAGATTACAATTTACAAAATATGTTACATATTTTAAATAGTTTAATGTTAATTTAAGTTTAGTACGTGCATATCGAAATGAAGACAAATGTTAGATTACAGATTACTCATAAAAAAGACAGAAAGCGGGAGACAGTTGCACAACTCTAAAATAATCAAACCTTTTCACTTTGCGGTGCATCAACTTCACTTTGATTCTGATTCGTCTTTTGTGCCTCTAAACGCTCCTGTTCGTTGAGCGTGGAGAAGAGCAAAGTGCCAGCGCTGGGCGTTGATGTTGTTGAGGACTTGGTTTTAGCCTCTGATTTGCTGGTACCACTATTGCTAGCCGCGCCATTATTATTTATAATATTGTTAATGAAAATTTCATTAATGAGTATTTCGGCTGCCGATGCATTGCTCAGCAAGGGAGTTGTTGTTGTAGTGCTGCCACTGCCACTGCCACTGCTTGCGGCAACTAGCTCTGTTGCCGTGCTGTTACTGCTGCTGGCAATTAGATTAACACTAGCAGCCGGACTGCTGGGCGTGCTTATGGTAGTTACAGTGGTGGCCATACTGTAGTTCGCATTGTTTATTGTCGCTGGCAGCGAAGATGGCGGCGTTGGTGGCCCATTGTAGCCAGAGACGAATGTGGCATTGCTGAAGGGTGAGCTGTTGCTGGCTCGGGCATTGCTATTGATGGTGCTTGAGCTGCTGCTGCCGCTGCCGTTGCCGTTGCTGTTCGGCTTCTGTTCCGGTATGCTGAGCGTAAGCTTATCGCCGCCCTGTTTTGTGTGTGTTTAACCATTTACAAAGTCAAGCAAACAACAACAACAAAAAGAACAACCAAAAGTAGCACATTTAACACAAAAGTGCACACAACAAATGTAAATAAATGAAAATAAAAAAAATAAACGTACAGATAGCATGAAACAAGTGCAGTGCATGTGCCTTAACTGGTTTTGGTGGCATACAACTTACCACTGATATGTAGGTGGCATTCAGGGAGTCGGGTCCATCGCTGTGTGTATGATTGCTGTTGCTAATATTATTATTGTTATTCACATGCATGTTGCTGCTGGTGCTGCAATGGGCGGCAGGCACAAACATTTGATTCGTCAGCTTTGCATTGCCACTGGCGCCCATCTCTTCCTCCACACGCGCTGTAAAAATAAAACGAAATTGTGTAACAAATCCAAATGTTGTATTAAAATGTTACCCTTAAGTATATTGCACTTGATGTTGCCCGGCGGCAACGCTGTGGCGCCCATATTAGCCAACTTCACTTGATTATTGGGCTTCTCATTTGTATTCGAGAGTCGCTTCAATGTCTCCGTATTGTGATCCATGTCAAAGGTCTTGTTTATGGTCACCCTGGGAATGCAAATTGGAATGGATATTTAATTGGCATGGCAGGTGGTATAAACTATTTACGCTACCTGATACTGTTAGCATCATTAATGGCTTCGTTTGCAAGCACTGATGGGGATGGATCTTTGACAATGGACTTAAGTAATGAATCTAGCTCTCTATCTTTATCCGACAAGCCGCTCCTAACACTGCACAATGAATATATACACATACACACACAGAGAGAATACAAACAATGCGTGAGAAATACAAATACAATGCGTATTAGTCAAAAAAGATAGTAGCGATACAACAATAGCAAAAAAACACAAAATATATATAACCAAGAACCCACCTGAGCTGGCCCGAGCTAATTGAGGCTTTGCCAAAGCTGCCATGATGCGAAGCCGCGGCACTTCTGAACGGATTCGTCTCGTCAAAGTTCTTGGTGGCATTCGGTGAGTAGGGAGGCGTATACTCTGGTTCCAATCTACAAAAATGCAGGTCAAACATTAATTTTTAGTTTATTATTTTTATATAAAATAATTTTACATACTTTACAGAGAGACCTGCGGCCTTGCCAATGGAGCCAATTTTACTGTAGGCCGGATCATCATTGCTGAAGTTTGATTTCAATGAATTGCGACCAAGCGAGGCGCAATTGGCCGCCGCCAGTGTGGATGAGCTTATGGAGGCACTGCATGCGGCATCAGGTTCAATGATTGCCGAATTTTGTATAACAGTCAGAACGGAGGGTGAGGGCGTAACAGTAATAAATGGATCTGACGAAATGAGCGAGTCAAAGGTTTCATTATTATTCTCATTGCTGGATACGGAAGGAACAGTAGCTGCCACTGTTGTCACTTGATTTGTGGCCGCTGCAGCTGCAGCAGCAGCAGCCGCGGCACGAGCATTAACCGAGGCTACGGCAGCGGCTGCCGATTCCTGTGATGCCTTCTGACGTTCACGCAACAAATGCGACTGACGGCTGGCAAATCTTTGCGAGGGCCGACGCTCAAACTGCACGGTGCGTCGTGCCCGGCTCTGCTGTGTAGTTTGGAATTCAGTGCGGCCAGAGTAACGGAAGCGTGAGCCCATGCGGAAGAAGTTTTGACGAGCCGAGGGTCCTTTAACGGGAGCTCGCAAACGGAAGAATGTATGATGCTCCACAGCGCATTTCCACAGATGTTTGCAGGCCTTCTCATTGTACAATCGAAAAACAAAAGTATGCTCCTGTTCGCGACCTTCGTCGTCGTCTTCGATTACAATAAGTGTGAGCTTCTTCTTCTTGAAATCCAATTTACTGATCTTTGGCCAGAAAAAGAGGCCAATTTTCTGATCACGCTCAAATACAAGAATGCCAGTTGGTGTCAAACCCAAATGATACTCGCAGCTATCTTTGCCCAGCACTGTGTGCATATCCACACCATACATATCCAGCCACTTGGCCTTGTTGAGAAATGCCGTTTCGGCCTGGGCTGGCGTTAGACCGCGACATGTTTTATACTCTTCCAATATGGCAATTTCAAGATCTTCCGTTTGTTCCGGCACAAAGCGAAACTCTGAGACTGTAGCTGCCGAATGTATCTGATCATCGTAGTCGCCAAGCTCCGCTGTAAATGCAAAACAAATTAATTAGTTGTGAAAAGAATTAAAAGAGAATACATAGTTATAAAGAATGCACACAAGCTTGACGAGCTCAAGCAGCTATGCAACGTCAAAGGTCACAACAGCAAAAAGGTGGCCATTAATCTTTGACAATGTATAACTTAATACATTCATTCTCAAGTGCCAACTCAGTAAGAATCACGTACACTGCAAGGCCAGCGCGCAGAGTTCGGCGGATTTGTCATCTGGACAGTCGAGACGGCCTTCCAACAAGTCTTGCTTAAGTTGCAAGAAGAACAAATAGCGTGTCAGTTCCTCACGCAGCGTATTGGGCTCCGAGGAGTAGAATTTGACCTTTAGACGGAATGTATACGGTGGTCCAACTAGAATTTATAAAACTTTTATAATTTGTTGATATATATTTATATATGTTACTTACTTTTTACTTGCTTCTTGATGGGCTTGGTGGGATCTAGCCAATGCTTGACATGATTGGCATCCATAAATTGCAAACCAAAGTAATCCTTCTCAATAATGTCTAAGGCATAAAAGACTTGCTCATAGAGGAAGCTGCCAAGCGCTTTTTTCTGCAATCAAAGCAAACACACATTAATATTTATTCAAGTATCAAATTGGCCCTGAACTAATCACGTTTGTTTTCATTTAATTTATTTTTGTTTTTTTTTTTTGTGTTTTGGATTCTTAAAAAAATGACACCAATCGGCAGTAAATTTTTGTTTTTATCACACACACACATACACACAAATTTGCAGTCATGGAATATCTGTGCTCCACCTTAGGCAAACAAACAAAAAAACAAGACACCTACGAATACCCCGTCCTCATGTCACAGAACCTAAAGATAAAATGCAGTTACACGAGGGTGTAGAAACGGCGAAACGACATACTAGTTCTATAAAATTTATTATTTTGATTATTATTCGATCATCTAATAATACTTGTTGTTTATTATTTCACTGAAAATTCCAAGTGTGTTTATCATTTTGTTTTTTTTTTGAATGTACAATAAATTTGCTGAATGTCTAGTTAACAATGTGACAATTAATTAACGAGAAATTTTGTTGAAAAAATTTAATTTTATTTTTAATAGAATCCAATAACTCAAGTGCAGCCTTGAATTTTCTTTTTATATATTTTGTAAGAAATTAAATTTATTATTTAGCTGAATAAATGGCTAAAATTTCAGCGTATAACAATGTCTAATAAATCAGATATTTATTTTTAATTTAAAAATACATAAAATTTTAACATTCTCTGTGATGATTAACTTTCATGCAATAGGAACAGAACTATATTTAAAAAATAAATAATATTCTCTATTGACTGTTTCACTTTCTTAACGCAATTTTGTTGGTTACAATATTTAGAGAGAATAAAAAAAATAATAATCAACATTTTTTTTAATTTTCGACTTCGGATTATGCAATTTTTCAAAACTAAAGTCTGGTTTAATTGTTTTAAAAATGGTCATTAAAAATTGCCTTATTTTAGTTTATTTTCCTTTTTTCAGACTTTAGTTTTAGACATCATAAAATTCTGCTAACAATTAGTAAATTTCAATTTATTTTGAATTTAAATTAAAATTAAATTTGCTACATTATTTTCTATGACATCAAGCCTTTACTTTACATAAACTTGGATGGGTTCGAAAGCGGCGACTTGTAGCTTTCTGACTACATTAAATATATAATTTTTAATAAAAATTCTTATTATTTAATTGTCACACTTTGTATATATTTATATTATTTTTTTCTATTCAAAAATCAATTAATCGAAATTCTATAAAACTTCTTTGCTTGCAATTTGTTTTTTTCTGTGCGGTTCATTAAAAGGTTATCGTAACTAATCAGCTTAAAGCGGATGAGCTCAGTGCCACAACGCAAATTTTAAAAACAATTCAGGCTGAAAATGCGCTCTAGGAATTTTCTATAAAATTAATAATTTCTGATTTAGCTAAAAAAAAATATGTTGCTTAAAAAAAGCCAACTTTAACGGGAAAAAACAAAATAGTAAATGCCAACACTGCTCTTTAAAATGCGAATACGATCAGGAGAATTAAATTTATTTGTTTATCTCGAGCGCATAAACAAGCTTGTAGTTATGGAATGTGTCTCCCCCCGTTCCCACTACACGCACCGACCGTACCCCTTTCACCCAACGTTTGGCAACATCGCGTGCCCGTGTGCCTCTTGTTGTCCCTGAAGATAAGCAAAATGTAATTCAATACTCACCGATAATTCGATGGAAAGGTCAGTATTGTCCAGCAGTATAACACGACAGTCGATTTTATTTTTGTTAACCACGATGCGTTGCGGCTTAATCTGTGACCCGCTGCTGCTTGCAATGACGGCACCGCCGCCGCCGCCGCCGCCTCCACCCCTTGCGTTGTTTGTATTATCCGCATAGTTGTTGCGTACCTTGCGACGACTTAGAAAACGCAGCATTTTTTATATATTCAATTCGTTGTTGCGGTGGTTGTTGTTGCTATTGTTGTTCTCGTCGTTGTCTTTTGTTAGCTTTGGCTTTGTTGCCAACACCGCAGTAGCGGCAGCGGCAGTGGCAGCGGTAGTGGTAGCGCCAAGGCAGCGTATTGCACCAATAATTCACCTGTGTGCTCACGTCTTCGTCGTCTGGGAAAAAGCGCAGACATCAAGACCACAGCGTACACACACACGCACACCTGCAGCGCTTAAGCCAAATACGAAAAAACACCAATACAAACAAACACACGGCGCATATACAAGTGCGCTGCAACTTGTTCTTGTACGTCACACACGCCCCACCGTTTACTTGGCCTACCACCACTAACGAATCAGTTTGAGCTGGAGCTTGAGCTTGAGCTGGGCGCTCCTGTGGCCGCGCGGGTATTTTTCCCCAAAACACAGTTAGTTGCCGCGGCGTCCCCTTTTTGCACAGAGACACTGAAAACAAGTCCGCCCCAAACCCAAACACGTTCCGTTCCTTTCGTTCCTTTCGAAGAACACGACAACGAATGCACTTAAACTTGTGTATTTAGCCTATATTTTCAACGCGTCGTATAGTATCATTAGAAGGCGTTAGTTATAAATAAAAAAAATTTATAAAACTATTTGTTGTATTGCTGTAAATGGTACATTTGCTGTACTTTCAATCAAACTTTTTACGCGATGAAGGTAAACTCGACAGTGTGACCGACTGGTGGAAGCGATAAAATGTTCAGCTTGCGCACGTCAGTGTATCGATATTAATCGCAATTTCAAACTATGTGTAATTGCGTGGTCACACTTTTTAATGGGCAGTCACAGTTTTGTTTATAAATATAAGTAAATTTAATACAATATCAATAAGTTTATTTATGAGAACATCGCCAAAATGCACGTCCAACAAAACTGTTGGCGAGGCTTCGACTACTGTCGTATTTACCAACACTGACAAGACTTCGGATTATCGATTGTCAGTCAGTCGATAGCTGTAATCATTTTCAAAATGTAGCGCGCTTTTAAAAAATTACATCCTAAGAATGTTTAGTGAATATTTACGTGTAATGGCTAGAAAATCAAAAAACAAAATCAAATGCATTTAGATAAACAGCGAAAGCAAGACACAACAACATAAAAAAAGGCTATACGCTGAAATCGATTGACACAACAAAAACTGACTTAACGCGTTTCTCTAGCATAACATATTTAAGTTTTGGCTTGAAAACGAAGGAAACTATCAGTTTAGTTACAGCTACAACATTCCCACCACAGCTGTAAATACGAAGCACATGGGGGTTTGCATTTGTAGCCGGCATTTGCAAAATCCTTTTTATGGGCAATTTATTCCTTTATTTGTTAGTGGATTTAGGGCTGTAGCCTGTAACTGTAACTGTAACCGACGCAGCCAGTCAGCCAGCCAGCCGGCACTACCCCCATTGGACGCAGTATTTTGAGTTTAAAGGTAAATGGGAGATTTATCGCCGACAATTTTCGTATGTGCTTGTGTGTACTGTACTGTACTGTACTGTGCTGCCTTCTTAGCTGTTGGCCATGTTTATATCGAGCTTTTAGTGGGCCCCAGAGATGTTTGTTGGCTTTGGTTTATTCTTTTAAACATTTGCTAAAAGCTTAAAATATTCAAAAGCAATTGCATGATTAATCTACGCTTATTGGCTATCAATTTTCACTCAGATATGCATTTACACTTTGGATGAAATTGCATTTAAGATATGACAGCATAATTACATGCCGACCGTTATATAGCACAATGCATGATTAATGACTGGCTAATAAGGAAACCCGATCTATGGACCAACTTCAACAGCCCCATCAGTTTCTCGCCTAATAACAAGCCAGCCAACGTACACTCACTTCAGACTCACTTCAAACGGGCAACCTGAGCCTGGTTGGCCATCAACTTGGCCAGACTGACAGTATGCGTAGGCCGTAATTATGACAGCCGGTTAAATGGTTTGTCTTACGGGGCGGAGAGTGCTCACAATTAACAAATGGCCGACGTTATGTTGCCTTTGCCGTTGCCTTTGCCTGAAATAGACTTATTTCTAAGGAGTATTCTTATCTGAATTTATATATTTGTATTATTTTAACAATAATGGCAGTTCCCCCCGTTGTGTTATTTTATCGTAAGTGTGTCTTTGTTTTGTACACTCAAAGAAATTACCACATTTTCTAGACTAAATTTGAAGAATTTTTCGAAAAATATTAACTCCAATTTAATATGTAAATTGTTTAATTCAACAATTTTATGATATGTTTACAATACATTTAAATTATTTATGTGCACTAAGAAAAAAGAAATTTTTTTAAGTATAGAAACACTTTCGATAAAAAAAATAAAATAAAATTCTACAAACAGAGTATAAATCTCTACAAAGAAGTGAAAATTTCCACAGTACGAATATATTTTCTATGATATGAATAAACGAAAAAAATTATGGGTTTATAATCGGAAGTATGGATTTTCTACAATATGAAATCCAGGTGTTCTATGAAATGAATATAAAATTCATTAACCTGCAGAAAATTTTCTATGCTCAATATAAATTTTTACAAAATATGTTGACTTATTTCTTTAACCAAAGTAAAGTAATTTTTTTATTCAAATTTAAAAAAATAACGGATTTTTTTTATTATGGACATAAAATTATAGATTTTTCCATATTCTGTAGAATAAGTTTCCTCGAGTTATCGAAATAATTAAATAAAATAAATAAAACAGAAAATTTTATCTGCCAGAGTTACAACATTTTCTTCACTTTGTGGTAATTAAATCTACAGGGCATAAAAAAATTTCTATGGCGCTATTTCTATCCTGTTTTTCCAACCACTGACGTCAGTTTTCCACAATTGGATGTACACTTTTTTTTGAGTGTATGCCTTTAATTTCTTAACGAACAAAAGTAATAGACAAAATAGACAAATGGCATATAGCTTTAAAGTTCTCCGGACAACGCTTTGTTTTCTGAATTTTAATTTATTTATTTTTTAATTTTCTTTTCAAGTTTCATACAACTTAAAACAATCTTGAGCGTAGATATGAAGCTTAAAAAAATATTAAAAAATTTCTCTAAAATTCTATTCTTATTAAAAAGGTAATTAATTTTTTCTAAGTGTATGTCCTCGTGTGTGTGTGTGTGTAGCAGGTGTGTAAATATTTGTGTGAAAGTAAACTATGCCAACTGCTGTGCATTTATCTGCAGTTGAGTGCAAAATAAATTCCTTTTAATTAAAACCGCAGCCTCGTGATTTAAATTGCTTCAACTGAGACATCGTAAGGATTTATTGGCGGCCATCCATAAATCAGTCGCTAGCGACGCGTCCTCGTCGTCAGGGTAGCCAGGGTAGCCAAAAAGGTAAATTCATTTTAATTAAATAGAAAAATGTTTTGGTGTTTATCCCGCTGCAAAGCTAACAAAAAATCGCCAAAGCGCTAAAATGCCATCGAAGGAGTGATACCAAGAGCAAAGAATTCGAACTTTCCAGTAATTGGCTACTTAAGTTCTCGATTGGATGTGGATGAGGACAAGCAACGTGGACAAGGAGTACGAAGAGGACACAAGGCAAGGCATTGCAATAAAAAACATCCTCGTGTTGTAAAATTTTATGTGTGATTGTGTGTCGCTTTACGATATCCTGCCGCTGCCTGCTGCTCTCGGCCTCGACTTTCGGCTCGTTATTGTCGGCCAAGAGACAGCACAGGATATGATGGCGTCCGGGATGCCAAAACCCGCTGCAGGCGGCACAGTTGATGAGACGGACAGGGTGCGGAGTAGATGCGGTACAACAACATTTGTTGTCTCAGCGAATTCTACGGCAAACGAAGCGATTGCCGTTACCTGCTCACCTACGCCCTTGGGGAATAATTCACGGCTATTTGGCAAGTCAACAGCTTGTTTTATTCTGGCATGTAATTTTCGATGAGTATTTTTATGACGAAAGGCGACAAAAGCCAAAATCAATTGAAAATCAATGTTGCAAATGCTTTCCAGAATGTCCGTTCACTAGAAAATAATTAGTTTAAGATATGCGCATGGCTTTTTCACAGTCTGGTCACACATTAAATAAGTAAAAATAATGTAAGCCGACAACGCTATACTCTCATTTTAGGAGGTTTTTTTTTGCACCTTAGCAAAGGCGGGGTGCACTCAAAAAAAAGTATACATCCAATTGTGGAAAACTGACGTCAGTGGTTGGAAAAACAGGATAGAAATAGCGCCATAGACATTTTTTTATGCCCTGTAGATTTAATTACCACAAAGTGAAGAAAATGTTGTAACTCTGGCAGATAAAATTTTCTGTTTTATTTATTTTATTTAATTATTTCGATAACTCGAGAAAACTTATTCTACAGAATATGGAAAAATCTATAATTTTATGTCCATAATAAAAGAAATCCGTTATTTTTTTTAAATTTGAATAAAGAAATTACTTTACTTTGGTTAAAGAAATAAGTCAACATATTTTGTAAAAATTTATATTGAGCATAGAAAATTTTCTGCAGGTTAATGAATTTTATATTCATTTCATAGAACACCTGGATTTCATATTGTAGAAAATCCATACTTCCGATTATAAACCCATAATTTTTTTCGTTTATTCATATCATAGAAAATATATTCGTACTGTGGAAATTTTCACTTCTTTGTAGAGATTTATACTCTGTTTGTAGAATTTTATTTTATTTTTTTTATCGAAAGTGTTTCTATACTTAAAAAAATTTATTTTTTCTTAGTGTGGGGTTTGGTATTTAAATGTTTGGTCAAATCTTTCAAGGAGTTTTGATGAATTTAGGGAAAATGAATTTCTAATTAAAGTTTTCATTTTCACGTTTGGTAGGGTTTTTGCGAATTCAATTCACTTGTCAGCGAGAGAGAAATCACTGAAATCAAACAAAATATGACTCTGAAAATGAAAATCTGAATAAGAAGGATATATATAAGATAAAAATGTACATGGCAAATATAAAACTAAATACTTTATTTAAAAATGAGAATATACCAACTTTCATAACCCGAACAAAGTAAACTCATTAGGCACAGTCGGGGAAATTCCAACCAAGCCCAAAATACTTCATCTCCCTTTTGGGAACAGAGTATACAAAAAAATATATAAAATTATGCGTAATTTATTTTATTTCATATACAATTTAAAAAGTGTCAACTTTTTTGCGCTGCGACCTTCCGTAAAAACATATGAAATGTATAAAAAGTTATTTATGCCCCGGGGCAGCTTTTGTTGCAACGCCATTTGGGCGGTTGGTGCTTAGTGACCACAGCCCTTGCCAAAAACCCCTCTTCACTCCGCCGTTTACTGTGGTGTCACCAAAACAAAACAACAGCAAAAAAAAAAGAAAAAAAAAAAAAAAAAATTGAAAAAAAAAAAACTTGGCGGCCTTTTTTTTCAACTCTTTTGGCAGCAGCTTTAATCCAAGGACAGCTGGAGCTGGAGCGGTAGCATGGTCCGGTCCATGGCTAGGTCTAAAACTTTCACAGCATTGCAACAATTAAAAGTGGCACAAGGGTCATTGAAACAATTGGCCATTGTTATTTGGCCAGGGGATTTAATTTATGCCACTAATTACTTTAAGAGCTTTTTAGCTGCAATCTTACTGAATGTAGTACTTCCAAAAGCTGAAAAAAAACGTAGAACTTTAAGAGTGGCTGGAAGCTGCTTTCTTATAACACGAAAGGCAAACAATATGCAAATTAGAATTATATTCAAATACTTATTTTTTCTATGCCAGTAGGTAGAAACTAAAGTCGAAAGTTTTCAAAGGTTTTCGTTTTGCTTGACTGTCTGCGGCTTTTTCGGGTGACTGCGATTCTGAAATGACTTCAAATGACTTTTGCTTAGCCAGGAAAAGTTGAGAGGTTTTCAGGCTATTTACACTTGGTTTGGACATATGCACAGATACACACACACACACACCACAAACACACAAGTCCAAGATACTTTTGGCAAAAACAGTTTGGCATTAGTTGCTGGCCAAGATTCTACCCTTGGGATGTGGCAACAATAAAACTATCAACTTTAAATTGTAGTTTATATTATTGATGTGTTTTTGTGCTTGGCTCGGCAACAGAGTTTTCATAATTAGAACAGGAAACCCAAAAGAGCCAAACTTCATCACATATACATTTTTGGACATTTTCCCCACATAAATTATATTATTGCCCAAATGCGAACGTATTCATATCCAAATCCAGGCTGGGGCGTTGATGGTGTAGCAGCAGCTGGAGCAGCAGGAGCCGGAGCAGCATCAGCTCATCATCAATGTGCAATATTTTGCTTATCATGCATTTTGCTTGGAAATCATCTAACGAGTAGCACTAAAAGTGCTCGAGGAAAAAGTAGTCCATTGAGCAGCACAATTTGCTGATTGTTGGGAATTTGCGATAGGAAATGAAAACCGAAACTGAAACTCATTTAAATCAATATTTTGTTGGGCACGTATGCAGCAGCAATAACAGCAGCAGGAGCAGGAGCAGCAGGAGCAGCAGCAGCAGGAGCAGCAGCAGCAGCAGTTGTCTTCCTCCACATCTATGGCAATGTTTGGGCAATCGAAGAATCTCTGGTGTGGGTTAGTTGGCAGTGACCAACCAACACTCGGACTCAGCACAATTGTCGAACGCTTGGCGTTGTCTTTCTGGCCACACGCTAACCACAAAACCCAAAAACCAAACCCAGACCAGATGACGCCTGCATGCAAATGTCTCGTAACATTGTTCCACACCCACACCCACTCCGATTTCCATACCCATTCCCAGAATCCTCCCTTCCCTCCTTGCTCTACACACGCAATTATATTTGCCTTAGGTCGGCATTAGTTCGCTGAATGGTTTGGCTTCAAGTCCGGCTCCGGCTTCGGCTCCAGCTCCGGCTATTGGTTACGGTCAGGCCTCTGCTTCTAAGAGTCATTTCCGTTTCGTATGTCCTCATTCCATGAGGTGACAGCATCACTTTTTCATATGTTTGATATGTTCGTGTTTTCTTCTTTTTTTTTTCTTTTTTTGTGGCAATTGTTGAGATTTGTTCAACATCTATGTTCTAAACAGAAAAGTACATAAATAGGCTAAACGATTTACCTAGATTCAAGTGAACAGAACAGAAATTGTTTGCGGTTGCAGTAAAATGGAGCAATCTAAAGAGTTTTTATGAAATGAACAAGTAAAGCAATTTTTAACAGAGTATCTAACAGTTGCGCTGTTAATAACAGGAACTGTTAGCGTTGCTCTGTTAACTTGATTTCATTACGCGTGAATATTCTTAATTTTGAATAGACTTTTTATTATATTTATATTACTACTCTGTTTAGAAATAACCAGACTTATTTTTGATTTTCTTTTTTTTTGTTGTTAAATTGTTTTTGTTTTTATTGATTGTTAAGCTTAATTTAAGTTGTTGAAAAATAACAGTTAGATTAAATGATAAAATCAAAAAAATAAGAAAAAGTTTAGAAATATATTATAAATTAGCTTCGATTAAATCAAACAATATATTTATAACTTACAATAGAAAAATATAATTCCGAAAAATTAAAATAAATTGGATCTGCGCATGGTATACAGGAACCGCCATACCAATGTTGTTATATCAAGCTCTGATTTTCTCAGATAAATAAAACAAAAATATAACATATTTTTATTGAATTACAATAACAGAAATTACAGGTAAAAGCGAGTAGAGTTTTTACTGAATTTCCCAGAATTTTTTAAAAGTGTTAAATGTAGCCTAAAGGCTATTGGGGTTATTTACAAATGCAAAACATGATTTACAATTTAAAAAAAATAACTACTGTTGCTTAACATTAACATTATAACATTTAAATAAAAAAAATTATTTTTGAACCAAAATTTTGACAGTTTCTTAGAAAGCATTAAATTCTAAATATTATAAACAAATTTAACAAAAAATTTACAAAAATTCGCAAAAAAAAAAAGATAAAATATATTGCACTTGTTTCGACTGAAATTTAAGAAATTTACAAAATGCTCGTTAATATTTATATAAATTAAATAAAAATTTATTTATTACTTATGGAAATTTGGGAAAATTTTGCTCAAGAACATTTAAAAAAATATTACACTTGTTTCGATTGAAATTTAAGAAATTAGAAAATACTCGATAATATTTTGTATAAATTAAATAAAAATTTATTTATTTTTAATAAAAGTTTGTGAAAATTTTGCTCAGGAACATTTAAAAAATTATTTCACTTGTTTCGACTGCAATTTAACAAATTTACAAATTGCTCGTTAATATTTTGTATAAATTAAATAAAAATTTATTTATTTTTTGATTTCGTGAAAATGTTGATCAAAAACATTTAAAAGAATATTACATTTGTTTCGACTGAAATTTAACAAATTTACAAAATACTCGTTAATATTTTGTATAAATTAAATAAAAATTTATTTATTTTTTGATTATGTGAAAATGTTACTCAAGAACATTTAATTCAATTGAATTGAATGCTTCGCCGCACCTTTTATAAACGATAAATGTAAAAGAAAAAAAGAAAAAAAGTTGGCAAACATTTCAGAGAATTGTAAACCTAAAATGGAATTACTTTCTGCAATTCAAACGATATAAATTTTAACTTTTTATATTTATTTTTTTTTTGTGTCAGACACCTCATCATATACTATATATCCATGTATTTAATGTTGTTACTACGCATTTAACTCATCTTTTTTACTGTGCATAGAATTTTGTCAGGCAATTAGCAGCGTTGCCAATGACATCAAGTCTGTGGAACCTCTGACTTCATCCACTTACTTACGTCTCAAATTGTGTTTTTATATTTATTTTTATTTTTTTCTCTCTCCTCCACTCTAGTATATATCTAACGCTCTGTTTTTCTTTTATGACAGTTTTTCTTTTTATTGTAGAACGCTTTTTTGACGCTTACGATTTTAACATTCTCTTAATTGCTGCTTTATGATGTGTGCGCTCAAATGACACGCAGTATTTGTTAGCTATGATTATGATTTAGTTAGTATATGAGTTGGAGTTTCAGTTCGGGGATTTTTAGGCGCCATAAAGATTAAACAGCAGTGAAGTAACAATTTCTTTTTTTTAACATTTGCACCCGGCAGTCGGCTTGGCCATAAAACGCAGCTCACATATCATGTGTAAAGTTCTTTAAATATTTGTTACATACACGGGTACATAAAATGTTTACAACATAATCATGTGTGGCAATTGGAGAGACTACACTCAAAAAAAAAGTATACATACAATTGTGGAAAACTGACGTTAGTGGTTGGAAAAACAGGATAAAAATAGCTCCATAGAAATTTTACTATGTTATGTAGATTTTATTACCACAAAGTGAAGAAAATGTTGCTTAAATGTTGAAATTTTCTGCCATGATCGAATTTATTACGATAACTCTTGGAAACTTTTTCTACGGAATATGGAAAAATCTATAATTTGATTGCCATAATAAAAAAAAATTCGTTATTTTTTGAAATTTGAATAAAAAAATTACTTTACTTTGGTTAAAGAAATAAGTCAACATATTTTGTAAAAATTTATATTGAGCATAGAAAATTTTCTGCAGGTTAATGAATTTTATATTCATTTCATAGAACACCTGGATTTCATATTGTAGAAAATCCATACTTCCGATTATAAACCCATAATTTTTTTCGTTTATTCATATCATAGAAAATATATTCGTACTGTGGAAATTTTCACTTCTTTGTAGAGATTTATACTCTGTTTGTAGAATTTTATTTTATTTTTTTTATCAAAAGTGTTTCTATACTTAAAAAAATTAATTTTTTCTTAGTGTACAGTTGAGTTATAACAGCACTACACACATATGTAAATCTACTTAAAAATCCAACAAGACAAATCAAAAATTACAAATTATTCAATTATTCAACAGTTTAGGGCTGACCCTGTTTAACTAATGAAACAAACTTAAGCTTTAACTGTTTCCACTCAATTGCCTTGCAGCTTACGGAGCCTTAATCAAAAAGGGACAACAAGCCAATCCTATAAGATATTTCAGTTAAACAACATATATATATCCCCAGATGTACCACATAGATATAAAATATGTGTTGGCAAATTTATAGGGAAATGTAGTAAAAATAACCGTTGCAGTCAAAAGTAGAAGATATATGACTTTTAGATATCCTAAAAATTATTTAAGTTTATATAAAATAAATATATTAATATGTAATAAACAAACTGTTCTTTTGTAGACGCTAGAAATCAATTGAAGTTTTATTTATTATTTTTTATTTTATTTTTATTTTTTATTTTTTATTTTATAAAAAATAGAGCTACTAAATGTTTATCTACAGCCAATAAATTTATGTTAATTTACTTAAATTTTTGAGATATTCTTATAAAATTCTTCAATCAAAACTAGCTCAGTTTATGCAACTCTATAAAAACCCAATTAAAATTGGCAAAAATTAACATTAAAAATAGACAATTAAAATTGGAATTAAAATGAAATCATGAAATGATGCTGAGTTTTATTTTATAAAATTTAATTTAATTTATTTCATAAACTCAATAATTATTTATGCATCATTGAAAAATACACACAAAAAATAAAACTAAAGCTAGATTAGTTCGATGAACTGAAGCGTAATTTCTATTTAAATAATAATTCAATTTATTATGTATGTTTTTGATTTCTTACATATATTTAATTTACATTATTATTACCTTTATCACCTTGGCGTACAGGGTATAAAAAAATATATTAAAAATTTGCATTTCAACATTAAATTATTACTGGAAGATTTTTATGACAAATTATGGGCGCGTAAATTATGTTGGGTTATGCTTATATGGCAAAAAGAGCTTTACAAACAAACAAACAAACAAATACAACATATATACTTACATACAATATACAGACAAGTCAAGGAGGCTGGCAGGTTGAGGGGGTGAGTGCGGCAAGAGGACAGGCCGAGGGGGAAACCCACGTAGCTTTTGTGCTTGCCAAAAAGGCAATAAAAATATTTCGCTACAGATCTTATTCTGCTTTATTTCGCCATTTTTATTTGTTTCTTGTTGAAGTTGTGTGTGTGTGTGTGTGTGTGTGTGTAGCTGGAGTGGCTGTGTGTGTGTGTGTGTGTGTGTGTGTATATATATATATATATATATATACTGAAGATTGGTTTGTTTGTGTACAGCGTACACCTTGAAGCATCGCATTTTGCAGGCGAAAACCTCTTTTATATGTATCTTTACGCTTGCCTGGCGCTTATCCTTGTGGCATTGCCTCTGCGCCTTGTATTCTTATGCTGTTGTCCTGGCAGGAGTCGAAGCTGGAGCCGGAGCCCCGGCTGCCAGAGTGTACACCTTACGATTTGTTTTTAAAAGCCGCTCAGCTGTGGCTGAAATAACTTTCTGTTTGTTACCTTTGTTAAAACAATAAAATTATTATTATTGCTCCACATGCTGGAATTTGAGGACTTAAATTGTTGTTTCGCTTCTGCGACCCCATGCTGAGGCCGAGGTCCTGCAACACACACACACACACACACACACACACACTCCTATGCCATATATTTGCCTGCGTCTCATATAATCATCGTCCATCATTTTTTGGCATCCTTAGTCGACTTTGGCTGCGGACCTGCGACCCTCGACAGGAATTTGTCATGCAATTTATTGTATATATATTTTTTCTTATTTTTTTTTTTGTTGTTCAGCAAAAATTTTATGTCATTTGTTGATTGTGTAAATTTCGCTGTTTAGCAGTCGCATTCGTCGTCTGTCGGAATTGCCCTTTGGCTTTAGGTTTTGGCTTAAGATTGGGCCTGGCATTTTAAAGGTGCTAAAGGATTTTATGGTCGGCCTAACCGTGGCTTATTTGCGTTGTTAGTAGCCCCAGCTACTCGTCCTCGGTTAGCTACGGCTACATAAAAAATGATTTACTATATGGCGGTTCTCCCTTTATGACAAGTCGTAAATTGCATTTTATGTCGCATCTTTGGACTCGCTCTTCAGCCATGGCACCACTTTTTTATTTCTTGTATATTTGTTAATTAAGATTGAAGATGATGTGCGGCAACTGCACACAAAAATGGCCAATTATGCAACGTGTTTTGCAACTGCAACACGGACATTGCCCAAAATCCTTGCAACGCCTGCTTATACATCGCCCCATCTCCCCCCACACATTCCAAAACCTTCATCTAACTCCATCTACATTTACATTTACAGAGCACAAAAGTATAAAACAGGTAAGCAGGTAATTATAAAAAAATCTCGATAAATAAATACCCTGTACACAGTTCTAAAAGTATTCTTAAAAAAACTTAGACAGAAATGTGTTTTAAGCTTTTTTAATTTAATATAAAATCTTCTCTGAATGTTCACAAATCGTTTTCAAACTCAATTTTAAGTTATTCCCTGGAAAAAGAATTTTTGAAAAAAAAAAAAATTATTTTTGTGTTATACAAACTTTAATTGAAAATTAAATATTTGTCCAATCAATTTGCAATAAAAATATTTATAGTATCATTTACAGCTTAAATTATGTAAATTCTGTATAGCATAAAAACAACGCAGTTTATTTAAAAATAAATTAAATAAAAAATAAATAAATAAACAAGCCATGAAAGTTATGGTTGGAATCACATAAATATCAAGTTTATATATAAAATTAATTTATGGACCATAGCGAAAACTTGTCTTAATGCTTTGCTTAATTTTACGGGAAATTATTGTTAATCGTGCCATCGATTTGTGAGTTAGTTATAATAATAATTATTGATTAATTAGCCAAGAAACTACACAAGTTCTCTTACTTATACCCTGCTAGAATCTGATTTAATTTTGTTTTTAACGTTTTTTAGTGTTAAAAATGCTTTCAACTGTCACATATATCTCAACTCTTTTTTATGCTACCCTTTTTAGCCTATTTTATGGTTACAGGGTAAAACTAACTCTGTCGACCTTTTCTAGCTTTCATGCTTATTTTAATTAGACTCGGGCCGCGTCGCCAGAGCCCCGGCTGTGGCACAAAAGGTAAACTCAAATGTGTTGCCTTCCGTTGCGGAAATAGCTTGTACTTGAGCTTGTAATACACTCTTCAGTACCCCCTTCAGTGCCCCCTCCCCTCTTACACCTACACATTCATACAAGGTGTACTTAGATGCAGGTTAGCGTAAGCATCTGTATTTGTATCCTTGTATCTGTATCTGTATCTGTATCTGCAGCTATACAGCATCTTGGCAGTTGCAGCTGCGCATCTTCTAGTGTCTCTGTCTCTGTATATATATATGTTGTTTGCCATCACCTTTGGCTGCTTATGGAAAATGCGAAAAAGGCTTTTGCCCAGCCAAGAGATTACAAAACGTGTCACAAGTGCAGTCTGCACCTTTTTGAAGTTATGTTTAGAACGGCAAATGCGACAGTGCCGCCAAATGAGTGGAATTAGAATTCAAAATATGGCAAAAAAGTCACGTTTTGTGAAATTAATGATTTGGGGCGACCGCAACAATACGGCTAATACGACGACTAACACGGCATGACATCCTCATCATCATCATCATCATCTCTCACCTCTTTATCATCATCATCATCATCACAATCATCATCATCATCATCAGGCACTTGTCTCTCGTCAGCATGCCTTAAGATACATTCCATTCCTTTAAACAACAAATAATGCACATTTGTAGAGCTTGTTCAGGAAATCGTATTTCAATTGTATATTTGAATGTGAATATTAAAGAATTTTATAATGCAAATATTTACTAAAAATTATTCTACATTTAAGCATATGTACAGTGTTTCCCACTTTAATAGATGCAGTATATATCTAGCTAAATTTATTTTGAAAAATAAAATAAAATATAAATCTAACTTTTTTTCAATTAAATTTATTTTTAAATATCAGTTTGTTGAGCAATTGATAGTTGCTTCTCGAATAAAATTAGGTTCAGTATATATCCAGTTAAATTAGTATTAAATAAAATATTAATCAACTTTTTATGCAATTAAATATTTTTTAAAAATATCACGATATTGGGCAAGTTTGTTGCTTCTCGAATAAAATTAGGTTCAGTATATATCCAAATAAATTAGTTAAAAAAAATAAAATAAAATTTTAACCAACTTTTTATTCATTTAAATATTTTATAAAAATTGTGCAAATTTGTTGCTTCTCAATTAAAATTAAAATTAAAATTTTCTTGCTATAAATTCAAAATTCTAAATTTTAAGTGCTTTAGAACAACTAATAGCAATTTCATTAGTTAAAATAAATATAAACAATTTATATACATAGTTAACTTTAAAGATTTGTATCATTTGTTTTCCAAAACCAAACATAATTGTGCTCTAAAGTAAAAGAACACAAACAGAATTTTATAAAATGCACTTCCGAATTTAGTTTAAAAAATAATTAAAGTTGTTCGTAAACAATTTTATTGCAGCATATTGTTATTATTTATTACAATAGTAAGTATATAAAAATTTTATTTGCAATGTTTTTATTGCAAAATATTTATTTTGTGGTAAGAATGTTTCAATTATAAACAATTTTATTTGACAGGGCTATAAAAAACAAGAATAAAAATGCACTTTTTTGATATTTTTTCTTTGCACAAAATAGTGTGAAAATAGCTAAAAAATTGAAAAGGAAGTTCGACTTTGAAATGCACAGGAATTAAGAAAAAAATCAAACACAAGATGCTAAAGATAAATCTTGACTAATTAGCAAAAAGATACATTCAGTCTATGCAATGTAATGTAATGAGAATAGATAAATGTGAATTAAACTCAGATTAATTTAAAGCATGTATAAAAAACTTAATTGAATAGGCTTACAAAAAACTGACTGAAATTTATACTTACAAGCTAATTTAGTAGTTTAGTAAAAAAATGTTCTTTACCTTCGTTCAATATTCATTTCGCAATATCTTTTATCTTAATTTATATACAGAATCAAAACAATTCAAAATAACTAGTGTTTTCTGATTAAAATTATGATTATAATAGATACATATATATGCATATATATATGTATTTGTATCTATAGCATATATATATTTGGGTGATACTCGTGCTAAACAATACACACGCACACCTTACTGAATAAAGAATTATGGGTATGCAAATAAGCTTAAAGCGCACAATCACAATCAAAAACCACAACAACAATAATAACAACAACAATAAGAACAACAACAACAACAAATACTAGCGTAGCGGTAAAGTGTTTAGACACGCAATGTCAATAAAGTATCTTATCTGGGAGCACACATTCAGCGGGCGATGGTTACGGATACGATACTCATAGAACGCTCTTATATGGCATATATGTAGACACGATGTTATCTTTTTTTTATATTTTATTTTGTATTTTGGTTTTTGGGTGGCTTATTCAATAATGCGTGCCTTTGAATTCTGATTAAACACATAAATGTATCTACATATATGCATTTGTGTACTGGGCTGAGAAACTCAACAGAAACAGAGCTAGAAACATGTCAAAGGGTTCGGTTAACTGTGGGTCAACTCTGGGCCAACAACTGCTAACTGGTTAAATATGTATCTGTGTGTGTGTAAAATGATCTTTGCATGTTTGGCGAACATTTTAGCAAGTTGGGCGTGGCGAGTGCGTAGACAGACCAGACCCTTCATACTAAAGATAGGCAAACACAACAGACTAGAGATGAACTACAGTTCAATTCTTTTAGCACACACAACACACGAACTATAAACCACAAACGAAACATTCAGCAAAAACAATATAAATATCGAAATTGTATTTATGTTGAAACCCAAGCATTTTTAGGTTACTTTAACGATTTGCTGCTTTAACGATTTTATTCCACGAAATTTAGTTTCAAGAAACTTTATTAGGTTTTTTTTCATTTCCGATTAAAACAGTCGTAAGCATATATATCAAAAAAAAACTTTACTAAATTTTCTAAGTAATTATAATCATAAAAATCAGGTGAATTTTTGATTTTTTACTGTTCAACAAAATTTAAGATTCATCTTAAATACGTTGCAGATAAATTTTAGGGGAATTTCATTTTCTTTGGGATATTTTATTCCTTGCATATTTTATTCCTTTTGGGATATTTTATTCCCATATTCGCGTATTTGATTGCCAGAGAATTTGCCGAATTTCCCCGTAAATTTCCCAAGTATTGCCCAAGGATTTCCCATTAGAATATCCCACAGCGATATATAAACCACTTTCATTCTTATCGAACTTTGTTCTTTGCCCAAATCCCTCTGAAGTCTTTCGGATGCATATAGCGATCAAGTGACCTATTCTAGATCCTTTGCTCTCCTAGAAGCGCTTTCTGGTTCTAAGGATTGTAGTTTTTGACCATTTTACCAATACAATTTTCGTATTTTAGGAATGTACAGTTGCGGTCAATATAATAGAAATTTAAATCAAATTTAAACACTTAAATTTAAAACACTTAAAATTAAAGAACTTTTAAATTAAGTTTATTTTTAATTTATTTTTTTAGGGATTGTGAATATATTGTTAATTCATTTGAGATACCAAAATTAGTTAACACTTATTATTTATAGCTTTAGCAATTTTTTTCTTGTAATAGACTGAAAAATGGCCGGTCAAAATAATTGTAGTGATGAATATATTTAAATATTTAAATGATAAAAACGATCTTTAAATTATTTTTATGATTTTGTTTATATTTATTTATTATTTTTATTCATATCCGGTTGACCTTGCACTAAGCTTGATATTAATGTTGTTAAACTTAATTTTGTTTTTTTTTTAAAGTTGCGTTGTTTTTATTATTAACCAGACTTAATTTTGTTAAAAAAAAAAAAAAAAAAAAATATTTTTATTTTTATTTTATTTGAATTTTATAATTTGTTGTGAAGCCTTTATTTCAAAAAATCGCCTTACAACCACGGAACATAATTGTATCCGATTTAACTTCAGCTCCGACTTGGGAATATTATTTTGACTTAGAAATCTGCAATTTTGGTCTTTGTTAATTTGTTCTAAGCCTCATTTTTATATGCCCAACAAAATACTCCGCTCAAAGTTAGACTTTAGATGCAAAACAGCAAACAAGCCCAGCTTAAAATAATGTTATCCATATCGGAAATAGGCACAAGATTGATATACATATATGTGTATTTATTTAATGCATAAATATTTTTTTTTTTTAATATCGTGTGGGTTGTATTGTTGTGCTTAAACCAAACAAGCATAAAATCAGATTTCTTAACACGAACATCGTCGCATCGTGTTGAAATACAAAATAAAACACGACAAGTGTTCAACTCTAAGGAAATACAGAAAAACCAGGGAAAAACTCAGCGTTATAGTCCAAATTGCAAATTGAAATGTTAACATTTAAGCACGTATTAAGCACGTGGCTGTAGCTCGACTAATATTAGTATGTGCGTGTGTGTGTGTGTGTGTCTGTGTGTGCGAGTGTGCGAGTGTGTTCAACGATAAATCGATGGATATATAGATTTTGAGAGGCAACTCCAGATATGCCCATGACCAGGCTAAAATCATTGTTTTCCATCCGTTTCTAATAAATGAATGTTAATGGGCCGCCACCACGGCATCTACAACTTGAAATAAGAAAACAAATAAATAAATCTAAAAATAAGAAAAAAATATATATATATTGTAAACGACATTTTGGCATTCATATGCAAATATTTATGGCCATATAATCGAGCATATCGCAGTCTGAGGGCATTGTAAATTTAATAAATTTGTTAAATTCTCAAGCTTTTATTAGGAAGTTGTCATTAAGTCATCAAACGACGATGCTACTGCCTCTAATTTGGCAGCCAGATGCTATTAATTGCTGTTTGACAAGCAATTCGTTAAAACCCCCAAAAAACAAGGCATGCCGTATGCAAATTACCCCGAGACAAAGATTCCGATTCCAATTCAGATTCAGATACAGTTTCAGTTTCAGATGCGAGACCTAGACGAACAACTTGTTGGGGGGACACTCCTTTAAGAGATGGCCATAATAAATGTTCGAGCTGAAAGAAACACATGTAACGCATGTTGAAATGAGCTTTTAAATGTTTCAACCGTAGCTACTATAGCTGTGAAACGGCAGCCTCAGTTTTGCATAGATACATATGTATCTGCGAGTCTTGTAGCTGTATTTTACAATGTAGTGTAAATGTTGCTGATGATGCCCGTAACAAATGCAAATGGTTACACACTAAGAAAAAATAAATTTTTTTAAGTATAGAAACACTTTCGATAAAAAAAATAAAATAAAATTCTACAAACAGAGTATAAATCTCAACAAAGAAGTGAAAATTTCCACAGTACGAATATATTTTCTATGATATGAATAAACGAAAAAAATGATGGGTTTATAATCGGAAGTATGGATTTTCTACAATATGAAATCCAGGTGTTCTATGAAATTAATATAAAATTCATTAACCTGCAGAAAATTTTCTATGCTCAATATAAATTTTTACAAAATATGTTGACTTATTTCTTTAACCAAAGTAAAGTAATTTTTTTATTCAAATTTAAAAAAATAACGGAATTTTTTCATTATAGATTTTTCCATGTTTTGTAGAAAAAGTTTCCTCGAGTTATCGAAATAATTAAATAAAATAAATAAAACAGAAAATTTTATTGACCAGAGTTAGAACATTTTCTTCACTTTGTGGTAATTAAATCTACAGGGCATAAAAAAATTTCTATGGCGCTATTTCTATCCTGTTTTTCCAACAACTGACGTCAGTTTTCCACAATTGGATGTACACTTTTTTTTGAGTGCAATACTATATAGAATACAAGGCAGTTGGAGTTGGAGTTGGAGAAAATGCTCATTTGTTCTTTTTATTCATATGGGCACGCGATCATAGAGTTTCACATTTCCACACAAAGCAGATGTAGATGCTGAGATGCAGATACAAAATACATATATAAATGTAGTGCATATGTATGTATGTATCTTATATCTATGTATCTGCATATGTTTTGTTTACATACCTATGCCATTGACGTGGCTATTTATACATTGCAGCGGGCGCATAACTTCTTTCAATTCTAAACATTTTGTGTATTTTTCTAGCTAATTTGCTCGTTGCTCTTCTTTTTATTGAACAGCCAAAGAATATTTATTGATGATATGACCACACCAATTTTATGAGCTGTTCGCTCAGTCGGAATATATGCCCAAAAATAAACCACAAATCCCCAGTGTTAAGTCCAAAATAAAAGCCATTTTTTTTTGAATTGAACTGGGAACGGGGATGATTCTGGGACTGGGACTGGGACTGCAACTGGGACTACAAACTGGAGCTGAGTGTCTGGCCAGCTCACTTGAGAATTCTCGCACCTCAGCCCAGACAGAAGGGGGGGGCGTGCTTTTTGATCTGTTTAGCATTCCGTGGCACATCAGAAAGTCGTAACTATTGACAAGATCTACAGCAATGGGCCCGACCGCCCGTCCTGCTTTCCCCTGCAATAAACAACAACAACAATATATATATATATATTGAAGATACAAAAGAACATATTGAAGAATTGTATTTGTTTGCATTAATTTGTATATCTTACAATAACAATTTAATGCACCCAATTCGATTGTAGACCAGGTGATTGCACTCCTCGATTTATATGTATTGTAGTATATAGATATGGGTGGCCATATATATCGTTTAAGTACATATGTATATCTCTTATATCTCTATCTGTGTTCTTGTAAATTGCCTGTACATCTTTACAACTTCCTTTAGATATCAAATCGTGTGAATATGGCGCATCAATCACTCAATAAAGCACAACAAAGTCACATGATGAATAACATCTGGCTGAATAAAAACTGAATTGTTTTCTGCAAAAAAAAAGAAAATAAAAAAGAAATCAAAATATAAAAAGGAAATCTACTTCAAAAGTTGAAAAATGTATTTATATGCGCATATTGTGATATTGATTGCTACCAAATTATATCCGGATAATCATTTGCAGTTATTGCAACTTATTCCATTTGCCAATAAATATTCTTCGAATTCATTCTTAACTTTCTTCATTAGAAATGTCATCTGCAAAAGTCAACAAGTTTATTTTTAGCAAAAAGTCTGCCAACATTTATTTTTTGATATTTAAAACCAATCTGACAGCTTTCTGTATGTACATAATGTATGTATAAATAATTATATTATATTTCATATCCCAATTGAGCTTTGATACTAAACTTGTTTATCTAAATCGAAGGTATAAAACACTCGAAAGCTGTAAAAGTCATGACATTTCACATTTCTCAATAAAATACGATAAATTTATTTGTTAAGCTGATGACATCGAGTTCTAAAATGTTTTATCATTCATAAAAGCAATAAATTTTAAAATGCTTCTACTTTAGATTTTAGATCTTCAAACTTATACAATTTATTGTTTTAATATTGTATATATATTTATATTCACGACAAAGTTCATTGCAGTTATTTTGAAGTTAAATTTCGTTTAGAAATTATACTTTTCTTAAGTTTTGGCTGATTGCAGCTTATTCTGATTGTTTTTTGTGTGTTGTATTAAAAATTAAAATTTTGACTAACAATAATTATTATTTTTTTTGCAATGTAGATAAAATATTTTGCAATTTTGGTTACATATTCAATTAATATTGCAAAAATACATCGTGAACAGCAAAAAGTAGCCAGAATTTACATATACATATACTGTGAGAAGTAATTTGTAATTTGTATATTTAAAATATTTTTGAATATAAATATATAATAATAAAAAAAAAAAAATAATAATATATCATACATTTACACACTGATAAAAATAATTTATCATAAATTTGTAGATTTTGCATTTGCATTTAATTTCCTTCGCAAACTGTTTTCGTCTCTTAACAGCGCGCGCTCTGTTAAATAACAGCTACGATATTCAGCGCTGTTAATGTTTAATTCGAATATCGCCAGGTTTCATTTATATTTTCTCTTTGCTTGTTCAATGCTCTTTTATCTTGAAATTGAAATTTTTACGGAAAATTTGTTTTTGTAAGGCATAAAAAATATATGTTGAATGCAAATATGTTTTTTATTATTTTAAAAGATTTCTAAAGTTAGTAATTAAATAATAATAATAAAATAATAAACAATAATTAATTAATATTCCAAAGTGTGCTCAAAAATACCATTCTACGTATTGTATATAAATTTATATTTTTTATTTATATTTTATTTAACAAAAATGATAATTTTTATTTTAAAAGATTTTTAAAGTTAGTAATTAAATAAAAATATTCAAAATTGTGCACAAAAATACCTTTTTACATATTATATATAAATGCATATTTTATGTTAATATAAAAGTAGTCGAACAAAAAAAATATCTAAGCTTAAAAATATTCTTCTAATTTTTGCAATAGCTAGAAACTAATCATAATATTAATTATTAAAATATGTTAAAATATGATTAAAAACGTATAACTTTCTAAAATGTAACATATGTATCTAGGAAATATATAATATTTCCAGACAAATTCAAACTAGACCTTGAACTACATAACAAGATCTGATGAATGAATTCTAATGATAATATTATTGCTAATTTTAAATGCAAATATTATTACTATTCCCGCCAAATATAAACATAATATTTAGCATATTTACGACACACACACACACACAAAACACATATTTATATTCCCATAAACTCTTTGATAAATGTAAACCCGCCAAAAACAAATTTAAATATTTAAAAACACATTTTTAGTTCGTAAAGTCAGGCGGCGCTCTTAAGTTCTCTCTCTCTCTGAGACTCAGTCTCTTTGATTCTCTTAGTTGAGAAGAGGCCAAAAACACGTCTAGGGCAAAACTCGAATTTCGAAAAAATCAAAGCAGTGTGTGGCATGAGAAGACATCGGTTGAATGGCGCTGCGGCAGCGACGAGTACGATGTTGAAGTCGTGTATCCAGTAGATACGCGAAGCTATAACGGTACACATGTTGCTGACGGACGCTGCAAACCCAATCGTACGCTGAAATGTAGCCCAATGAGTTCGCTTTAGGGTATCCGTTTAAAGCACACACACACACACACACACGCACACACACACAGGCACACAAGTGTAACATTATATGTGTGCCTTAAGATATTTGTGAAATATTTTGTGACTTCTGGCACTTTGCAGCGTGTCTTGCCCAAATGCTTAAATCAAAATGTCAAAAAATATATAAAATATTAAATAAAAATTTCTCAATAAATGTAATGCATCCAATTGATTTATTAATAATCCAGCTATAATAGCATAAAAAGCTAAAAGTGTGTGTTTAAAAGCCAAATTGTATTACCTGAACGGACTCATCATATAAAAGGATTACCCCCCCACAAAAATTTAAATATATTAATGAAAACCAAATAAAACAGTGACTAAAATAACAGTTACAACAACAACAACAACAACAAAAACAACAACAACAATTTAACGTATTCGTTTGCCTCGTGCCGCGGCTGACTTTGAAAATCGCTCCACTTCACATTTTGTTCGGCTCGGCACCGGCTTTTGGCCACGTCTGTGGGTTTTAGTTCCTGCCGTGCTTTGACTTCGTCGATAATTGGAATTTACGACTGTGGCATAAAAAGAGGAGCATACACAGAGGCACAAGGATAAGCCCAAGCACGGCCGGAGCGACAGCCATAGCCGTAGTCGGAATCGGAGTCGGAGCCTTTCCTTTTTAACACAATCTGCGCCCCGTCGTACCTCGTCCTCTTTTTTTAACGCTGCGGGAATATTTTGTTTTGGTGACGCTGATGTTAACGTTGACTAGTTGGCTTTGGCGGCTTGTAGACCGCCTCCCCCTTCCCTACCAAACATAGTACGCCCTGAAACACCTCAAACCTCGCCCCCTTCCTTTTCGATAGTCGTGCCGTGTAAATATATATGTATTTATATCTTCTTCTTTTTTTTTGCCGTTTTTGTCATCGTCGTTGTCGGGTGCGGGGTGCGGGTGTTGTTGGCCCTGTGTGCGATTCAATTGGCCTGTCAGAGCCAGGCGCGCTGATTTGTTATGGTAATAGTTGTCAAAACGGCAGAGATTCGAGAGATCTTTAGTGGCACTTGATTACACTTGGCAGCAGCCATGATAAATGTAGTTAATAAATAGTGCAAAATGAAACTGCCAAAAGTGTGTTCGTAAATCTTGGCCAATTAAGTGTGTGTGTGTGTTGTGTCTCATTAATGCAAGCCATATATATATCAATAAATATATATTTTCTTGATTTTAAACACAGATCAGCTCAGACGGCTTGTCGCGCATTGATCTTAAATATAAACTAAAAACCAGCAGGTAGTAAAAAGCAAAACAGTTTGATCCATTAAGCCAAGCCAAATAACGCTAATAAAACAACAACAAAAACAACAACAACAACAACATGGAATATTAAATGAAACCATATCGTATATATGCACATATATTAGCTGGTGAGTTATCAGGCAGCTTATGCTACTCTTCAAAATTTATGCTCATTTGTATCTGCATAATCGCAAATTAAGCTACATAATTAATAAGGCTAGAATAAACCTCAGCTGTTGATATAGCACCTTAGCATAAGCCAAACAACTGGCCTTTTTTTATATATATATCTACTAAAATATATATATATTTATATACTCAAATCTCTTATGTATCTGTACGTGCCACTGCGTACAACAAAGTATCAATGTCTGTAATCTTAATTAGCAACACCAAAGCGATCGATGCCTGAGGTTTGGGGCCCAAAAAAACAACATCTTTTTAGCATTTAAAAGCGTCGTGTACAAATTTTCAGAAAAGCAAAAAAATCAAAAAAATACAAGAAAAATACAAAACACACAGACAAAACTCTAAAACCGGTTTATATATATATATTTTTGTATTTAATGCTGAGGTGTTTTGTATATAGAAAATGGCCAACAAATAAACAAAAAGTCAAGTCAAAGCAGCCGACACGCCTGTTTATAACCGGCTGCCTATCAAGAACTTAACAAACTTACAAACATTTAATATTAAATACACTCAAAAAAAAGTGTACATCCAATTGTGGAAAACTGACGTCAGTGGTTGGAAAAACCGGATAGAATTAGCGCCATAGAAATTTTTTTATGCCCTGTAGATTTAATTAACACAAAGTGAAGAAAATGTTGTAAATCTGGCAGATAAAATTTTCGTTTTATTTATTTTATTTAATTATTTCGATAACTCGAGGAAACTTTTTCTACAAAACATGGAAAAATCTATAATTTTATGTCCATAATAAAAGAAATCCGTTATTTTTTTTAAATTTGAATAAAAAAATTAGTTTACTTTGGTTAAAGAAATAAGTCAACATATTTTGTAAAAATTTATATTGAGCATATAAAATGTTCTGCAGGTTAATGAATTTTATATTCATTTCATAGAACACCTGGATTTCATATTGTAGAAAATCCATACTTCCGATTATAAACCCATAATTTTTTTCGTTTATTCATATCATAGAAAATATATTCGTATTGTGGAAATTTTCACTTCTTTGTAGAGATTTATACTCTGTTTGTAGAATTTTATTTTATTTTTTTTATCGAAAGTGTTTCTATACTTAAAAAAATTTCTTTTTTCTTAGTGTATGTATATAGATATTTATGTCCAGGAGCACACCCAAAGGAAGCTCAGACTAGATTGACAAACTAAAGTTGTTGTCATCGTTGTTGTCGTTGTTCTTATTAAAGTGTATTTGGCACCTTCGGCTATATATGCTTTAAATGCAAATATCTTTTGATCGGTGAAACCAATTTGCACCTTGATGTGAGAACAGGAGAAGAGTTAGCCTCAATGCACATAAAAATGCTTTTTTTATTATAGCCGCAAGTGTTTTAATTGTTTCCATTAGAAAACGCTTAAAATAAAAAAAAATAAATACATATTTAATTACACAAATGTACACTAAGAAAAAAGAATTTTTTTTAAGTATAGAAACACTTTCGATAAAAAAAATAAAATAAAATTCTACAAACAGAGTATAAACCTCTACAAAGAAGTGAAAATTACCACAGTATGAATATATTTTCTACGATATGAATAAACGAAAAAAATGATGGGTTTATAATCGGAAGTATGGATTTTCTACAATATGAAATCCAGGTGTTCTATGAAATGAATATAAAATTCATTAACCTGCAGAACATTTTATATGCTCAATATAAATTTTTACAAAATATGTTGACTTATTTCTTTAACCAAAGTAAACTAATTTTTTTATTCAAATTTAAAAAAAATAACGGATTTCTTTTATTATGGACATAAAATTATAGATTTTTCCATGTTTTGTAGAAAAAGTTTCCTCGAGTTATCGAAATAATTAAATAAAATAAATAAAACAGAAAATTTTATCTGCCAGATTTACAACATTTTCTTCACTTTGTGGTAATTAAATCTACAGGGCATAAAAAAATTTCTATGGCGCTATTTCTATCCTGTTTTTCCAACCACTGACGTCAGTTTTCCACAATTGGATGTACACTTTTTTTTAAGTGTATGTGCGTATTTTAATTTACATAAATTCCCTTTAATTTTGCTAATGCGTTCATAACGACAACCGCAAATACCAAAGTTCAACTGGAATTCATTAGTTCTATGATTGTAAAATAAAAAGAGAAAGAAACAAAAAACATAATTGTTCAAAATTGCTACACTATTATGCAATTAAAAATTATTTACCAGCACATATAAATACTTTTGATATTAGTTAAATAAATAATTAATAAATCAACGCTGCTATTGTTTTGTATTTATTTATTTATATTTCGTTTTTTTTGTAGTCTTTGTAGCAATAAAAACTAAAACCTAATGAATTTTCAATGAGCAAGAATTCAAGTTCATTGATAGAACCGGTTCGTTAAAGATGGATAGGCATTTCAAAAATAAATATATATTTTCAAATTGAAAAGCTGAAAAACTAGCCTATGGCCCATTGTCATAGGTAGCTAAAAAAAAACAATTTTTAGGGCTCACATTCATACATATTTACGAGCAGCATTTTATTATATATTTTGTTGTTGCTTGGTATGGCATAATAATTAATTAAGTTATAATATTAAATGTCCATAAAGGGGCATTATGGCCATAACTTTGAGTGGTTGTGCTTGATTGGCCAGAATCTTTGAAATTTGTGAATAAGCCATAACTCTTTCTTGTTATCAGCTGTGATCTAAAACCATATATGGCTAACTATATGTGGCCTTTGATATACTTAATAGCTTTTGCTTGGACACATAACGTGTGTCACATTCCGTTTGGAGTGCTCAATTTATGGCCAAGAGTTGTGCAGAGAGATGTGACAGAAGATGTGGAAGCTTACTTTCATAACTGGCTAACAAAGTTATTTTATATTTGAGCTCTTCTGTCTGTCTTATGTTATTTTTTTTGGCAATATAAATGACTTCACATTTTTAAAGATATTATGTTGACAGTTCAGATTGTGTCTCACCTAGAAAATAAAAATTTCACTCATTTTTTTTATTGAACGATTGACCGCAAATAACACGTCATGAATTCTATCTTGGCCATGAGCTCATACATCACAAAGACATGGCCAAAATTGGTAGATGCTTGCCAAATTCATAATATAATTGCTGTGATTTTTTTAATTTGTTAAATATCTTGTTTATTCCATGAATATTAAACACAAATTCATTTATTGAAATTGATGAAATTCCTATTAATATATTGCCAAATTTGTTATGCATATTTGAACATTTGAAATATTCTGTAGGTTTATTTCCCAACAAGTTTGCATAACAGTCAGGAAAGTCTTTCGTTTGATTTAATTGTTATAAGCTTTGTTATTATTTGGCATTCTCAAAACTTGATTAAATTTAATTAATTTATTTTTGTACATTTTTTGACAGAGAATTTTCTTTGCAATTGCATACTTGAGCATTGATTTTTATATACTTTATAGAAATAGCATTACATTTCTGACAGAAATAAATATTTTGTAGGATTTTGCAAATTATGTACTGTATTGGATATAGAAAAAAGGAAATTGGTTTAGTTGGAAATACACGACTGCTGTACACCCTTTGAGAGGTTAAAAATATATTTTTGCCTTTTTTTTAAGGGTTATAGGATGTAAAATGCATTGATATTAACATAATTCGCAATTCTATAAAAATATGTAGTTGTACATAATGTTAATGTTAATGTTAACAGCGCTGCTAAGTAAATTAAAAAAGCAAACAAATTTCTAATTTTAAAAATTAGTCGAGTATACCAGAGTCGAGTATACACCCCTTGTAGGGTAAAAAATATACTTTTACCTTTTTTAAAGGATACAATGTGTATAAAGCATTAATATTAACATAATTCGCAATTGTATAAAAATATGTACATGTACATAATGTTAATGTTAACAGCGCTGTTAATTAAATTAAATAAGCAAACATATTCTAATTTTAAAAATTAGTCGAGTATACCAGAGTCGAGTATAGCAGAGTCGAGTATACACCCTTTTGTGGGGTTTTAAATATACTTTTACCTTTTTTAATGAAGTATAAAATGCATTGATATAAACATAATTCACAATTGCATAAAGAACATGTAGTTGTACATAATGTTAATGTGAACAGCGCTGTTAAATAAATTTATTTAATTTATTTAACAGCGCTTTTCACATTAACATTAACATTATGTACAAACATATTTCTAAATTTAATAATATGTATATATAAAAAATAGTCAAAAATAAATTATTATTAATTTATGCTAAGCAAAATAAAAAAAAAAACATTTATCATAATTCACAAAGAGTTTACGCTAATTTGAATTTCTATTTAAATTTATTTCTTTCTAATATTCGTTGCATTAAAACACATAAATTAGCTTTCTTTTGACACAATGTAAATATGCAATATTTATAATGAAAGCAATTATAAATTTCACTTTTCAATACATAAATCATTAAAATGATTAACTATATCAAAGATTAGGTTTTTAATAGATTTAACAGCGGTTTTTAAGTATACATAAGTTAGATTAAAGTTCACTTATTATTTATTTATAATATTGAATTCTTTGAATGCATATTTGCCTTGCCACTACAGCCATACATATCCAATCCATTCCCATGCTGAAGATGACCAGCATCAGCCCAACAATAGAACCTGGCCAACAGCAAACAATGGAACCGGCAACAGCCACAATAAAGAGTTAATACCAATGAATATGAGAATACAAACAACTTAACAAGCGACATCAGCCAGTTATACAGAAAACAAAAAAGAAAAAGAATTAAATAAATTAATAATAAACAGAGCAATGCTTCCTGGGGTCACAGTCGATATCAATAGGCAGGAGCAGGATCAGGAGCGGAAACAGCGACATAAACTGAATCAACAATCCGCCAGCCACGACAGATGTCGTCGGCAATTCCCGCTGGGGACAAATGGACAAATGTCATTCCTATATATATCAGGCTTTTGGCTCCTGCTGGCCAGTTGCAGTTGCAGACAGGTATTTGGCTCATATCTGGAGCCCGATGAGCTCATACATGAGCTGGATCGTCCGGTGCCATTGACATCGGTGCAAGGTGTCCTGGGCAGGCAGGCGATGTTGCCATGTGATATAACGCCGCTGGAGCGTGATGATGCAGTGTATATGGTGCTCTGGTTTCGGGAGGGCGATGGTGAGCCCATTTACAAGTGAGTCGATGGAGTTAATACTAGTTGGCCTATAGCTAAAATATGTTCAACTTCATTGCAGCTTCGATGTCCGAGGACGTCAGTTTGGGCAGGCGCGTCTATGGTCCTCGCCGCAGGCATTTGGGACACGTGCCCACTTCAGTAGTACCTCACATCCGGCACAGCTAAAAATTGACAATGTGCGGATTGAGGATGAGGGTGTCTATCGTTGTCGTGTGGACTTTCGCAACTCACCCACTCGCAATTTAAAGATAAATCTGACTGTAATTGTGCCGCCGGATAGACCCATCATCTATGAGCCGAATCGACATGACAAGACCAGCAATGTGGAGTCCTTCAACGAGGGCAACGATATTGTCCTGGCCTGTGAGGTATCTGGCGGTAAGAGCGACATCCTTGCAGCAAACTTTTCAAATATTTAAACATGTTTACGTTGACGTACGCAGGTCGACCAAGGCCCAATGTTACCTGGTATCTGGATAATACGGTCATCGATGAGTCCTTCGACCAACGTGCCGATGGCAAGACTGTCAACCATTTATCCTATCCAAATATTGGAAGACAACATCTGAATGCTCGCCTGGTGTGTGTGGCCAGCAATACGAATCTGACGCCACCCAGTAACAAGGTCGTCATATTGGATGTTAACTGTATGTGAATAGTGGAGCTGAACTCTAAGATCAATCAATAAATAATGCTTGTTTTTATTGCTTACAGTAAAACCTGTTGCCGTGCACATACTTACCAAGGATCGATTTGTTTCCGCGGATCGTACCTATGACATTGAGTGCAAAAGTTCGGGTTCCAAGCCGCCAGCTTTAATATCCTGGTGGAAGGCCAATAAACAGCTAAAGAAACTAACCAAGAATGTAAGTATTAATTAAATATACATATACGTACGGTTAGAAATAGTACTAAAAATATATTAAATTACTTATTAATATGCATTACACAGGGCAATTCAATATATGATTAGCCTAAGCTAACATTATACTTAATTCCTTGTGGCATTAAATCCAATCAGCATATAATTGAGATCTAAGTGCTATATAAGTAATATTGATATATATTATGATATCATATGATTATGATATGATATATATATTATGATATTACAGTGTTAACCAATATCGGATTGAGTCTGTTCAGAAGACAGTTTTTGCTTTTTGCCAGTTACGTGGTTTGAAAACTGGGACTTTTCTCAAACCTTCGTTTACCATCAGATTACTCCTTCCTCAAACATCTTCGAATCATTTTTAATTAATCGTAGAACAAACTCTTAGTGTTGTTTTTCTCCATAAATTAATTATTGGTGAGCATCGACGTGCCATGTTTCTGTATAGGTCGTATAACATTTGTTACTGGTTCCTCGTCGACATAATTCGAGGTCTTTCACTCTCACCCTCCCAGTATGTACAACTGATTATGCCTTGCACAGTTCTTTTCACGCTTTATGTGTCAATTATAATTCATTATACCACGTACTCGCAACTGAACTCTCTTTTCCCTCTTTAAAAAACTATCTTTCCCTATATCTTACAAGAACATCCCTGACCACAATAGATGTGAATATAGGCTTAGCCGGCCAGCCCGGCTAATACATCTCCTCTATTGGGTCAGAGATTTCTCTCTAACTTTCTTTAAAATTTCCTTATTTTTCTTTTACTTTTTTTTTCTTTGTCTCTCTATACCTATCTTTAAATTAATCTAATTTTCCTTTTACTTATTTTCTTATTTATTTACTAACTTTTATGTTATTTTATTTAATTTTATTTAAAAAAATTTTTTTTTTTTTTTCTTTCCTTTTTTTTTCTTTTAATTATGCTTTAATTATATATATATATTCTTTTTTTTTTTTTTTTTTTTATATTACCTTTAACTTTTAACTTTTAACTTTTAATTATAATCACTTTTTCAACTTTTATTACTAACTCTCTTCTGTTTAGCTTCAGGTTCAAATAATGACACTGACTAACCTGGCTGTGAGTAGGGGCATAGCTGGCCGGACTGGCAAATAAATATCCCCTGTGTCAGTGTCATTAATATTTGAAACTTATGTAATTTAATTAGGCTTTTTCTATCCTTCTATTACATTTAAGAAATATTATAACGTTTGCTTATCTGGGACAGCACTGATTGTCTGCCAGAATAAATAAATGAATAAAATAAATAAAAAAAATATTATCTGCTCAATTTTCGAGTTCAACTTAAGTTAAAATGTTTAAGCAACAAAAGGCACAAACTAATCAATATACAAAAATTGAAATATTGACTGTGATAAAATTGTTGATTATTTGTTTTGCCAGTTGTTGGCTCATTATTTATTGATCTGCCCTCGCATATATATGTTTATATATATATACATATTTAGTAAAGGATGTGCGCTGCTTATAATTGCTGCTACATATTTTCACTTTTACTTTCGCTTCAGCTTTCGCTTAAGCTTTCTTTTTCATTATTCATTTCCTAATGGACTCTGTTTGCGTTTTCCTTTTTTTAGTTTAATGAGCCAGACAATCAATCCCTAAGTATCCTGACGTTTACACCCAGTCGCGAGGACGATGGCAAATATTTAACATGTCGGGCAGAAAATCAATTCATCGATGGCAGCTCCATTGAGGACAAATGGCGGCTCATTGTGCACTGTAAGTGGGCGAAAGGACGAAGTAAATTCTAATTACCACAGATTCAGCAAAGATACAACTATACATCTACTATATATATTTGACTGTGCATTTAAACTCTCTTACAGATCAACCCACAACTGTGCTTAAGATGGGCTCCTCATTGAATCCAGATGATATTAAGGAAGGTGACGATGCCTATTTCGAATGCATTGTCCAATCAAATCCAAAGCCCTACAAGATGTCCTGGTTTCACAATGTAAGCAATAATTATAATGTTTGACCTCCACACACACACACATACATATTGTTCACCCATAGGGCAAGGAGCTGCAGCATAACATCTCCGTGGGCATCATCCTGTCGGATCAATCGCTGGTGCTGCAAAGCGTATCCCGTGCCTCTGCCGGAGACTATACCTGCCTGGCTGTCAATTCGGAGGGCAAAGGCCTCAGTAATCCGGTCACATTGCGCATACGCTGTAAGTAAATGAAGCCTGGGCTGAGTACCACAATTTGGCATTGACTACCGTCTATGTAATTTACAATTTAATCCTTGAGCTTGAATGGCTCTTAATGCATTTGCGTAAAGGTTTCATTGCCGCTTTGGCCACACTCCAAATAACGGTCTTTACCCTTTACCCTCTGCCCTCTACCCTCCACCAAGTTAATGACCAAGATTATGGCGCAATGAATGCATTGCCTGCCTTGGCAACGACACTCAAATAATATTCCAGAGCCAACTGCAGCCAGGGCAAACTCGAAATTAATTCATAGAAGTTTTAAAGAGCCAAGTGTGGTACATTTAAGGCCAAGTTAACAGGGCAGGGTATTTAATATTTCAATAAATGCTTTAATTATTTATTTGCCCCAATAGACGCGCCCATCTGTGCAATCGACCATGAGGAGCTTTTGGGCGCCCTCAAGCACGAGACGCTGCCGTTGAAGTGCGAAGTGGATGCTTCACCGCCTGCCGATTCCTTCCACTGGACCTTCAACTCATCGGGGGAGCAAACGGAGTTGCCAGCACGATTGCACTCCAGTGAGGTGAGGCCATAATCGAGTATTTAATTGTAAGATGGTTTCCTCTTAAGAGCTAACCAAAGTAAAGCCTTAGTTGTAGTTAATTTGAGCTATTATCAAAGTGTCAGAACTAAGTGTTTTTTGAACTGCCATTGCAGACGGGCATGTCACGTTTGAATTATACACCCAGCTCCGATTTGGACTACGGCACAATATCCTGTTGGGGCAAGAACTCAATTGGCATGCAAAAGAGTCCCTGTGTGTTTCAAATTGTGGCAGCAGGTATGTACTACTACTAGCCAAGGCAAAAACATTTACTCCAATTTACAATTCACCTGGTTTCATTACGTAAAGGCCGGCCATTTCCACTGCAAAATTGTACGGTGAGCAATCAGTCCGTGGATTCGCTGCAAGTGGATTGCATCGAGGGATTCGATGGTGGTTTGCCCCAGAGCTTTATGCTTGAATTGGTCGAACTGAATTCGCTGCGTTTGGCCAGAAATATCACAGTCTCTGTAAGTGAATCATCAAAAAATATAGACAGCTGGCAGTTTATTGAGTAATTGAATCTTGGCATAACTCAATTTTTATTCAGCATACGCCCGTCAACTTTATGATTGAAAACTTGGATCAGGCTGCCACATATCGCATGATCATATTTGCAGTCAATGTCAAGGGTCGTTCCGAGCCCATCATTATTGATGACATTAACTTCAAGGGCGTGGCCAAGCTGACAGGTAAATTATATACAGCTGCGGTCAAAATAATAGTAGTGCCGCCAGACATAAACTTAAAACATTGATATTTCGTAGGTACATTCAAAATTTTGTTTTCTGACATTGTCAGATCATAGTGTTAAATAAGCTTTTATGAAAAAGTATCATTAGGACATAAAAGCTTTTTTCATTTTTAAGATTCTCCGCTTTTTCGTGATCCACCCTTAATTTGAGCCGGTCAAAATAATAGTAGTGAACTAATTAAAACTAAAAAAAAATTATTTTAAGCAAGAAAAGATTATGATTTGGTATTTATTATTGTAATTTGATAAATTACAATATATTTTATAAAATTTTATTTGCTTAGACTTGCACCAAAGGGGCGTGGCAAGCCTTACACTTCTGAGAAGCGTGCTCTTATTAAAATATTGATTTTTGAAGGGAAAACTTTGAAAGAAGTGCAAAATTTGATTGAAGGCTCGTCAATCATGATGAGATCCATCAAAAAAGTACTCGCCAAAAAAAGAGAAAAGTGGAAGATCTCGAATCATGTCCTAAAATGTTGAGATGTATTCGAAGCGCGACACGTTTGCTCTTGCAATACCTATAAAAAAGGACTTAGGTATAGACTAAGTTATAGAAATGATTCGTAGATGTTTGAGGAAAAATAATCTAGTAGCAAGAAGCTTGAGAAAAGTTCCGCTTTCGAATAAAATACCTGTCCAAAAGTGAAAACGGTTTTCTAAAGAACATAAGAAATGACCGCTTGAGAAATGAAGAACACAAAATTCCGAATGTCAGCCTAGATTCACTTCCAAGACCGTCAAACATTACACATTGCATTATACGCACTACTATTATTTTGACCGCAACTGTATATTTATATTAAATGCAATCAAAGTTTAAATTTGCATTTCTTGCATCTTATAGGTAGCTCAACGGGTCTGTCCATGCCGCTTTCACCTTTCCTGGCCGGGCTAACACTCTTCTGTGGTCTACTATTTGCTATATCCTGCATCATACTGGCTGCCATATATCGAAGATTCTCAAATCGGTACGTTTAATGAAGGCCTAATGGTCGATTGCTTTTGCTTAATGCTTCCATTTGAATTGCAGCCGCAACGATAATAATCTGAAAGCCGTGAAGCACACACAATTAGCTATACCGGCAGACTGCCAACTGGACCCGTTGCATCCAAGCCCGCAGACCAATGGCCAGGGCCAGGGACAGAGCCATGGCCAGGCGCACCATGAGCACTCCAACCATCAGTCGCACCACAGCCTGCTGCCAATTAATTGTGATAATCGAAATGCGGTCGAATGTGGCAACTTGGGCAATGAGGTGACCATAGACGGAGGAGGTGGTGTTGGCACAAGAACATCGCCAAGTGCACATGGCTTGTCCATGTCAATGGCCAGTGATACTTTGCGCTCCACGGCGCGCACTCGGCCCAGTCCACAAATGCTGGGCGATCAGGCTGAAATAGATGACACCGATCCCGATGTTATACCCAATCAGTACGGTAAGTTATCCAAAACTTTTAAAATGGGTAAAAATTTTAAATTACTATATTTTATTTATAGAAAAACGCCCACTTAAATCTTTGGTGGCATCGCCGGGTTATGCCAGTCCCTCGACACGGCTGATGCAAACCCGGGATTATTGCAGCAATCGTGATGCAGAGCATCTGAAAAACCCAACGGATAGTGTGGGTATTCTAGCTGGTCTGAATGGCCCAGATGCCAACACAATTGGCCTATTGAGCAATTCAGGCAACGAAGTATTGCATTACACCTTCCGCCCAAGTAAACAAATTGTAAGTATTATTTGAAAGTTTAAGGATTGGCTTTAAATTTAGAGAGTTGAAAAACAATTGATTGAGTAATGGAAATCGTAAGATTAATAGAAAAGTATTAAATTGATTAAGTTTTAATTAATATGTCTGACTGACTGATTGACGACTCACGAGCAGGCCAAACGGTAGGAACTAGAAATCTGAAATTTTCACTGTAGCTTTCTATTATATTGAAAGTTGGCAATCTGAAAAAATTTTGTCGAAAATATATCAGAAAATGTGTGAAAAATGCATTTGAAAAATTATTTTTTTTTTTTCTTGGGCGGGAGCGTAGCAACGCACGCCAGGAAAACTATTTAGCGTAAAAATCTCATTAGTAGGAGTTAGCCTCCGTAGTGCTATCAATTGTTTTACAGCTCTAGTTAATAAATAAGTTCTATAACTATTTAACTCACCTCATAATGCCATCCTTCTACGGTTGTTTGCTTCTTTTTTCCCCAACTTCAGAGCTATGCTACTCTCAATAAAAAAGGCATAACAACCTGTAGTCCTCCGCTGGGTTCGTTGACATATAATGTAAGTACATCGACGCCCTCATCCTCATATCATCTAACACCGCAACCAATGGAGGTCAGTTTGCTCAGTCCGAATAATGCATCGGTGACATCGTCATTAAGTGAATACAGATTTCGGCCGGAGGTTGTTACCACTTCGAATCGCATACAGGAAAGTTGTATATAAGCTTCATACATACTACATACATATATAAAATGCTATCTACATTATATACTTATGCATATACTATATATATATATATATTTGTATTTATATATAAATCAATGTATGTCTGTTCTGAGTGTGTGTGCGTGTGAAACAAATTGTATTAATACATGAATATTGTATCGAATAATATCCTAGATGCTAGATATATATATTTATTCGCATGGTTTGAGGCAAGACTTCTTTAAATTGTAAGCATTTCTGTGTACTTGTTGCATTAATTTAGGTAACAATGCCAAAAGTGTAACTGCAATACACTCGTTTTGTAAATACTTACTAAACTCGTTGTCATTTGTTGTAATTATTAAACATACATAGGTCTAATACTCGTAACTCGTTACTCGTTACTGATTAATCGGTTATCGATATAACGAGATTGCATATCTGTTATTTAATTTGTGACCAATCTTTAATACATTTCAAATGCTGTCAATTTAACACACATATTTACATACATATCCTTCAGGACATAAATTCAATCGATCATATCTAACGTTTTGCTTTAACAGATTAAAAAAAAAAAGATAATGCTTATCCAGAAGCCGTGGTTAATGTTGTAAGCTTACAAAAATAAAAATTAAAAAAAAAACAAAAAATAAACAATGAAAATAAAATGAAATCCCTCCCAAAAAAACCAACTAATTTATGCCCTGATATAAATTTAATCTAAACAGGACCTGCACTCTTCCAGACCCAACAGAGTATTGCGGGAATCACATCTCTGAGAATCCGTAAATATCATATTCTCAAACTCTATGAAAGTATTACCTATTGATTTTTGTTTCGATTACGTAACTAAAATGTTGATAGAATTAAGAACGAGTTTAACTATTAGCCACATATGTGTTAATTACTTATGTAACTAAAACTAGGCATATCTAGATATAAATTCTTAGCATAATACTTGTATATAAACTAAGTATATAGAGTTTAATTATCATATAATCAAATGGTAAAAGTCTTCACATCATAGCATGAATGTTTTCCTGAAATTTATTTATGTAATGCCTCATTCAGATCGCAACGATATTGATTAAATATATATATATATTGTAAATAAAATCAAATTTTATTGCTTCGATGCTGTTGCAAGTGTAGTTTGTAATAATGGAAAGGCTCCCCAAATTAGAAATGAAGTAATGAATGTATTAAGCATTTAAGATATATATTAATATTATTATTTATAAGATTATAGAACAATTGAAGAGCCACACAAATATTCGGCTAAACTGTGTCCTCACCAAATCTTAAATTAGGTAATAATAATAATAATAATAATAATTATAATAATAATATTAATAGATTGGCATTCTATACAGACTTCCTAATTATACATACATATATATATGTGCTTCGTATTCGAAGGAACAAAGCTGTTTGGAGACACAGTATAGCTAAATAGTAATTATATATATATATATATATATATGTATATGTGTGTGTTTTAGACAATTTCTGGCAAAAGAAATTTGTTAATCTTAAGCTGAAAGCAAAAAAAAACTAAGAAAAAGAAAACTGCAAAGATTAGTATAAATTGCCGACAAAAATAGTTTTTATAACTATGCGAAGAAAATACTATTAAAGAAATTTAAATAATAAATGATACAAAAATTTAAAAATTTTACTTATTTAATTGAATTTGTTGTAAGACTCGTCGCTTTGATAAGCACTTGGGCAGCAGGAGGCATTGCGGAAACAAACATAACTCCTGCGGCACTAGTACTTAGGAAAGCAATACGCTTGGAACCTATAAAAAAATAAAATAAGGTAAGTACACATACTAAACATACCACACATCATGTAAGTATATCATTTATATAACCAGGCCACATTAATCTCCCTCTCTCTCTGATGAAGTAGCATGTAAAGTTCTGCAAAGATATGTTCATGAGCTCATTTTCCTTTTAAATGATGTACAACATATGAATGTGTACATATTAAAAAAATGTATATACACTAAGAAAAAAGAAATTTTTTTAAGTACAGAAACACTTTTGATAAAAAAAATAAAATAAAATTCTACAAACAGAATATAAATCTCTACAAAGAAGTGAAAATTTCCACAGTACGAATATATTTTCTATGATATGAATAAACGAAAAAAATAATAGGTTTATAATCGGAAGTATGGATTTTCTACAATATGAAATCCAGGTGTTCTATGAAATGAATATAAAATTCATTAACCTGCAGAAAATTTGCTATGCTCAATATAAATTTTTACAAAATATGTTGACTTATTTCTTTAACCAAAGTAAAGTAATTTTTTTATTCAAATTTTAAAAAATAACGGATTTTTTTTATTATGGACATAAAATTATAGATTTTTCCATGTTTTGTAGGAAAAGTTTCCTTGAGTTATCGAAATATTTAAATAAAATAAATAAAACAGAAAATTTTATCTGCCAGAGTTACAACATTTTCTTCACTTTGTGGTAATTAAATCTACAGGGCATAAAAAAATTTCTATGGCGCTATTTCTATACTATTTTTCCAACCATTGACGTCAGTTTTCCACAATTGGATGTACACTTTTTTTTGAGTGTATGTTTTTATTTTTTTTTTTTTTTTGGTTATTTGTAGCTTACTCCGTGTATTTGTGTTCATTCCAGATGGCATTACACATCAGAGTTTTGGTATTCGACCCTCAGGAATGACAGCTTGAAGCAGATAGAATTGTGCATTATTAATATATTAATGTATATTCTGTGAACTATTGCACTCTATAATTCAAATAGTTTTTAATACATATATACTTAACCTATGGCATGTATCTGTATCTATATAAGATATGTATCTTTCTACCCCCGAAAAAAGAAAAAGCAATCTATCTCTATCTAGCTCGCAGCGACTGTGTGTGTTTGTGTGTGTATCATTACAGGGCATATATGGCATATTGCTATGGCTAGTAACCTCTTGCACATAATACATAAGTTTATTAAATTTAAATTGGCTTAATTGACCCTCATTCGTTTTCCGTTGCGCTTTATGCCAGACAACGGGCAAAACGACGATTCTGCTACTGACTTTTGCTCTGTGTTTTGTCGCTTGTGTTTGCCTTCATTGTGGAGCATTCAAAGTCAATTGAATTTAAACGAATAAAACTACATACAATGTGTAGCAGGAATCTTATTGTTGCTCCCCTCCACACACCACTTGCCCCCATTTGATTGAAATTCTGCTGGATGCGTCAAATACTCGAAAGCTTGTCCAAAAATATGCAACAAATTGTCGCTGCAAGATGTGCACAATACACAAATACTTAGTAATACTTATATGTATATATTGTGCCACATAAATGCATTTAAATCGTATAAATTAAAACATAGATTAATACACAAGCACACTTTTAATATAAAATGCAACAATTGATAGCCTCTACTTAGCATGAGTAAGAGCATTTCCTGTATTATTGTTGATACAATGCCTTATTGTTAGTCATACTCAATCTTTTATATATATATTAAACACAGTTAGTAATTAAATTTCATTTAAGATTCTATTTGATTATAATATTTAAGCTGGCATTTGCATAGAAATACTTTTGCAAATATGTTTAATAGTTAAACAAAACTGTCATTTCTTTGACATTTAAGATGAATTTACGAAGTTTAAATTTTAGGGGTTTTTGTGCTCCAAATAATTGTTATTTTTGTAAGCAACTTAAGCCCCAAATTGGCCCTGTATATACCACAGATACTTAAGTAATTAGAAAATGTTTCATTTTTTTCAGTTTCTTCTTTTTTTTACAACACGTTGCACAACTTAATTTAGTAATTCTGTTTAATATATTATACATTTTTAAGCTGCATAACGTCAAATGCAATAATTACAACGATTTGCTAAAAATCTTTATCTCTCAATATTAAAAGACACTGAGACCGAGACTGAGAGCAGCTGGAGCACAACTAATGGCAGCTGGGGGAGATTGGAATTCTGTGAGCTCGACAACGTTGCCGATTATGATTATCGCGCCTTTTGTGGGGTCTTAACCCTGCTCGGAGAATTGACCAGCCTCAGTCTCAAAACATATATACATATATAAATATAATCACACATATATATATGTATATAGATTTATACTTAAGAAACTGAGTTGTGTGAAGCACAATTTTCAATTTATTTAAATGTTATTATATGTGTATACTAATTTTTATTTTTTTCGAGTCTTGTAACGCGCTCCGAGAACATTGTCGCTCGAGTGCGATTCTTCAACTGATTTGTGCAGCGATCGCTCGGACAGTCATTGGATTTTTGAAAATAACCATCAATTCATTACCGAGCCACGATTGTGTGTGTTTGTGTGTATCATTTTGTGAGTGTGTGTACGTACGCCCTCATGTACATACATACATACATATATGTATCTTGTTGATGTACATCAACTTCAATTCAGCAATAATACACACACAAAAAGAATGAGCAACTCTCGAGCAGCTCAGCCCATCCCATCCCATCCCGCAGTTGATTATTAACTAAGCCCGGCAAATATCCCGCATTTATATAGAAGTAGTCCGAAATAGCAGCAGCCCCCTATTCATATGAGATTATTTTATCTCAATGCAGCTTGTTACAATTCTTTTTTTCAATCTTAAATCACCATCATTGCCGGCTGAGACTCAAACTGAGACACAGATTTAGATTGTGTTGCATATATAATAGATTAGGCTGGTCCCAAGTGCGAAATCCCCTATATAAAATTATAAAATTATAAATTGTATTAAAATGCTCCATTTGTTTGGAGAGAGTGTTTGCATTCTGTGTGATATTATGCACTTTTTTGGGCTGTCATGATGAGGGTCAATTGGTTACACCCGAAACTTATGCACAAAATAATGGACATAAATTCAATTAAAATATTAATAGAAATAGTTTCGAATATGTGGGATATCAAAACGAACTGTTAATGTTCGTGTAGAATCGTGATTGCAAACTGAATTAGAGAACTTTGTAATTTAATAAAATTCAGAATAACTTAATTTATTACTTAACTTAATCAATTTATTGCTTTAGTTTATTTTTATTTATTAAAGTATTTTCTTGTTGAAAATTTGGCTCAATATTTACTAAATTTATGCATTTGCAATTTATAATTTATTTATAATTTAATTTTAATAAGAAGCGCAAAAAATATTAAGAAATCTTATAAACCTTAGTCTTATAAAATCAATTATTATTATTTGTTAAATTTGAAATATATATATTTTTAAATAATAATACAATATAATAAAATTTATTTATAATTAAATTTTAATTAAAGGCGCATAAAATCAATTATTATAATTTTTTTAAATTTTAAATATGTTATTTATTTTTAAATTATAATATAATATATTTATAATTTAATTTCAATTTCAATTTAATCACAAGCGCAATAAATATAAGGAAATCACATAAACCTAAGTCTTATTAAATTAATTATTATAATCTGTTAAATTCTTTGTATATATCTATATTTTTTTAAATTTAATTTTTATTTTTATTATCATATTTAAATGGGTTTTTCAGCTATTTAAATTTGAAAATCTAGGCAGAGTATTCAGTAATTAATATTTACAATATAACAAACTTTCACCAAGAGACTGCTAAATTTTTCTTTTAAATTTTAAAATTTTATAATTTTGACAAAGCTGAATTGACTTTAAATAATACAGATTAAAATTAGGAAAATATATTTAGAATGAAATCTTACTTGGCTTCAGGTCAAACCAAAAAGAAAAATTTCCCGTAATTATTCTATATTTTAAGAGTCAACTTAGAATAATTATATCTGGAAGGACAGTCCGCATTCAAATCGTTTTAATTTCGAAGAAACTATAAGTGTAAATCAATTTGATGTACTAAAAAATTATTTTGAACTTTAGTAATTAAATTAAAAATTCAATTTTCTTTATTGCAATTGATGGTCCTAAATAAGTGAACAATATCGTGTGTACAGAGTGTACATACATGCATACACATTCAATCTTAATAACTGACTTAAATTTACATATATATATATATATATATATATATTATATAGTTTATGTACATTGTACATATACAGATGCGAACTAAACTTATGACAGATACTTGAATGTATTTTACTTAGTTGAGTGAAGAATTTCAATTAATTCAATTGAAAGTAGCATGCCAAGTAAGTAAGTAAGTAAGTAAGTAGTGGAATGAAAGATCGGCAATGGCATTAATTTGGTCAGACTAGTGTGAATGTGAATTTGAGATTCTGTATGCATTATACGAGATGTGGCTTCCTTATTACGGCGCATACATGATTTAATGGCCGTACACACGAGTACATGGGTCACGTAAGCGATTGTAAAACTTAAGACCGAGGCAAGTCAACCTAAATAGCTCTTATGGCTATCCCCGCCCACACACAAATACACACAAATATACTTATACACATAGATACGAGTATAGGCATCTGCATCTACAAATACGAGTTTTAAACGTGGCGCTTTCACCGCAAACCTATAAAAAGGAACGACTTGAAGCTAAACCCTTGCCATAGAGCAGTAGGATGGGGCCAGACGAGAGCCCAGAATCCACTCATTGAAGTACATCGATTTTGGCATACATTGTTGTCGATGGGTCGACGTAATTTGGGGCTGCAGTGGGTCGGTACACAAAGATTAAGGTGAAATCCACAAATTTGGCGCAAATGAATTTTCTTTTTATGTTTTTTACACATCTTAAATTTTTTATTATTATGCCATCCTTTGTTGTACATTTTCGATCCTCATTCTATTACACTTAGGTTCTCGGTTTCAGTTTCCTGCCCGTTCCTGCCTCGGTTTCAGTTTCGGTTCGCCAAACGCCATTTCAATGTATGCGAATTGGAGAAATTTGCGTGCGTGTTTTGAATGAGAATTTGTTGCATATTTGCCTGCCTGCCTGCCTGGTTGCCCTTTTTTTTTTGGCCAAATGGAAAAAAATAGACGTGCCACACTACCAGGCTAACGTAGGACGTAGGAGTAACAAGCGATGATGCCAGCTGTGTGGCCTGTGCCTCAGGGCGGAAGGAAGCGGGCGGGCGCCAGGCAGGAGATAGGAGACAGAACCTGCGTCGTCGCATGTATCTGCAGTTTGTAGGTTGTAGCAAATATACAAGTATACAAGTATATATAAGTATGTGAGTAACAAAAAAAAAATAAAAAAAAAAAATAGCAGCGAATTCCCCTGTTGCGTATGAATTTTTGGCTTCTCCACTGAAGTAGAAAACATTTTCGCTTTGGGTAAATGTGATTTATATTGATTGTAATCGGGGGAATGGGCAGCACGGCACATCTCTCCTAACTAGTAGTACAACACCAGCATCAGAAAGCAACAGACAAACGGCATTGGGTACGACAATGGTATCGGTTCAGTTATCCTAAAGCTACGTGAACTCAAAAACCAATTTGTACTTGATAGATTGTAATATATATATCGATATTGACTCTATGTAGAATAAGTTGTGTGTAGACTACAATTGTTTGCAAGTAGTATACCCCAAGTATAAGTATATTAAGCTATACACATTATTATTATTTTTTTTAACATTTATATTATATTCAAATTTTCTTTGGCATTTTCTTGTTGACTTTTACTGGAAGTAATGTTTTCGTTTAGTGTTTACTTCCAATTGATTTTGTATTTGTGTGTGTGTGTGCATGAGAATTGCAGCGTTGCCACCTTGCAATGCATATGGACATATGGCAGCACCGAACAATGTTTGCAACAGAAAACTATTTGTATTGCATTAGATTGTCTTTATAGGATAAATGACATTGTCTACAACTGTTATATACTGTAGCTATTGGAAATGAACATCTTAGGGAATGTATTTTTGATTAGCATCAACAATCGCGTTAATCTGGCCTTGTTCATCCGCATGTATGATGTCAAAGTTCTCAGTGAATATAACTTCATGCATTTAGCAGCGTATTTTACACTTTGCATAATTAAAATTTCGCAATTAAACGAAAAACATTTAAAGACAACATTTAAAAGACAATTTCTGGTATTTAGGTCACTCTGAATTAATGGTAATAATGATCAAAAAACAGAAATTGGAAGTTATAGAAGCTACAATACAAGGCAGTCTATTTTAGTGATTTCATAACCAATTACAGGATAACGCGTTGTCGGGCAAACCCAACTAAAACATACTTATATTAGTGCGTTTCTGATGACAAAATGAACTGCATTTTATAAGCGCAGACGACAACTATTCTTAACTTTATTAACATGCAAAAACTAAGCCTTAATGTAAGCCACTTATGTATCTGAATTAGTTTTAAGCCTCACAGCGACTTCAAAGACAACTAATGTCTTTCATTCACAAATATTCAGTAGTGCTTTGGCAAAACACCTTTTTGGTTATGTATGGCAATGTGTGTCAAATTCTTTCTTTTGCCGTGCTAATGCAGGCGTATGTCGGCGGCAATGCAACAACTCTCATGTGAAAGTCACATTAAGGCAACGCGACGTACCCTAACCCGCAGATTTGATCAAGAGAGACGACGCCGCAACCACCATTCAGCATTCAGCATGCAGCATGCAGCATCTCGACCCTTGGCAAGTAAGTGTGATGTGCTGTGTGTGTGTGTGTGTGTGTGGAGGAGAGATGCCCCCATATCACTGAGATATGAGATATGAGTTACGCTCGTGCCTGAATGGTTTGAGTGGCATTTGGCTTTGGGCTGCCACGAATTTGACTTTGTGTGACGCATTGCATGAGTAGCTGCCTGAGCCCGTGACGATGGCTATGACGATGGCAACTGGGCGGTTCGTGTCAAGGACTTGGACTCCTTTTTTTTGTAATTTTAATTAGGTTGCAACACGTTTGTACGTGCTAAAACACATCTACGAGAGGGATGGGAGAGGGAAAGCCTCGCTGCATTGCCAGAGCATCATCTAATTGCCTCTACCTTTATCGCCGAAGGTTAACATTAAACCCAAGTTCCTCCTACCATATCCATACACATAAATCACAATCTTCTTCCCAAAACACATTCACAGTGGGCAACAATTTGTCAAATTTCAGGTTTCCCATTTTTTTGGCCATCGTTGCCAGAGTGGCGTGATTAACATAAACCTAACCGCAATATCCACTAGCAATGGGGCTGCAAACTTTGTTAATAATGTTGCCCGGAATCGAGCATCAATCTGTCCCACCTGTTTGGGCAAACCACCTTGTTGCTACAACCCCCTTCCCCATAATGCAAAATATACTGTCAGCAAAATAAATACGTTGAAGATGACATATGATTTGACTTTCGGCCGTATGATAAAACTGTCTGAAAACAAATATTTCCGCTTTGACGTACATTTGTATAACAGGACTGACAAGCTCGAAGGGAAACGGAAATGATAGGCTTTCTCCATACATACGTTGTGTTTATTTAAGGTTCTGGTTTGCTCCGTCATTATGAAGGACATCATTCAACTAGTTGAGTTCCTTCTGGTTAGCCGTCTGTCCGCCAAGATATTTCTTCTTTTTTTTTTTTGCCCCTAATTTGTACGCATATGTATAAATGTGTTTTTTCACCCCCTCCCCCGCCCCCCTTTCTCTCACCCAGGAACCTGTGCGTCACGAGCGTCAGGCCCAAATGTTGAGCTACTTATGCAAATAAACATTGGGTGTGCGAGTGGGCGTTACTCTTTTTTGGGGGCGGGGCGGTGCTAAAGGCGTGTGGCAAACGCTGGATGAATGTGGTAGAATCTTGACTTTGGCTGTTGCTTTTGGTGTGCAGCATTTCGAAATACGATATTGTTAATTAATTTACGCTTTTATTGGTGTTCTTGCCTTTCAGTCAGCAGTTTTTGTTGAGCAGGGCCCAGCATATGCACACTACCCATATCAAAATGAGCTTATGTCAGGGGTCATATGTGGAAAAAAATAAAAATAAAAGAAGTAAGTTAATCAAATGCTTGTTAACACGTCGACGTATCATAAGTTGGGTGCTCCCTAAAAGGGCAAATGAGAGTTATGTTTCATTGGCTCTACATGCTTGTAATAAAGCGTATTCAATGCTTTGCACACAGTTGTTAGATCAGTTAATTTACATAGGCTTATTGATTTTTATTTTTATGTTTTTTTGCTATCGCTTGATTTCTCTGTTTCGTTGCAGGTTTTAATCTTTGATCTATATTTCTGTAATATAAACCCATACAGAAGCGGAGATTAGGTATTTAAATTATAAATACATTATTTAAAAGCGTTATCTCCAAAGAAATATGTTGGCTAATTAAAAATTGTAACACGTTTAATATCGGTTTTTTAAATTTTTTAATGCGCTGCAAATTTCAAATTTAAATTTAAAATTTTTCTTTTGTTGCAGTGCTGCCAGACTGCTTAAAATTGAACAAAGTACAGCAAACAAA